>OZ026527.1:72769630-73300630 GCA_964019695.1 Loripinus fragilis | reverse complement strand
GAGGCTTGGGTCCGGGCTTGGATCTGTCTGGATTTCTGTCCATGTTGAGAACGTGTACTAGTGCAGGAGCCATTTAAACATCATAGACAGTCGATGTTTGATTCTCATTGATTCGAGGGACTTTCACTGGAGATGATCTAAGAGTAGTTATCTCAGATCCCACTTTGAGTATTTATCTCTGATTTAACCATGTATTAATCAGTTATAATTTTCAGCTTCCTGTAACATAGGAAACATATGTAACATATTGTCAATTCTATTTTTTTCTGTATTGCATGCCTCTGTTATACCTTAAAATAGCCATTAATCATTTGTTTGTCGAAGTAAAAGCACTACAGGGCTTATGTTGTATGTTGTTTTATTAAACTGTTAAACAATAAATAAATATTGCATTGTATTGATCTAGAATAGAGATCGCACTGCTTGTGTTTCTGTATCTGTTGGTGACATATCTTGCTGCTCTATGTTGTTTCGTTAGTCGACTACACGACGATCCAAAAGACAAGGCTGACATTCTAAATCGCCAGTATGAATCTACTTGGACAAAAGAAGACAAAGATAACATTCCAATTCCTGATGGCACACCTTTTCCGTTCATGGGTGATATTTGAGTCGAAGCACATGGAGTTGTCAAACTGCTGCTGAAGCTTAACCCGGGAAGCTTAATCCCGCCAAAAATAATGAGTGTGATCAGGAAATACCACAATCATAAACTGCAGACAAACCCCACGGCACCACGAGGAAGAGCCACACAACCATCTCGATACACCAGGAATACAAACTAAGCACAGCAACCAGCTCTCTCTTTCCCATCAAGATGATTGTAAAATTAGAATGGACATAAAGTAACGTTCAACAAAACATAGAACAATTACAGACTCCAACAATGGGAGTAACAATAAACAAAAACGTATAACCTCTGCCCCTAGCAAACTCAGCCTCTGAAAGAAGAACTACCAACTCGGCCGCTACAAAATCGACCCCAAGCCGAAATAATGTTTCAGGAGGCTGTATAGTTTCATCGTATATGTGTTTAACCCAAACTATGGTTTTTCTATTTTTCGGTCGACCTATTGGCAACAAAACCAGTACCAAACACCCAGCGTCATCATGGTTTAAGATTTAAGAGTTCAAATCTATCAATTTATTATATTAGAAAATGTTTCTTTGATCAACATATCTTTGCGTGCTGGATAACTTAGCGTTGTTTTTTTTATGTCAGAGACGCTCATCAATGCATGGGTTATACTCTACACATTGAAAACATGCAAATGATAGCTCTAATGAGACTATTCCATGACTAGCTGTTCAAATCTGAAATATTGCAAGTTGACAAGCCAGTCTCGAGTCAAACACTCTACGGGACCACTGAGCCACCGTACGCTCCATATGCTCACCAAATATATTGCTGACACCAGTTGGTGAAGTCCTGGAAAATTGTGTTTCCCCATCTTCCGTGGGTCCAGCGAGCAGCCATCCTCTGAACGTTTTCGTTCAAAGCAGATAAGCAGAGAACTGTAGTGAATATCCTTAACAATCGTCTGCGAATATAGGTCCTGAATTATAATGTAAATGAAATGACTATTTCAGGTTAAATTCTTTTAAAATTTAGACTTGAAGATGCACAATAGATTAGGCTACACTAATAATAATTGGTAATAGATTTGTTTGCTTTGCTTTGCATGGTTTAGCACTAAGGTAGTGCCTAAGTTCATATTTCGAGTGATCTGGCACCGGGGGGGGGGGGGGGGGGGGGGGTACTCTGATATTTTCATACATATGTAGGCTCGGGTCATTTTTTGGGGTTCAAATTTTGAATTTCAATATTTTTGGGGGTTTTCAGAAAAATGAATATTTTTTGGGGTATGAGGATTTAGTGGATATTTTTTGGGGTCATCACAAAATTGGACTATATTTAGGGGTCATTTCTATGCATTTTAGGGTGTGTTTTTTTAAGGTCAAGTTACAGAATGGGGATATTTTTTGGGGTTGCTAAAATTTCAAATATTTTTGGGGTGCTTGAAATTCCTAATATTTTTTGAGGGGTGAAGGGTAGATGCTGGGCCCGAGCCTACGTATGAAGAAAAAATGAGAGTACCCCCCCCCCCCCTCCCCCGGGAGATGACACTTACCTGGATTAAACTTCGTGTGCACTGGTACCCTCAGGGAAGGCAGTTTGGTTGAGGATTGAAGAGTATATAGCAGTCAAGCGTTACGGCTGCGTTTATGATGTAGATGTAGATTTCTCTGACTCTTCCACACGGTGCCATGAGTCGGTCTGCATTGTCAGATGATGTTCAATCAATCAAGATAGATAGATAGATAGATAGATAGATAGATAGATAGATAGATAGATAGATAGATAGATAGGTAGGTAGGTAGGTAGGTAGGTAGGTAGGTAGGTAGGTAGGTAGGTAGGTAGGTAGGTAGGTAGGTAGGTAGGTAGGTAGGTAGGTAGGTAGGTAGGTAGGTATAGTGTGTCTAGGGATACAGGTGGGTCTGGATGGGGTATAATGATTAGTGAATAATGGCCCTTTTTATGATAAATAGTGAAAATGAGCCCAAAAAATAATGAATAGTGAATTCTGAGGCCCTAAAAATTAGTGAATAATCCTTTTTTTTAATGAATTGAAGAAAAAAATAATGAATAGTGAATAATCAGATTTCTTTGCCACCTTTCTTACATTTAATGAATAATTGGTCTTATTTTAATGAATAATCCAAAATTTTAATGAAATGAATAATGGGCTAAATTTTCAATGAATAGTAAATACCAGACCACCCCCACCCCCCATCCAGAGCCTCATACAGTGCTAATATAGTCGTTAATCTGTTGATCGGCTACGCCCACAAAAGTAGAAAAAACAAGCCGGTGACCCTAAAATGCGTAAAGGACTCCTTTTCGCGTAAAGGACTCCTTTTCGCGAAAAGGACTTTTATTTTTGCGAAAAGGACTTTTATTATGGCTAAAACTATTCATTAGGGTTGTGTTTGATATTTAATGTTATAAAACTGAAGTTAAACGATATTAATCTATCAATATTATGCAGTAGAAATAGTTTTTGAAACGGCATTTCACGGAAATGGCAGATATATGACTAACGAAAAGGAGTTACATTATTAAGAAAAGGACTTTGTATCTTATCTATTTTTTCTTATTTATTTATCTATTTATTTATTTATTTATTTATTTATTTATTTGTTTATTTAATTAATTAATTAATTATTTATTTGATTTGAATAAAAGTAATCAAGCAGATATCTAGTGTTCAAAAATATAACCCGTACGATACATTATATAGCCTTGCGAAAAGGACTGTCGATACCGTCTGAGACTATGTTTGAATACCCATGTCCGTTTGCATGCTATTATTTTTAAGGAATACAGTAGAAATTAGTATTGTCTGAATAAATAAAACCTCAAGATGTCGAATATTGAGTATTTGAGACAATTGCACCGTAAAAAGTTGTATTTGAAAAGGACTCAATACCGCGTAATGGAGTTTTATTCTTACGAAAAGGACCTCGTTTTAGGGTGCGTAAAGGACTTGATCTTTCATTTATTACGTTCACGAAAAGAGTCTGGACTTTGGACGATTTATAATGCCTGGTAATAAATTACTTCCCTGAGTTATATTTATAAATGATCTTAATAGGCTAGAATTTTGCGAAAATGGAGCATAAGCACATCGAGATATTGATACGTTTGGCATAGAAGAGCACCAAAGACTCTGGTGAACCTGCTCAACGGCGCAGGCCCAGAAGATTGTTGTTTTGTTTTTTTTAATTTTATACGCGCCTTTTGATGTTAAATATACTAATTGCAGAAAGAAAAAATATCACTACTTTAAATTGGCTTTAAATTACCGAAATGCAACTGTGCGTCAATAATCATGCATGTTTAATGATGTAAGTTTTTTAGTCTCTTTCGTGTGTGGTGGGGAAATCAGCAAATGGTGGTGAGCTGTGAGAGTGAGCGGTATATCCGTGCTCAAAATGTAATAAATAAAATGACAACACTGGAGACAGATATAAAGTTCCAATTTTCTTCTTCACTTTGCGTTATCAAGACTGTCTAAATGTTCAAAATACTATAACATGTTCCAATAATGAATACAATGTAATATATAAGTTCTCCTAATTATCGTATAATACTTCAAGATTTATGTTTAAATAACATCAATTTGCTGGAACATTCCAAGCGTTCGTTAAACTTAGTTTCTCAATCTTAAACTTCAAACTTGGTAAAATTACAAAAACAGAATAAATGTCTTAAACTTTCAGTTGACAAATTCAAACTATGTCTTAAACACTGAGTTGGTAGATCCAAACTATGTAATTAATTGCTTCTAAACCGTTCAGTTGGTAATTCCTAACTGCCTTATCGCGTGTTACCCGTTTAGTTGGTAAATCCTAACTAACTTCTCCCAATTCAAAATATCTCTAATTCTAAAAACAGACACGCCCATATTGTACCATATACAGCATAAGCCAATCGCCTTGGCAGAGGTATAAGGCGGTCCTAAAACATTAAGATTAATAATTGAGCAGAATAAATCCCTTTGATTGACAATAGCGCCGCCGCCTAACGGACGCGGATGACAGACGTTGTGAAATCAACTTCCGTGAGCATGTTTGCACAACTGACTCATGTGTGAACAGCGCTATTGTTCGTCAAATGTAAGACGCTAAAATATGATCACCTTAATTGATGTCAACACCTGCGAGAAGCGTGGGTTCGACTCACTAATTAAGGAGACACATCCTGGTCTAAAAATACAAAATAAAATTAAAATCTAGCGTTGAAAAGTAAAACATTTTCTAACTAAAATAAACTATTTTGTTTCAGATTCTGTATAAAGTTGCGATTATTTTGATACCTAACATGCCATATTTTGTTTGACAATAATTATTTTCTGATTTTATAAATTATTAATTCTGTTCCTTTCGACCCAAAGTTGATTTTTATTCTAAGAAACATACTCGTGCAGTCTCATAGGGACATGCACTGTAGTTGTTTTATGTTAAAACTGGGACATGCACAACAGTCTTCGAAACAGACTCGCGTGGTCTCGTCGGACATACACGGAGGTCTCGAATACTGAAACATGCGCCTATGTTTTGAGTAGTAGGTTGAACAGAGAAATGTAAGCAAATGATCAAATTCCTTCTCGTGCAGTCTCGTCGGGACGTGCACAACAGTTATGAAATAAACGGGTCATGCACGCTAGTTCAGAAACAGTCTTGTGCAGTCTCATTGGACGTGCACAGATGTTTCTGTAACAGCGACATATACCACGGTTTTGACTCTAATAATTTGAAACAATACCCAAACTCATGTAAGGTAAAATGATCATTTTTCTTCATCATAATACATGATTACTGTTATGATGTCTTTGTTTGAATCGATTCTTTACGTCCCATCAACAATCTTTCAGCTTTAAAGGGACATGTCTTCCTGGACTGAGCACGTGCTGAGCTAGGATTAATGTTCTTGCTCAAAGACACAACACAGTGACGTCGGTGAGGCTCGAACCAGCGGCCCCTCGGTCTGATGATGTATTTGTAAAATTAGGGATTAGATGTAGGTAAATATAGCAAAAAACAAATCAAATACGCCAAATTATTTTTTTATTGAAGCAAGAACGGTATAAGTACGGTCCCTGCTGAAGTCTAGACCGCTTTTAAAACCATTAAATCACATTTAAGGTTCTTTTTCTTTCTTTTTTCAGACTTGTCTGCAAAGGCAACATATTTTTTAATTTAACCTAAATTCAATTTAGCAAAGTTTTGAAGGCTAAAATGTGCCCTAGAATGCACCGAATTGCACCATTTTTTTTTCAAAAAAAATCGGAGGGCATGCCCCCGGACCCCCTAGCATGGCTTCTCGCCTTTTGCGCACGCAGGAAATTACTTCAAGTTTCAAATATGGTGAAAAAGATTTTTATTTTGTGACATGTTGAAAGGAAGCCCATTTCTATCCCGTTTTAAAGCAGTGAGGGTTCTAGCAAGAATGTGCCCATGCACAGACTCATATGAGCCTTCGCTGCTCGAGAGGATAAGTGTTATATTTTGGGTGCTCAAAAGAAACGTCTTAATGAGACGGTTCTTTTGAGTACCCACAATATAAGTTTTAGTTGAGATATAAGAAAATTATTTTTCGATACGCACTCTTAACTAAAGGCCTGTTCTAATGCCGTCTGTTGATAGCATTTATAATACGTTTGAGCCCAGATAAAATGTCGGGCCTGATCTAGATAACTCATGTTTGACACAAGCACAGCAACGGACGATAAAATAGTAGTCAACAACCAAGTAAGCCGCTCTTTTCATGTTAGGTTAATTGGCCATGTTTATTGTCAAGGTGTCAAAGAATGTGATAATCCGTTTATTCTGGTTGATTTTGAACAGATGGACTTTAATTGGGGACACGCGTGCGATATGACAAAAATGAAATTAACCATGAAAAGATTGCACAGCTAGCTAGTAGGGCTAGACGCATAAAATATTTTCGTCAAATGCATGTACATGCCGCCAGCAGTGAACGCTCTTGCGAGAATGCGCATTTGTACAGGATCGACTTAGCATTCGCTGCTCGCATGTGTGTAAGCTCTATTGATTTATACTGTCTCGTCCACAAATATTCGTTAAGCTTCTTGCAGCTTCTGGTCCGGTTTAATTGTGATTGCTGATAACACTCGGAATGGATTATGTTGCAGAGTGTACGAGTCTTAAAACGACTTTGAATCGTCGTGGATACAGCGTAGCTCTGACACTGTATACTTGGTGATTGAAAATTCGTTTAGCGTCTTGCATCTTCTGGTCCGTTTTAATTGTGATTGGTGATAACACTCAAAAGGGTTATATTGCAGGGGGTACGAGACTTAAAACGACTTTGAATTGTCGTGGATACAGCATACCTATGACGCTGTATGCATGGTGATTGAAGATTCGTGTTATTCAACGGCCTATTTTATTTGTCTTTTACTATATTAACCTATTTTACAAAGACATCATAACAGTTGTCATGTATTATTGACGCACAGTTGCATTTTGGTAATTTAAAGCTTTTCGAAATAGTGATATATTTTCTTTCTGTAATTAGTATTTAACCTCATAAAGGCGCGTATAAAATCAAAATCACATATCTTCTGGACCTGCGCCGTTGAGGAGGTTCGTCAGAGTCTTAGTTGCTCTACTATGCCAAACGTATCAATATCTCGATGTGCTCAAGATATGCTTCATTTTCGCAAAAAGCTAACCTATTAAGATCATCTATACATATAAGAAGTAATTTATTACCAGGCATTAAAAATGGTCACAAAGTCCAGGCTCTTTTCGTGAACGTGATATATGAAGATCAAGTCCTTTACGCAAAACCGAAAAACGAGGTCCTTTTCGTAAGAATAAAACTCCTTTATGCGGTTTTGAGCCCTTTTCAAATTCAATTTTTATGGTGCAATTGTCTCAAATACTCAATATTCGACATCTTGAGGTTTTATTTATTCAGACAATACTAATTTCTACTGTATTCCTTAAAAATAATAGCATGCAAACGGATATGGATATTCAAACATAGTCTCAGTCGGTATCGACAGTCCTTTTCGCAAGGCTGTATAATGTATCGTACACAGTTGCTTTTTCGGATTATATTATTTTTTGAACACTAGATATCTGCTTGCTTACTATTATTTAAATCAAATAAATAAATACTAAAATAAATAAATAGATAAATAAATAAATGAGAAAAAAAGATCAGATACAATGTCCTTTTCTTAATAACGAAACTCCTTTTCGCAAGTCATTATTAATGCCATTTCCGTAAAATATCGTTTCAAAAACTATTTCTACTGCATAATATTGATAGATTAATATCGTTTAACTTCAGTTTTATAATATTAAATATCAAAAACAACGCTAATGAATAGTTTTAGTCATAATAAAAGTCCTTTTCGCAAAAATAAAAGTCCTTTTCGCGAAAAGGAGTCCTTTACGCGAAAAGGAGTCCTTTACGCATTTTAGGGTCACCCAAAACAAGCACCTGTTCAATTATTACAACAAGCGCCTGAAAACAGGTTCGTTTATCATATAGACTGGTTCTCTCCCTTTAATAGCTTGTCAGCATATTAAGACAGGTAACTACTAAACGCCATTGCGTCTATTTATAGCATATACACTGACGTAGTAATGGAAAAATACGTAGTATTGGAAAATACCTGTGACGTCTTGAGTCCATCTGCGGTATTGAATAAAAAGTGCATTTGCGATTTTTAAACAACTGCTCCCAGCTAGCATCCCATCAAGAGCCACTATCGGCCCGCCGACGAACAGTTACCTGCGGATGGTGGTTCGTTGGCGGGCCGATAGTGGCCCAATTGTACGTGCGAATTGGATTTTTTTATAAAGTTATCAGGAATATGGCAACTGAAAAATTACAAGTTCAAAAGGTTCCTATAGAAATAAGCATCCCCAACTCAACACTGGATGCGTGGATCCAGAGGGGGTTAGGTGGTCCGGACCCTCCCCCCCCCCCCATCCCCCTAAAAATCACATGTTCTATGGGTTTCTATAGAAATAAGCATCCCCCGCCACCCGAAAATAAACAAAAAGACATTTACCCCGCATCTAGTCAGACGCAACGCGGCCCGGTACAACTATTTTCTGGAATTTCAAATGTTCACAGGGGAAACACTTATGAGACTTTCAGTTTGCACCTACAAAACTCAATCCGTGACGGGGAAGTGGGCGATTACTTATTTCTAACCGATGTGCGGATCCAGAGGGAGATAGGTGGTCTGGACACCCCCCCCCCCCCCAATTAAAAATAAATAATAATCACAAGTTCTTTAAGTTTCGTTGGAAATAAGCATCCCCCCCCCCCATCCCCGAAAAAAAAAAAACAGTAGTCAGACATGTTACCGACTGCGCCGGCCGGTAAACCTTCTGAGACTTTCAGAAAACTCAATCCGTGACAGGGAAGTGGGCAATTACTTATTTCTTACCCATGCGCGAATCCAGAGAGGAATAGGTGGTCCGGACCCCCCCCCCCCCCCCCCCCCCCGAAAAATCACAAGTTATATAGGTTTCTATAGAAATAAGGATTTGCATCCCTCCAACCCCCCCCCCCCCAAAAAAAAAAAAATAATAATAATAATAAAAAGTTGCACCCCCCCCCCCCCCCGATAAATGTTTCGACCATTTTGAACCGTAAAAAAATATAGTTGCAAAAAAAACCCAACAAAAACACCCTTATCAGAGTTTTTTTTTTCTGTTATTTGAGTCTGGACGCCCCCGGCCCCTGTTTCTATCTGCGAGGAGAGGGTGGAGGGGGGGGGGGGGGTACTATAATATTTTCATTCATACGTGGGCTCGCACCATTTTGGGGTTCAAAATTTTGAATTTCAATACCTTTGAGGGTTTTCAGAAAAATGAATATTTTTTGGGGTATGAAGATTTTGTGGATATCTTTTGGGGTCATCACAAAACACCAAAAAGTTAACCCCAAAAATGGTCCGGGCCTACGTATGTATGAAAATATCAGAGTACCCCCCCCCCCTTTCTCACCCAGGTGCGAGTATGCTTGGAATTCGTGAACAATATCAGCGGACGTCATATTTTGTGTTTGGGGTCACTACACAGATAGCAAAGATACGTTGGGCCCACGTTGGTAGTTGGTGGAAATGTGGGCGTCGCCGCATACCAACCTTGTACCAACATCGAACCAACGCAACAATGTCGACCATTCTCTCATTATTAAACACCACTATATTATTACAAAATCCTCTGTGCCTGTATTCTGAATAATGTGTTTGGTGTTAAAAGAAGTTTATGTTTCCGGAGCACATGACATTGGACCAGCATTGCGAAGGAGATTTGTTTGATTTGATTCTTACGCCCCATCAACAATATTTCAGTTATGTAGGGACGGGTCTTCCTGGGTTGAACCGGTACTAAGCTATGATTAATGTGTCTTGCTCAAGGACACAACGCAGTGACGCCTGTGAGGCTCGAACCCGCGGCCCCTCTGTCTCATGTTCATTAAATAAGCCAGGTTACGAGGAAAACTATCCATGCGCGGATCCAGAGGGGACCGGGGCTCCGGGCCCAGCAAAATCACAAAGCTATAGGATTTATTTAGCAATACTCGTCTGGATCCACTTGAAAATCTCAAAGGCAAGCCAGAATTCAATGTTGGGCCATTAATTCGGCCGCTAGCGAAACGCCATTGAAATTGGCCGATGATGATACACCTTGAAAGGTATTTGGATTCTCACTATAAAAAAGTTGTTGAAGATAAATTGGACTCCCTCTAACAACACTTTCTGGGTCCGTGCATGCCTGTGTCGGGGATTTCCGATCGGATGGGGGTTACTCTGATATTTCGTAGCCTATGTGGACTCGGACCTTTTTTAAGGAGGGGGTCTAACTTTTAATTTCAATAATTTTAGGGGTTCAGATTGAATAAATATTTTATGGGATCTATGATAAAATTGTGGATATTTTAGGGGAGGGGGCGGGATGGTCATCATTCACAGTTAGGGAGCGTGGCGAAAAAGGAACGCATGTGCGCGACCCCCGTAATATGACTTTAAAGCATGTATAATATCATGCGCGGATCCAGGAATTTTTGACAGGGGGGGGGGGTCCAGACTGAGACGTTTTTTAGTCCTCAGCTTATTTTACAGAGGGGGGGGGCAATGGTTTTATTGCAGAGAAAACTATACTTTCCCAAGGATCCAGAGGGGGTCCAACATTTTCAGGGGAGGTCCATCCAAGGGGGGATCCTAATTGCTATCACAATAACTTGTGATTTTTTAGGAAGGGGGGGGGGCTCCGGTTTACGCGGTGTGCATTCTTCTAAGATCATTCTAAAGCTATTTAAAAAAGAAAAACGGGGGTCACTTAAAACCTGGAAACACATCCTACCAGTAACAAAATCCACTTTAAGGCCAATTTCCTCGGGTGTGGTACTTTCAGGGGTGGCACTCTCTTTAAACAATTGTGTTTTGCGTTGTGTTTTGCGTGTTTTTGTTGGTGTTTTTGAGAAGTTAGTTCTCTTTTGTGGTCCAGAGAGAGGAGAGGAGCGCATCATTCTTTTAGTATTAGCACGCATCACTATCCTTGCATTTCGTTGGCACTCCTCATAAAAAAGTCTACATCTTTGATCGAGGTTCTGTAATTTCGAGTAACAGTTTCTACACATAAGGCTTAAATGAAATATATGTGTGGTTCCTGTTTCATGCCAAGAAAATTTAGGGTAGGTAGGTAGGGAAATTATTAAATTTGTTATAACATTTAACAAAGAAAATAGTGACAGAAATTGAAAAAGTGCCCATTTTTTCTCCAAAGACCATTTTATTGTTTAGGGTATATAGGGTTAAAAAATTTTAGGGTAGGTAGGCAACAGGAACGCACATATATTTCATTTAAGCCTAACGCCACTCTCTACATTAATGCCCCTATATTTGGCGAGCAATGCTTTGACGTTGATGTCTGATCTTTTTGTGGATTCGATCCTTCGGACCTCTTGTGCGCTCTTTCCACAGACCATGCAGACACGTTCTGCAGGGTGCAGATTTTTGTTTTACGGGAGTTCTATACATTTCTATCCCATGCTGTAGCCACGATGATCCACGGATGTATTAGTTTGTCTTCCTGGTGTCTCTTGGTGGTTGTGTGTCTCTTCCTTGCAGTGCCATGGGGTTGTCTGCTGTTTGTGATTGTGGTATTTCCTGATCATGCTCACATACTATTTTTAGGTAGTGAATACCCTTTAAACCTTCTTTACATGAACCACAAGACTGGTGACCTTGAAACATGCTTTGCATCATTGGATAGTAAGTGAGTATGAGCTGGCCCACCCAGTCCACTTTCTGTGCCTTTTATATAGTAAAAAATTTAATTGAATTTGGGTCACACTGGATTCATATAATACCTGGCCCTTTTATGAACTTTTTCAACACCTTTGCTTGTTAACAGACGCTCTCTCTGGAGCATGCGCAGGTTCTCTACTTGAAAAAAATACCATATGCGGAAGAAAAAAATTAGGTATGTGGGATTCGATCTCTAGACCCTTACCTCGTTACGCTAAAGTGCTACCATTTGCGCTATTTGGACAGACACCGTCAAATGTTCACATTAAAATAAATCACATTGAAAAAATTATTAAAATCGAAATTACTAATAACAGCAATATTTGAAAGGCTTTGTATCGAAAAGAAAGTACGGCAAATCTTCTCAGTTTTCAGTACATGTTCATTTCTCTTTTTGGTGTGCGAAATTGATCCAGGATGTAAACAGATGCTCTTTCTGGAGCATGCGCAGTCGGATGAGTGGGATTCTCTACTTGTAAAAAATTACTAGTTACCAAACGTCATATGCGTAGCGGAAGTGGAGCTTTATCAACGTGGGGAACCAATCTATTTATCATATTTTTAACTAGACTGGTTCTCTCCCTTTAATAGCTTGTCAGCATATTAAGACAGGTAACTACTAAACGCCATTGCGTCTATTTATAGCATATACACTGACGTAGTAATGGAAAAATACGTAGTATTGGAAAATACCTGGGACGTCTTGAGTCCATCTGCGGTATTGAATAAAAAGTGCATTTGCGATTTTTAAACAACTGCTCCCAGCTAGCATCCCATCACGAGCCACTATCGACCCGCCGACGAACCGTCACCTGCGGATGGCGGGCCGAAAGTGGCCCAATTGTACGTGCGGATTGGATTTTTTTATAAAGTTTATTTTGTTCTATTATCAGGAATATGGCAACTGAAAAATTACAAGTTCTATAGGTTCCTATAGAAATAAGCATCCCCAACCCAACACTGGATGCGTGGATCCAGAGGGGGTTAGGTGGTCCGCACCCTACCCCCCCATCCCCCTAAAAAATCACATGTTCTATGGGTTTCTATAGAAATAAGCATTCCCCGCCACCCGAAAATAAACAAAAATACAGTTACCCCGCATCTAGTCAGACGCAACGCGGCCCGGTACAACTATTTTCTGGAATTTCAAATGTTCACAGGGGAAACACTTATGAGACTTTCAGTTTGCACCTACAAAACTCAATCCGTGACGGGGAAGTGGGCAATTACTTATTTCTAACCGATGTGCGGATCCAGAGGGGGATAGGTGGTCCGGACACCCCCCCCCCCCCCAAAAAAAAAATAAATAAATAAATAAAAATAAATAATAATCACAAGTTCGTTGGAAATAAGCATTTGCCCCCCCCCCCCCCCCCCCCCCCCCCCCATCCCCGAAGAAAAAAACACATGTTACCGACTGCGCCGGCCGGTAAACCTTCTGAGACTTTCAGAAAACTCAATCCGTGACAGGGAAGTGGGCAATTACTTATTTCTTACCCATGCGCGAATCCAGAGAGGGATAGGTGGTCCGGACCCCCCCCCCTCCCGAAAAATCACAAGTTATATAGGTTTCTATAGAAATAAGGATTTGTATCCCTCCAACCCCCCCCCCCCCCAAAAAAAAAAAAAAAATAATAATAAAAAGTTGCACCCCCCCCCCCCCCCCCCCCCCCCCCCCCCCGATAAATGTTTCGACCCTTTTGAACCGTAAAAAAATATATTATAGTTGCAAAAAACCAACAATAAACACCCTTATCAGAGTTTTTTTTTTCTGTTATTTGAGTCTGGACGCCCCCGGCCCCTGTTTCTATCTGCGAGGAGAGGGTGGAGGGGGGGGGGGGGGGGGTACTATAATATTTTCATTCATACGTAGGCTCGCACCATTTTGGGGTTCAAAATTTTGAATTTCAATACCTTTGAGGGTTTTCAGAAAAATGAAAATTTTTTGGGGTATGAAGATTTTGTGGATATCTTTTGGGGTCATCACAAAATACCAAAAAGTTAACCCCAAAAATGGTCTGGGCCTACGTATGTTTGAAAATATCAGAGTACCCCCCCCCTTTCTCACCCAGGTGCGAGTATGCTTGGAATTCGTGAACAATATCAGCGGACGTCATATTTTGTGTTTGGGGTCACTACACAGATAGCAAAGATACGTTGGGCCCACGTTGGTAGTTGGTGGAAATGTGGGCGTCGCCGCATACCAACCTTGTACCAACATCGAACCGACGCAACAATGTCGACCATTCACTCATTATTAAACACCACTATATTATTACAAAATCCTCTGTGCCTGTATTCTGAATAATGTGTTTGGTGTTAAAAGAAGTTTATGTTTCCGGAGCACATGACATTGGGCCAGCATTGCGAAGGAGATTTGTTTGATTTGATTCTTACGTCCCATCAACAATCTTTCAGTTATGTAGGGACGGGTCTTCCTGGGTTGAACCGGTACTAAGCTATGATTAATGTGTCTTGCTTAAGGACACAACGCAGTGACGCCTGCGAGGCTCGAACCCGCGGCCCCTCTGTCTCATGTTCATTAAATAAGCCAGGTTACGAGGAAAACTATCCATGCGCGGATCCAGAGGGGGCCGGGGCTCCGGGCCCAGCAAAATCACAAAGCTATAGGATTTATTTAGCAATACTCGTCTGGATCCACTTGAAAATCTCAAAGGCAAGCCAGAATTCAATGTTGGGCCATTAATTCGGCCGCTAGCGAAACGCCATTGAAATTGGCCGATGATGATACACCTTGAAAGGCATTTGGATTCTCACTATAAAAAAGTTGTTAAAGATAAATTGGACTCCCTCTTACAACACTTTCTGGGTCCGTGCATGCCTGCGTCGGGGATTTCCGATCGGATGGGGGTTACTCTGATATTTCGTAGCCTATGTTGACTGGGACCTTTTTTAAGGAGGGGGTCTAACTTTTAATTTCAATAATTTTAGGGGGCTCAGATTGAATAAATATTTTATGGGATCTATGATAAAATTGTGGATATTTTAGGGGAGGGGGCGGGATGGTCATCATTCACAGTTAGGGAGCGTGGCGAAAAAGGAACGCATGTGCGCGACCCCCGTAATATGACTTTAAAGCATGTATAATATCATGCGCGGATCCAGGAATTTTTGACAGGGGGGGGGGGGGTCCAGATTGAGACGTCTTTTAGTCCTCAGCTTATTTTACAGAGGGGGGGGGGCAATGGTTTTATTGCAGAGAAAACTATACTTTCCCAAGGATCCAGAGGGGGTCTAACATTTTCAGGGGAGGTCCATCCAAGGGGGGATCCAAATGCTAATTGCTATCACAATAACTTGTGATTTTTAGGAAGGGGGGGGGGGGCTCCGGGGATCCATAGGTTTTAGTTACGCGGTGTGCATTCTTCTAAGATCATTTTAAAGCTGTTTAAAAAAGAAAAACGGGGGTCACTTAAAACCTGGAAACACATCCTACCAGTAACAAAATCCACTTTAAGGCCAATTTCCTCGGGTGTGGTACTTTCAGGGGTGGCACTCTCTTTAAACAATTGTGTTTTGCGTTGTGTTTTGCGTGTCTTTGTTGGTGTTTTTGAGAAGTTAATTCTCTTTTGTGGTCCAGAGAGAGGAGAGGAGCGCATCATTCTTTTAGTTTAAGCACGCATCACTATCCTTGCATTTCGTTGGCACCCCTCATAAAAAAGTCTACATCTTTGATCGAGGTTCTGTAATTTCGAGTAACAGTTTCTACACATAAGGCCTAAATGAAATATATGTGTGGTTCCTGTTTCATGCCAAGAAAATTCAGGGTAGGTAGGTAGGGAAATTATTAAATTTTGTTATAACATTTAACAAAGAAAATAGTGACAGAAATTGAAAAAGTGCCCATTTTTTCTCCAAAGACCATTGTATTGTTTAGGGTATATAGGGTTAAAAAAATTAGGGTAGGTAGGCAACAGGAACCACACATATATTTCATTTAAGCCTAACGCCACTCTCTACATTAATGCCCCCATATTTCGCGAGCAATGCTTTGGCGTTGATGTCTGATCTTTTTGTGGATTCGATCCTTCGGACCTCTTGTGCGCTCTTTCCACAGACCATGCAGACACGCTCTGCAGGGTGCAGATTTTTGTTTTACGGGAGTTCTATACATTTCTATCCCATGCTGTAGCCACGATGATCCACGGATGTATTAGTTTGTCTTCCTGGTGTCTCTTGATGGTTGTGTGTCTCTTACTTGCAGTGCCATGGGGTTGTCTGCTGTTTGTGATTGTGGTATTTCCTGATCATGCTCACATACTATTTTTAGGTAGTGAATACCCTTTAAACCTTCTTTACATGAACCACAAGACTGGTGACCTTGAAACATGGTTTGCATCATTGGATAGTAAGTGAGTATGAGCTGGCCCACCCAGTCCACTTTCTGTGCCTTTTATATAGTAAAAAATTTAATTGAATTTGGTCCACACTGGATTCATATAATACCTGGCCTATTTATGAACTTTTTCAACACCGACGCTCTTTCTGGAGCATGCGCAGGTTCTCTACTTGAAAAAATACCATATGCGGAAGAAAAAAAATCAGGTGTGTGGGATTCGATCTCTAGACCCTTACCTCGTTAAGCTATAGCGCTATCACTTGCGCTATTTGGACAGGTATCGCCACTTGATTACATCAAAATCTAAGTACATTGAAAAAATTATTAAAATCGAAATTACCAATAACAGCAATATTTGAAAGGCTTCGTATCGAAAAAAAAAAGTGCGGCAAATCTTCTCAGTTTTCAGTACATGTTCATTTCTCATTTTGATGTGCGAAATTGACCCAGGATGTAAACAGATGCTCTTTCTGGAGCATGCGCAGTCGGATGAGTGGGATTCTCTACTGGTAAAAAATTACTAGTTACCAAACGTAATATGCGTAGCGGAAGTGGAGCTTTATCAACGTGGGGAACCAATCTAAGGCAGACGATCACTACAAAGAGTGGAGAACATTAATATTGTCAGAATTAGAGACTTTTGTGGCTGAAACTAAACGTTTCGCTACACGACCTTCGTGCCAATAGTTACAATACGCGCACCACCAAATACCGCGAGATAATACAAGTGTTGACAGTATTGACCTCACGAAGATACCAGTGTGTTTATATGGCCTTAAGGCTTTATACAGAAATACAGAAATACAGAAAATTTTTAACAGCACCAAACCCGATTTTAAGAGTCGTAGTATGTTAATTACGCTTTAGCAATCTAAATATAAGCATAATCACTGTTTATCGAAGACGTAATTTTATATATTTGACGCTTAACTTCACAAACGTGGTTTCCCTATGCTCCATTCAAATGTTTGTATTCTCCGGATGTAACCATAATTCGGAATCGATTATATCCTTGTCCAATTAATTAGTTTTGTTGTAATAATGAAGACAATTTATCGGAGAGAGTTTGTCATAGTTTTTATATAAAAAATAACCAGTGAATGTCAAATTAATCTGTAATGAAAGACCTACCGAGCCGCGTAGCGCAGTCGGTAATGTGTCTGGCTACAGATGCGTGTCTGACTGCAGATCCAGGGGTCGCGAGTTTGATCCCGGTGCGGTTCCATACTTTCGTGGAGATTGATCATGAAATGATTTCTACGGTCATTCTCCTTCCTTCTGCTGATTCATTCATGAAGGGTTGTTGTCAGTTACAAGCGAAAGTATGTGCACGAACTACTGGTTAACCGCTTGTTCAAGCCTGCCCAGGAAAAAGTGTGGTTTGGTGAACTGACCGTCCCGCAATGACCATAGCTGTTGACTTGGGACGTAAAGCAACAAAACAAACAAATCAAAATAATGAAAGACCATGGAAATTCTGACATTTTAAAAAAATCCTGGCATAATGTTCCAAATCACAGATCAGGGCTCTTAATTAAAGTACACATTTTTTCGAAGAGATTGATCATAAAATAATTTCTACAGCCATTCTCCTCCATTCCGCTAATTCAAGAAGGTTTGTTGTCAGTTACTGAGTTAGAAGCGAAAGCCAGATGGGTCAAAAACAGCTATTCACCTTACGACTGTCCCAGGGTGGGGGGGCACTCTAAATTTTTCTGCATATATAGGCTCTGGCCCAGCATCTACCCTTCACACCCAAAAAATATCTCGAATTTCAAGCGCCCCCATAAAATATTTGAAATTTTAGCAACCCCAAAAAATATCCCCATTCTGTACAATGACTTTAAGAAAAGACCCTAAATGCGTAGAAATAACCCCAAAATATAGTCCAATTTTTTGATGACCCCAAAACCCCCCACAAAATCTTCATATCCAAAAAAATATTTATTTTTCTTAAAACCCCCAAAAATATTGAAATGACCCAAGCCTACGTATATATGAAAATATCAGAGTACCCCTCCCCCCCCCCCCCCACACACACACACACCACACACACACCCTGGGACGACTGTATCTCAAGTATGCTTGACAACCTGCTTGACAGGAAACCCCTGAAGAGTCTTCTTATAGACGAAACCTAGGTCGGGTTAGTCGTGGTCAAGCCATGGACAGAGCCCAGGAGTCCATAGTGGTGGCAGCCCTGGCTAGATTCCTCAGTCACGTTCTTGTACATTTACCACTTCAGTCCAGGAAACCCCTGAAGAGTCTTCTTATAGACGAAACCTAGGTCGGGTTAGTCGTGTTCAAGCCATGGACAGAGCCCAGGAGTCCATAGTGGTGGCAGCCCTGGCTAGATTCCTCAGTCACGTTCTTGTACATTTACCACTTCAGTCGCGTTTATATTGTCATGGGAACTGGTAAGATGGGGGCCAGACACAGCCCTCCAACCCCCAGGAATACACTCCAGAAGCAAGGCCCCACCCTGCAAATTCTACTTCAAAGAAAAGACAGGTCGTAGGTGCAGCCCCTGAGCTGGTTTCTGAAGCTGGTGAGCCGATTTTGTGCCGTTTTTGGGAGCATACCACCTCACCTTTGAGGCGGCTCCCCAAGCCACTTTTGGAAGCCAGGAGCCGTTTTTTGGCCTGTTGCCAGGGAGCCATGTAGCCTCACTTTGAAAACGGCTCCAGGAGCCGTTTTGGGAGCCTAGAGCCGCTTTTGGAGCCGCTTCCCACGACTATATAAAGCACGAATGATTGCTGTTCAGGCATCATTGGACTCACGACCACAGAGTCCAAAACATAGCAGGAAACCCCTGAAGAGTCTTCTTATAGACGAAACCTAGGTCGGGTTAGTCGTGTTCAAGCCATGGACAGAGCCCAGGAGTCCATAGTGGTGGCAGCCCTGGCTAGATTCCTCAGTCACGTTCTTGTACATTTACCACTTCAGTCTGGTCAGGACCTGCCACCCAGTTGTCAAAAACGAGAAACCCCATACATTAGCATGCGCTTCTCCAGTACAGCAGGCATAAGCAGCATGTCTCTGTCCACGGAAGTTTCAGTCTCCTATACTTTCGTGGCCAACAACCAACATGAGCAAGAAGAGACTGCTTAGCAACCATTACGTCAACAGACGTAAAATGCCAAATGTACTAAGCAGCTACAATCGCTTAAATGGGTCAAGATGAGTTTGGATCAAGACGACCACCCCCCAGTCACTTTCTTTTTATGCTTGACAACCTAGGTTGAGGATCATTTGAAAATCAGCACATTGATTCCCGTCTAGTCATATTTTATAAGATCATACACTGCCATGTGGCAATACAGATACATATTTTGAGAAACCCCATAGATACACCTGTCACATGCATACTCTCTCTTATAGGCATATTACATACCTCAGGCTCTGCAACATACTACCAGCGGTCTTTCTACCCAGCAACCATTGTACACTGGAATAGACTTCCATCAGAGATTGTTCTTAGGGCTGATTGCCAAATCAATCATAAGTCCCCATAAATCTAAGCAATGTTTTTAACCTGCTTTTAATTTCACGTTTGCACTAACACTATCATCTTTTATTGCCTTCTTTACATCTGCTAGAATCTAGTTTTTAACCTTGCACAGACAGCATGACTGCACATAATACTCGTGAGAGGTTGCTGCAGAATGAAAAGATAGATAGATAAGTTTGTCACTACGTGCACAAAGTACTAGTTAACAGCTTAGTCAGGCTTGCCCAGGAAAAAAGTGTGGTTAAGTGAACTGACCTTCCCGACATGAGCATAGCTGTTGACTGGGATGTAAAGTATCAAACCAAACCAAAAAGTATGACTGTTTGCCAGGTAGCCCACTCCACTCACTAGATACCAGTCTCTGTTTTTATCTTTGAATAACTACTAAACTCCAGCTGTTATGTTTTTAGAACTAATTTTTCGCAATATATTTTTTAGCTTCAGTTTCAGCAAAATGTGTTAGCAATGATAGTGGTAGAGGAGATATTCCGCCAACTTCTGCTAAAGGTCTGCTGCATGTGGCTCAATAGATTTTTGTGTACTCAGGTGAAGATTTTGCAAGAAATTGAATTCTTCCAAAATTTCTAAGTATTTTATTGCCAGGTGAAATTAGTATAGGCATGGACAGAAAGGGGTGTTCTAAAAAAATATTCGGAAACAGCTAATATCCCCTAATTCAAAGGCTGTGTATAACATAAAACTGTTATTTGCACACTCTGAATTTACTGTGCATATGCAGGCAGAATCAACTTTGAGCAGGCACATTAGAAAGAACAAAGTTTGGGTTTGGTGGATTTGGCTGTTTATTGCTGCATCTTCTTGGGAGTGTAGTGCTCTAGTCCATGTGCTTGCAGGGGACAGATTAAAGCTCATGAGCCTTACCTGGATGAAAACCTTGAAGGAGGTTTTCTTGCATTGAGGTCTATTCCATACCATATAGACAACATGCGTTTCAGACCTCTAGATAAGAGTCATCTTGTTTACCCAGGGGTAAAGCATTCCGTTTCACTCCTTCCATCAATGAATGCAGTGTAACAGAATGGGTTACCCCTGGGTTATTTCTCTTATATCTTAAACAAAATATTATGTTGGTACTCAAAAGAACCGCCTCGAAGAGATGGCACTTTTGAGTATTTACTGGATTTACATAAATTTATAACCTTTTTTCCAGGAATGAGCTGATGGAGAATTACACTAAAGGAGAAGTGAAAGAAGTAGAGGAGGCCCCTGTTTTCCCTCTAGATGAAACTGGAGTACTAATGAGGGTCACTGGAGGGAGTAAAATAAGGAATCTCATGGGGTTTGCCATGAAAAAAATTAAGGTAAGAACATAATGAGCAGTAGGTGGCTTATGTTTTTTAGGAATACAAGAAAACATCATTCAAGTACAAATAAAATATTAAAGAAATGCAGTTTCCTTCTACCAAACTATTTTACAAACTTACCCAAAAAAACTTTTAGGTTCGGAATGAGATTTTTTTTACTGTTCACCATCTTCATAGGATTTTGATTAACGTGCAGGTGCAGGAGCATCTTCCACATCAGTTAGCACCTCTCCAGGTAACTGGCAGATCTTACTTTGGGTAAGACTGCCGTTTGTATATTTGTAGGAAAGTTTTATGGCCAATTCAGACACTTTCGGCAGTCCAAGACCTCCACCAGTACCCTACTGACTTGGGCTGTGTGCTCCAACGTTGGCACCATGAATTAGTAGTGCTCTTCCGCCTCAACATGCATTTAGCTCAATAGATGGACATGAAAAGTAAAAATAAATCTAATTTGAAATCCACAGTTTTTTTGGGGGGTAGGAAAGTTCATTTTATGTCGTCTTTTCATTTCTTAGACTTGTGTAATTTCTGTATTTTTTCCTGACAACAGTTGGTTGTAGAATATTATTTAAAACAAACCTGCATATAGGTATCTGTGCATCTTTTGAGCGCCTCAAACAAATGTTAAACCTTTTATAAATGTCTTTCTGCAAGTGGAACAGTAAATTTTGTAATCAGGGAGAAGGCATCTATCTATATTATTAATCAAATCTTAATTGAGAAAAACGTACACAATTGGGGAAAATGCTGCCATTTTTTATTAGAAATAGCACTTAAATTTCATCCCTATTCAAAATTTATGCCCAAAACTAACACTTCTCTGGTAGGGGTGACTATTGCAGCCAAAAATGACTATTGCGATAGTATTGACATTGCAGGAAGTACCATTGCGATACTATAACTATTGTGGACTACCATTTAGAGCTGCAACGATTCATTGAAATCGTATCGTATCGCGAAACTATTTCTGACAATACGCATATCGTATCGTGAGGTCATTTCACGATACGCTAACGATACGGTCTTAATGTTATATATTAGAAATGAATTTTAGAAATTAATGTTTTTGTACAAAAGGAATGTTACCATTTTCCTTTTTAATTTTTCTGCTTTAATTAGAAACCTTTTTCCATGCTAAACTCTTGATATATCCTGTAATGAAATAGTGTAGAACAAAATCAGCTGGCTTGTGAGGATCCAGATGATCTTAATATATACTAATTATGGCTCTGCTTGAAAATACATGCTAATAATTGGACTATTTTAAATGAATTTGATAAAAAACTGGGAAAGAGACTTTAGAGTGTAGTACATAAAACATCCAGCATGACAAGGGTTAATATTTGAGTTTTTTCTTCTCCTAATTTCATAGATCTATGTTATTTCTAAGGTTATCAAGTTGTCAAAAATGTATCGCGATACATATCGTATCGTGAGGCAAATATCACGATACGTATCGTATCGTGAGGTAACTGTATCGTTGCAGCCCTACTACCATTGCAATACTATTGTGATACTATTGTCTGAAACATTTATGCTTGTTTGAAGGAGAAAATTAAGAAAATGTTAGGATTTTTCTGCACGTACGGGTACCAATTTTTGTATAGAAACAAGAGAAAATTTCAGAATATTGTAAAAGTCTACTAAATTTGCTGTAATGCATGGGCGACAACAGCATATACATCCTATTGCCATTTAATTTTCTTTTTGGGCCTAACCAAGCAATTTTAAAGTGAAAATCACTATGTCTAAAAACTATTGACACTATTGCGATAGTGAAAAGACTATTGCCAATACTATTGACATTGCCACTTTCCTATTGATGCAGTAACATTGCCTAGGTTACTATTGCAATGCATCGATAGTCCGATGTATTGTTACATCCCTATTCTCTGGACCCTTACCCTATGGAGAAGCCACGTGAGTGAGAAAAGCCACTTGTTTCCAACTTTGTAGACTGTATCCTGTGTCTGGAAAAATGTCTATTTTTGAAAAATACTTTTTTCTATTTTCTCAATATCGTCTAAGTGAAGCAACTCTTTATGGCATATCTGTTTCTTTTTTAAGGGAAACAACTATTGGTTGAAAAGTCAGAGTCGATTAGAAGCTTAATAAGAGAAAGGGCTTTTATAAATTTGTCTGCTACAACTAGAAAATCAAAACAAAAGCTAATGTAAAGTAAGATTCACTTCTCTTTACCATAAAAGATTATTGGAATTTGTAGATAATAAAAAGAAAATTCAAATGTTTTTTGTTAAATATGTCACTCATGAAATATAAATATTGTCCACTTCACTCGTGAAATAAAAGACATATTTAACAAAAACATTTGAATATCCTCTATATCTTACCCATTTTCTCTTACCCAGGGTGTAACTATATAGTGACAAGTGGGTATGGTATTTTATGTTACTACATCATTTATTTGTGACATATATGCCAATTCTTGAAATTCTACAAGTGAAAATTCGGAATTTTATGGTTAGCAAGAATAAGATTCTATCATTTGTGTGAGAGTGAGATAGAAAATCAGTCCCTTGGGATCACTGTTTGTCATTACTCAGCAAGCCTTATGATGCCAAACGGTGATCATCGGGATGGTTTTTTCTCTCCCACCCTCACACTCCTGATAGATCATGATTCTTATATTGTTCTGTTTCATAGGAACCTAACACCAAGAAGATTGCCTGGAATGGTAGTGGCAATGCTATAACAAAGACTATCTCTTGTGCAGAGATTATGAAGAGAAGAATTAAGGTGGTGTGATTGTTTTATTCCTTTTCCCACCATACACATCTGTTACAAGGTCATGTGTAATTTCCCCAAAGCTAACTTATGGCTTAAAAGCAATACAGTAAATACTAAATACTGCGTAAAATGGCCACTCAAAAAAGACAAAACAAAGGTCTTAATGACAAATGGTAGCTTAATGAAGGTCGAAAGTATTGCAGAATGCTCCCCATACTTTTGACCTGCATTAAACAATAATTGGTCTTGAAAACAAATTTTCTGTGAGAGCGGCGGTTTTACACAGGCTTTACTGTACATGTGTACTATGCACAATAGATTTAGCAACTGTTTTATATGTGTGAGCCCATCTCCATCAGATCTCAAGTTTCATTTGCTGTCATGAAATTACAAGGGCCGATCATCTGAGAAGAATTTTCATTTTAAAAAATGCAGAATTACCAAACGCAACGGCGGTGCTAAAGTGAGGTTACATTTTAAGACTAGCAGGTAAGGTGGGTATTTCTGATCATTTGGGGAAATCAATACCATTTTCAGGCGATTGGTTGGTCACTGAAAACCAAAAAAGCATAGCAAATGCTGCAATTTTCTGAACTTTCTCAGAGAAATAAAGGACCAAGCTTTCACAATTTGATGTTTTTATTAATGCTTTTACATTATCGCCTTTAAACGGTGTTTCTAGTCCGGTGTTCTTGAACCAAATTACAAGTAATACTGTTTGATGCCTTCCAACACATTCAGACAAATAATGTTGAATGAAACGTCTTCATGGCTACAGAGCACGAGCAGAAAGATAAAATCTAACGTCACCATTATCTCGCAAATGGGTCACACCATTTTTCAGTAAATTAAGGTTTTAATCAACCATAAGATGAGTTACATTGTAATCCTATGCTATCTTTGTAAACTGATTCTCTGGCGAATAGAAACACCAATTAAATTAGAAGTTTAATCAAATTGTGACTTCATTTTGACGTCATTGATGGCAGCTGAATTTTTCAGCATGAAATCTTTATCACATCTGTCACATAACCAATAGTTTTTATTGACATATGATGCATGAGGAAGATGAAAGACCAAATGAAAAATCATATGCTTATCATTTTAGCATTACTTACAACAAATGTGAATTTTGCTTATTGACCCCTCCTGCAATTCTTGCTCTCCACAAATGCCTATTTAAAGGACAGCGTCTGTAAATTCGTGATTTCATTTGACTAAGATCCTGTTCTTGTCATTGCAATCGAAATTGTTCGATATTGCACAATGATGAGCACAAAAAGATGCGAAACATAAGAAATTGCTGAACTTATTGTGCATAATATATTTACATTTTCAAATTAAGTCTTTAATGAATCTTTAGATCTTCACAACCATTCAAAACCCAGTGCACTACAGAAATATGACTAACAGCTGACTAAGCTCACTTGATGTGAAACATGTGGCATTCCCCAGTAGTGACAATGTAGCTATGATTGATGGTGAGCCACACCTCAAAGCAAAACAAGCCTCTTGAGTCTGCTTCATTGGCTGTTTGAATTAACACTGGCTCTCTGTTTCACAATCCAACAAAAATAGGAGTCTCTATGGTAAAGTGGCTAAATCACTGTCCTACCATGTAAACCGTAGGTCACAGATTCGATCCCTGGCGTCTCCAGCCTGTCAGATGAGACTTTAAGTTATGTCCCCGTAACCATATGACCTTAGCTGTTGGTGGGATGTTAAACACAAACACACACATAATCCAACAAAACCATTAATATAATAAAATGTTAAACTGTTATTTAACCTCAAGTATAAATAAATTCTATATTAGGTATTCATTATAAACACGTAATTATTAAAGAGATTTTTTTTTGAGGTCCATGAAAGGATCATTGCTATTCAGTTCCTTTCATGAATGTTCTGAAGAAGAAATTCATTTCTTAAATGTTTCAACTTTACACTGAAAAGATATCATTTTATTATCATGCACCTGTGTGTTAACTCTTTGCCTACAAGGTAATTTTGCATGCTTTTTAGCTCACCTGAGCCATAGGCTCATGGTCAGCTTTTGTGACTGGTCTTTGTCGGGCTCGGTCATCCGTCGTCCATAAACTTTTTTTTAAAAAGACATCTCCTCAAACGACACCACTAGCCCAAATTTAAAATAACTTCACACAAATGTTTCTCCTAGGGCCCTCTACTAAAGTAAAATTGCCTAAATGGTTCAGCTCCGCCAAACAAGATTGCTGCCAGAGCTCTAGATAAGAAATATTTATAACGACATCTCCTGAACCATTGGTCCAAATTCAAAATAATTTCACACAAATGTTTCTTATAAGGCCCTCTGACAAAATTACCCAACCTGTTCTACTCGTCTGAACCAAATGGCCACCAGAGCTAAAAGAAAAACTCTTTACACAACATCTGATCCATTTGTCCAGATTCAAAATAATTACACAAAAATTTTATTGATTGATTTGTTTGTTTGCTTGTTTGATTTAATTCTTTATGTCCCAGTCAACAATTTTTCAGTATGTGTCTGTAGGCGGCCTTCCTGGGTTGAGCCAGTACTAAGTAAAGATTAATATGTCTTGCTTAAGGACACAATGCAGTGACGCCAGTGAGGCTCGAACCTGCAACCTCTCGATCTCGAGTCAAGCACTCTACCACTGAACCACTGCGTTCCCATTTTTTTGATTGATCAAGTCTAAGATACTCCATGTTCCTTTAATTGCTCAAATGATTCTAATGAACTTAACAAATTAGTGCCTTTAGGGCTAAGAATTCAGGTGAGTGTTCCAGGGCCACTATGGCCCTCTTGTTTTGTTGTCTGTCTGTTTTTTTCAAAATAATTTTTTTTTTCGAAAAATTCTTTCAGGAGTACTATCAGAGTATCAAACAGTTTGGATCCAGATCAGGCCTGACAGATCTGGGTCCAAACTGTTTGCAAAGGTTATCAGCAGATGACACTAGAAGGTAAAGAGTTAGCCCTATGACTGTGTACTTGAAACCCCTAAACAGGTACTTCAAATAGCAAACAGATAATACTCAGATGAAATTCCAAAGTACACTAAGATAAACCATTCTTGCACACGGGATAAGGATAACTGAGATTTTATTCTGGGATAGAAAATCTTATATACTGAGAAGAAAAAGTTTAGTCAGTACAGACACTGTGTGCAACAATTTTGTAAAACAGTCTTAATATTGACAAAAACCTTACTAAAAATAAAATTCATGTAGTGTCTTACAAATGTGAACATTTTCATCAAAACATTCCGAAAATATACCCATTTTCTTCATCAAAAGTACACAAATTGGTCAATATTAAAATTCAAATTTCATAACTAAAAAATCAGTCTAGCACCCCTCAGACGATTTCTGGTAGTACAGACGGAAATTCTCGTATCTGTTGCATGACTAAGGAAATTTAAGAAGTTTACAAGCGGCCATGAAGCGATTACATCATGTTGACGTCACTATGACCCGAACTTCAAATGGCGTCGTTATCCGTGGTTTCCCCAACGGAGACTGGTCATTTTTACCGCCAGGTCATTGAAAACGTATTTGCAGACGATAAATTGTTTGTTCACTGCATCCAAAACTGCGTGTTACGTCAGCAACATGTGTACCTGTTTCAAGACGTCAAAACGCGGTATTTCTGTAATTTGTAAATAGCCTTACCGGCGAATTAAGCTTGCTAGCACTGAATTTTCTCCGGATTATTGCAATAGGAACAACTCTCTTTCAATATCTAACAGTATATGAGAAAATAACCCTGCCAGTTTACCGCAGCATGTGAACATCGTGCATTTTGAAATTTGGTTGATACAGTCTAATAGAGGCATTATTTGTCGCGCAATGAACAGGTAAATGTAAAGTTACGATAATACAACTCATGTAAAAAATTTGACAATGATATATGCAGTACTGTTGATTTTATGAGAAAACATAAATACTGACTAAACTTTTTCTTCTGAGTATATTACCAATGCTATTTTACCCAGGATGTCAAGTAACGTCTTCATGTGAAATAGCATCTTAGCGTATTCAGGGACTTCTAGAAGCTTATTTTAAAATAAATAAATAAAAATAGTGGTGAACAGGAAAAAGAATCCATTATTCGTGTGAGGGTAGGATAGAAAAATCCGTCCCTCAGGATCACCATTTATCATCACTTGGCAAGCCTCGTGATGTCAATCGGTGATCCTCGGCACAGATTTTTAGCTCACCAGAGCTGGATGAGCTTATAGGATGGTACTCGAGCCGGCGTCGGTCCGTGTGTCCGTGCGTCTGAGCGTCCACACTTTCAAACATGAATATCTCTGAGACCAGCTGGCTGATCGTAATCAAATTTCATCAGGAGCATCATTGGGGTAGGGGATTGACTGCATTAGGTTTTGGGCCAGATCGGATCAGAACTCTGGTTTCCATGGCAACAGATAGCTCCCATAGGGTTATAATGGGGAAAATCTTGTAACCACTCTAGCTCCTTCATTTTTGATCGGTTCTTTTTTCTTGCAGGTAAAGAGGACAACCATAAAATCTCAAATGGGTTCCAAATTCGGCAGGATCTGACCAGGGACTTATGAGTTAGCTGCCCTTAAGCGTCTGGAAAAATCCCCATAGACTTATAATGGGAGAAATGTTGTGACCACTCTAGTGCCTTCATTTTTAGATGGATCTTCTTCATTCTTGCAGGTAACAAGACCAATCATATAGTGTAGACCGCTGTGTAATCCCGTGGGAATTTTTGGGTAAAAGTGTCAAACATACATTTTCTTGTAGAAAAATGTATCCTCTTTAAGAAAAAATATGTTTCCAATTTTTTCTTGTCGTTTTAACGTCATGGTGACGTCACAAAGTGATGTACCCATTTTGGCTTATTTAGGGCTTGAAAATTGAGCACTATGAATTCCAGCTGGCGCAAACATGTACTGTTTGATCAGCTGTAGTAATATTACTGGCGATATATTGTATTTGGAGCATAGACTCTGACTCAGAATTTTAATGAGGTTATCAAAATGATGTCAAGAGAGGAAAAAATGACGTCAGTATCAAAATGAAAAGTATGTTATAGTGAAAGCTCAAATGACATTAGATCACAATATGCTAATAGACCCTCCTCTCCCACCGCTGGAATATTGTACACTATGCTTTACTGATACTACATGAAATCAGATACAAAATTACACATGTTAGCTCTCTGACCTGTAACAGCCATGTTAACTACGTTACTCTATTGTAATTTCAAATACTATTGTGCAAATACCAAGTTATATCTATTCTCATTTATGGACATGCTGATTGCCTTAAAAGCATTTATCAAATAGCAGCAAACAGCAAGTAAGCGTTTAAATAATACACCTCTATGAAATGACAGTTATATATGTTACTTACTTCAAATGTACTACTAGTTAATGTAGTACTACCACTAGACGATAGGCTGCCAAAATACCCCTGAGGGAGAGTTTTGTACACTACATCTTTCTAAAACCAAAATATATAAGCCACAGTATAATGTATATTAACTCTATAGCGGTTATAGAGTTAGTTCGTTACTCTGAAATAATAGGAATTCCTATCAAATTGTTCCTTATTCCTACGTGACAATAGTAGCTTAGACTTTTAATTGTATTCAAATGACTAGCAATATGATTCTATCAAATAAAAAGACCCTGTTATTACTGTTATGTACTTTACTTTCTTTTAAATGCATTATGTTAAATATTTTAAATGCATTATGTTAAAGCAAAAACAGCAATTGATGAGTTTACACTGCTAGTGGTTTATTTACTGTCATTTAACTGCCAGTAATTGCCATTAACTAAAATATAAACAAAGCGTTGAGAATAAGGGAAGGAATGTTAGCCTAAATCACATAAAACGTCATTTCAAGTCCGTGTAATTTATCAATTTTATAAACAGCATTTTAGATGCTGCTTATTTTATGATCCATTGATGTTTCTTTAATGCAAAAAAGATATCTTTTATCTCGCTGACACTCGTGTATTTGCTTCATTTTACACATGAAATGATATAAAAAAAGACGCTTTTCTTCACTGACTACTCCTCATTTTAGATGACACAATAATATAAAGCATGAAGAAGCTTTAAGTTAGTAAGATCTATCGCACATTGTGTAACCCTACTATTGATTACACCAAGTGTATTGATAAAGACAAAAACTTACTCAGAATTCGTTAAAAATTAAGATATTTCAGATTTAGGTCTAAATTGTGACCTTTATCCTTGTCTTTTGAAACAATAAACTGAAGTGTTTTGGAAACTTAACGACTATTTCCTTACATATGAGTATGACACACACCAAGCCTATTCCTTTGGTTATAATCGCTTTATATCTGAAGAAGGATGTCTAGTTTTGGTGAAGTAAGAATACTATTTATGTTGGTAAAATGCATAACAAGAGAAGTTTAAGGATCATATTACACTTATCTTCCATTCTGTCTGATTCTACAATTTTATGAAGCATTGAACAGACAGCATTTGTTCTAATGGTTCATGATAGTCATACATTTGAAAGAAAATGGGTTATCACCTGGAAAAGCTCCCTGGCATTGTTAGTATAGCATATATACTGTAGCCATTGCTATATTAATGGACCCAAATAAAGTATTGGTTACTTTATTTTGCATAATTCTATCAATTAGATTTAGTTTTGAAGTTGAATTTTGTTTCAGATAATATCATATTGATATTTAGCCAATCAAATGTGAACATTACGATAGATACAAAAATACATACAATTACTTCTTTTAACATTTCAAATCAAACAAAATGAATTACCAGTAGTAATGGAAAGAATAATTAAAAGGATTCAGCCCATTTGATTTTGTAACTTTGAAAGTGAGTCTATCATTGGTGACTGAGTAGAGTGTCCTCTTAATGCAGATATTAGCTTGAGCAGTTAACATTTTTGCGTGCTTTTTTGAATCTATATCCTGGTGAGTTTACAACTTATTCAAATGTTTAATACACATATAACTCTTTATTATTCCATTTACCATGTCTACAATGGTCCTGCAATATTTTGTTCAGGTCAGGTATGTAAGCATGTATTACTAAATCTAAGTGAGAGCTTATACTTACACTTTCTTATAAAATATTTCACTTTTCTATCCAGCATTCTAAAAGAACATTGTAAAATCTATTTTACAATAACTTTAATGTCATCTGATCAAATTTGGCTAGACATGATTTGTGCTGATAAAATTTGTATTTAAATTGGTATTGAAGTAACAATTGACCTTTAACTAGTTTCCTTGAATATGATCATATCTAATGTGATCATTGCCTTAGAGTAAAACTCACCACTATTTAACCAGTATTGGTGGAACAAGTGACCAGAAGTACTAAGTTGATGTTATTGACAGTTTCGTTAATTAAACAAAAAAAAGCTATGTTGAATATAAACTTGAATTAATTTAAAAACTACAGCAATGCCTCGCCATCTGCATACGCAACTAGATGCCAGGATACAAATTGATTTGGTGACAGTCTCTTTAAACAATAACTGATTACAGGCAGTTATAATGCATCCTCCCTCAAAATATTTAGTAATTAGAAGGATTACTATTTTATGGTAATTGAACATAAATAAACATGGATACATGGAATCTAGCCTGTATAATGCAACGTAACTGAATACGTTTATCCATAATTTGAACAACTGTAAACAGTTACACAGAACGATTGATTTTACTGATTATAATTATTTCAATTTAACTTAGATTTCTCCAGATAAAAACTACAAAACAAATCTCTAAATTCACCATGATATATTAGCTCTTCAGGCTCGATTAAATATCATCTTTGACAACATTTTTGATAAACATGGGGCCTTATGATATACTTTATACAGCTTTATATGTTATTTTAGCAAATTCGACAGAAAATTTGAATGTATCCTTCTAAGTACTGGTCTTGAGAGCTATCATTTAATTTGCTTATGAGTTTTAAAATCTCTAATTTTGGGCAAATCATTTTTTGAAGATATAAAAAGTTAAAAGATATAATATTTTGCAAATGTTGCAGGGGTGAATTGATACTTTTTTCAGACAAGCAGGAACCTGGATATCTATAAAAAAAAAAAACAATTCATTTTTCCATGCAAACCAAACATTTGTGTTGCTTTAACAAAAACATAATCTAGGACTAAGATTTGGTACGAGTAAAATGCATTTAAGCCCCCCACAATTCCCACAGCAGTGGCTTAGGCAGCTGTCCGTTCTAGGCCAGTGGTTTTGTTGTTGTTGTTCCAATGCTTATTGTTGCTCCCATTGTTTGTGGGGGTTTTGTGTTTGGTCCTTGTTTTGTTATTCAGTACTTTGTGTCCTTCTAGTGTTGCAATCACCTTTATGGGGAATGCGAGTTGGTTGCTTTACTTTAATTGTGTTCCTGGTGTCTTGTGACTGTTAGTGTTCTGTCGCTCTTCCTTATGGTACCATGTGTTGGTCTGCAGTGTGTGATTGTGGTATTTCCTATTCATACTAACTTGCTTTTTTGCAATTTTATCAAATACCATATAACGTATAATATTAGGAATTAAGCAAGTCATATACAGTCTTGAAAGCTGTAATATACGATACATATTGCCACACAAATACCAAAAAGATAATTAACACCAGAATCAATGTTGGTTACAGCATTTTACTATTGAATTTCAATATAATGCTCATACATGGTGTTTAAAGGTTTTGATATAGCATTACATACAATTTTAGAATGAAAATATTCTTACCTTATTTAACGTGCTTTTCGGTGTTATCATATTAAACAGCATATAACTCTAAAAGTGTTTTTTTTTTTTATAAAAACAAGCTATAAAATGGCCTATTAATTGTCTTTTGGAACATATAGTTAAAACATGAATGTTAAATGAGAAGCTTATTAAAGCTGCATCGTCTGTAACTTTTTATCTTTTAAATTTAGAACTAATGTTTCTATTTTTCAAGAACACAGTAAAAAAACTAAAATTCAGGTATACATTTTACCAATTTCGTAAATCTTAACAAAATATCAGTATCAAAACAACAGCATTAATGTTAAAATTACCTGTCTATAATTATTGGAGGGACGCAAATAATTACCAACAAGAGAAAAACACACCTGTTTTATAAGACAATTCACTTTTCCGTGCAGTTTTTAGCTATAGTGAACAGATTTATTGTGAAAACATAAATTAATTCTACTTTTACAAATGATTTAAAAAGAAAATAAAAAATTTCGAAAAATGTTCATAGTTGCAGACTTAGTCTCTTTAAATGAAACAATTTAACAACATTTCAATGGTTTTACAGAGGGAGGGGTAGTTTAAATGTAACATAAATGACATTACAATTGGGCCTCATAACTTAAACATAAATATTTGTAGGAAATGAAATGTTATTGTACAATTAATGAATGTTTGGCCAATTTGATTATACTGGTACTACCTTAACAACCTTATTATACCCGCTTTTTTCTTTAGAAAAAAAGGGTATATTAATTTCGTACCAAAGTCGGTCCGTCGTCCGTCCGTCCGTCTGTCCGTGCGTCTGTGCGTCTGTGCGTCCGTCATGTTTCTTGTAATTGTATCTCCTCCTAAACCGTAAGAGGTAGTAACTTCAAACTTTGTAGGTGAATAGGTCACATGGTGTAGAGGGTACTGGGTGACATTTTGTGTGACCTTGACCCCAAGGTCAAGGTCAAAGGTCAAATATTGTATTTTCTTGTAATTGTATCTCCTCCTAAAGGGTTAGACGTATCAACTTCAAACTTTGTAGCTAAATAGGTCACATGATGTAGAGGGTACTGGGCAACATTTTGTGTGACCTTGACCCCAAGGTCAAGGTCAAAGGTCAAATATTGAATTTTCTTGTTAATGCATCTCTTCCTAAACCTTTTGACGTAGCAACTTCAAACTTTGTAGATGAAAAGGTCACATGATGTAAAGGTTACTGGGCAACATTTTGTGTGACCTTGACCCCAAGGTCAAGGTCAAAGATCAAATAATGTATTTTCTTGTAAATGTATCTCCTCCTATACGGTTAGACCTAGCAACTTCAAACTTTGTAGCTGGATAGGTCACATGATGTAGAGGGTACTTGGCAACATTTCGTGTGACCTTGACCCCAAGGTCAAGGTCAAAGGTCAAATATTGAATTTTCTTGTAAATGCTTCTCCTCCTAAAGCTTTTGACGTAGTAACTTCAAACTCTGTAGGTGCATAGGTCACATGATGTAGAGGGCACTGGGCAACATTTAGTGTGACCTTGACCTGAAGGTCAAGGTCAAATAATGTACTTTCTTGTAAATGCATCTTCTCCTAAACTGTTGGACGTAGCAACTTCAAACTTTGCAGGTGCAAAGGTCATATGATTTGGATGGCACTAGACAACATTTGGTGTGAGATTGACCCATAGGTCAAGGTCATATAGTGTATTTTTTGTAAATGCTTCTTCTCCTTAACCATTTGACATAGCAACTTCAAACTTTACAGGTGCATAGGTCATATTATGTTGATGGTACTGAGCAACATTTTGTGTGACCTTGACCCCACGGTAAAGGTTATAGGTAAAAAAGCGGGTATTTGCGATGGTGTACCATCGACTTCTGCTCTTTTACATTATTTGTGTTTTAAACAATTGAGGGGTAACATAGTTAACAGGCTGTAACATCCAAACGCCCCAACCGTCAGAGAGCTAACATGTTTCAAAAAAGATTAACTAGAAACATAAACTAATGCTAACATTTGATTTTAATAGCAAGGCACACACAATCTTTCCAGAATTATATTTCATTACACAATATTTTTTGCTGCATACTGACATCAAATCGACGTCAATTTGACGTAAATTTGAAGTCCACGTTGAATCGATATTCATTTTGGTCCTCCTATCGACGTTTTCAACCACTTCAACGCAATGAACAACATTAAAATGCGATTAATTTAGGTGTATACAGCACTTGCAGATATAAACTGTTTGATTCATGTGAAAATAGGGTACGTCATTTTGTGATGTCACTGTGACGTTAATACTGCAAGAAAAAATTGGAAACATCGTTTTCCTTAAACTGCATATACTTCTCTAGTTGAAAATCGCCATGAATCACTTTTACCCAAAAATTCCCACGGGAGCCCAAATTTCGACACAGCGGCCTACACTAATAAAAGCTTGGATGAGTTTGATTTTCGGCAAGATTTCTTCTCTGACTTTGTAGTTAGCTGCCCTTGAGCATCTGAAAAATCAATGAATAATGTTGTGACCACTCTAGCGCCTTCATTTTCGCTTGGATCTTCTTCATTCTTGCAGGCAACAAGGACACACATAAAATCTCGGATGGGTTTGTAATTCGGCCAGATCAGACCAAGGACTGTGAAGTAAGCTGTCCTTGAGCGCCTGGAAAAATCCCCATAGACTTATAATGGGAGAAATGTTGTGACCACTCTAGTGCCTTCATTTTTGGATGGATCTTCTTCATTCTTGCAGGTAACAAGACCAACCATACAAGCTTGGATGAGTTTGAATTTTGGCAAGATTCCTTCTCTGACCTCGGAGTTAGCTGCCCTTGAGCATCTGAAAAATCAATGAATAATGTTGTGACCACTCTATCGCCTTCATTTTTGATTGCATCTTCTTCACTCTTGCAGGCAACAAGGACACCCATAAAATCTTGGATGGATTTGAAATTCGGCCAGATCGAACATTGAACTGTGGAGTTAGCTGCCCTTGTGCATCTGGGAAAAATCCCCATAGACCTTTAATGGGAGAAATGTTGTGACCACTCTAGTGCTTTCAATTTTGAATGGATCTTCTTCATTCCTTTAGATAAGAAGGACAACTATAAAATCATGGATGAGTTTAAATTTCGTCAAATTCCCATCACCTATTGTGGAGTTAGCTTCCCTTGAGCATCTTAAAAATTGATGGATAATGTTGTGACCACTCTGGCGCCTACATTGTTGATCAAATCTTCTTCATTCTTTCATGTAACAAGGACAACCATAAAAGCTTGGATGAGTTTGAAATTCTGCAGGATCTGACCAGGGACTTATGAGCTAGCTGCCCTTGAGCATCTGGAAAAATCCCCATAGATTTATAATTGGAGAAATGTTGTGACCACTCTAGTACCTTCATTTTAGATGGATCTTCTTTATTCTTGTAGGTAACAAGACCATCCATAAAAGCTTGGATGAGTTTGAATTTCAGCAAGATTCCTTCTCTGACTTTGTAGTTAGCTGCCCTTGAGCGTCTGAAAAATCAATGAATAATGTTGTGACCACTCTAGCGCCTTCATTTTCGATTGGATCTTCTTCATTATTGCAGGTAACAAGGACATCCATAAAATCTTGGATGGATTTGAAATTCGGTCAGATCCGACCTTGGACTTCGGAGTTAGCTGCCCTTGAGCGTCTTGAAAATCCCCATAGACTTATAATGGGAGTAATGTTGTGACCACTCTAGTGCTTTCAATTTTAAATGGATCTTCTTATTCCTTGCAGAGAAGAAGGACAACCATAAAAGCTTGGATGAGTTTGAATTTCGTCAAGATCCCATCACCTATTATGGAGCTAACTCCCCTTGAGCATCTTAAAAATTGATGGATAATGTTGTGACCACTCTAGCGCCTTCAGTTTTGATTGGATCTTCTTCATTCTTGCTGGTAACAAGGACAACCATAAAAACTTGGATAAGTTTTAAATATAAGTAGAACCAACCTTAGACCGTGGAGTTAACTGCCCTTGAGCATCATAAAAATCTGCATAGACTTACCATGGGAGATCTTTTGTGACCACTCTAGCACCTTCATTTTTGAATTGATCTTCCTCATTCTTGCAGGTAGCATGGTGACCCATAAAAGCTTGAATGAGTTTGATTATCCGCCACACCCCACCGCCAACTACAGAGTTAGCTGCTCTTGAGCATCAAAAATATAGCTGTATAATGTTTTGACCACTCTAGCGCCTTCTTTTTTCATTTGATTTTTTCATCCTTGTTGGTTATCAGGACATACATTAAAGTACGGATCCATCAGATCCCATCACTGACTACGGAGTTAGCTGCCATTGAGCATCTGAAAAATATACTTTCACCATTTTTTTCAGATCTTTTTAATACTTGCAGATTCACTGCGTTGTGTCCTTGAGCAAGAACATTAATCCTAGCTTAGTACTGGTCCAACCCAGGAAGACCCGTCCCTTTATAACTGAAAGATTGTTAATGGGACGTAAAGAATCAAATCAAACAAACAAACAAAAATACTTGCAGATAACCAGAACTGACATAATATCTTATGTTTTTGAATTAGTTCCTGGTCACTGTTTTAAGTTTAGAGTTACCTGCCTTTGAGCATCATAAATTATGGTATCTCCAAACACTTTGCTGGCTCCCAGGTGAGCGACCGTTGCCCATTGGGCTACTTTTTCTATCCTACCATGACACTCATGATTCTTATATTCTTCAGGTACAGATGGGTATCATATTTAGAATTCTTACCTGTGACCTCTCGTTATGTACCCTTAACTCTCTCAGGGCTGTTGTATCAAACCAGATGGAAGAATTCTTTTGTTTACAAAGGGTTAACAGTGGCTGTGTTTCAAGGGAGTGCAGTGGCTCAGTGGTAGAGTGCTTGACTGGAGACCAAAGGGCAGCGGGTTCGAGCCTCATCGGCGTCACTGCGTTGTGTCCTTGAGCAAGACACATTAATCCTTTCTCAGTATTGGTTCAACCCAGGAAGACCCGTCCCAACATAGCTGAGAGATTGTTGACTGGGACGTATAGAATCAAATCAAACAAACAAAACAAATTGGCTGTGTTTATATTTCTCTATTTTGAACTTTGCTATTGATAACTTAACCCTTAAAGCGCCACCTATAATTTGCAGCAGACGACAATTAAAAATTTTGCCGCTTTTTCTCAAATAACAAATAAGGCATGCTATTTCATGAGAATCGTCTGCTGGGAGACGATTCTCATATAATATCATACCTTATTTTTGTCGAAAATTGAGAAAGATGTCAAAAAATTTGTCGTCTGCTGCAGTCGTAATTGGCGCTTTAAGGGTTAACACTATGATTGAATCCATTTCAGGGTCTTCATCAGATAACTAAGGTTAGATACAGAAGGTGAGCTTTATGTCATGTTTTTATTATACCCGCTTTTTTCTTTAGAAAAAAAGGGTATATTAATTTCGTACCAAAGTCGGTCCGTCGTCCGTCCGTCCGTGCGTCTGTGCGTCCGTCACGTTTCTTGTAATTGTATCTCCTCCTAAACCGTAAGAGGTAGTAACTTCAAACTTTGTAGGTGAATAGGTCACATGGTGTAGAGGGTACTGGGTGACATTTTGTGTGACCTTGACCCCAAGGTCAAGGTCAAAGGTCAAATATTGTATTTTCTTGTAATTGTATCTCCTCCTAAAGGGTTAGACGTATCAACTTCAAACTTTGTAGCTAAATAGGTCACATGATGTAGAGGGTACTGGGCAACATTTTGTGTGACCTTGACCCCAAGGTCAAGGTCAAAGGTCAAATATTGAATTTTCTTGTTAATGCATCTCTTCCTAAACCTTTTGACGTAGCAACTTCAAACTTTGTAGATGAAAAGGTCACATGATGTAAAGGTTACTGGGCAACATTTTGTGTGACCTTGACCCCAAGGTCAAGGTCAAAGATCAAATAATGTATTTTCTTGTAAATGTATCTCCTCCTATACGGTTAGACCTAGCAACTTCAAACTTTGTAGCTGGATAGGTCACATGATGTAGAGGGTACTTGGCAACATTTCGTGTGACCTTGACCCCAAGGTCAAGGTCAAAGGTCAAATATTGAATTTTCTTGTAAATGCTTCTCCTCCTAAAGCTTTTGACGTAGTAACTTCAAACTCTGTAGGTGCATAGGTCACATGATGTAGAGGGCACTGGGCAACATTTAGTGTGACCTTGACCTGAAGGTCAAGGTCAAATAATGTACTTTCTTGTAAATGCATCTTCTCCTAAACTGTTGGACGTAGCAACTTCAAACTTTGCAGGTGCAAAGGTCATATGATTTGGATGGCACTAGACAACATTTGGTGTGAGATTGACCCATAGGTCAAGGTCATATAGTGTATTTTTTGTAAATGCTTCTTCTCCTTAACCATTTGACATAGCAACTTCAAACTTTACAGGTGCATAGGTCATATTATGTTGATGGTACTGAGCAACATTTTGTGTGACCTTGACCCCACGGTAAAGGTTATAGGTAAAAAAGCGGGTATTTGCGATGGTGTACCATCGACTTCTGCTCTAGTTATAATTGCAATTAACACAACTGAGTTTCTGCCCCTTTAGGGACTTTGTGTTAGTGTTGGGTATCGGTCCAAACATCACAATCAATTATCAGAAAATTATATCTGTATGATTATGGATAGAACTGTCAAATAATGAATTATAGTTAGGAAACTGAATGAACCCTTGTCCTGCTTAACCTAGATTTACCAATTAAAAAAACACTTTAGATCCAGATCAGTCATTTCTGATGAAGACATCTGATCAAGATTCCCACTGTTTTCCACTCTTATTATGCCCCCGCCATTTATAATGGGGGGGGGGGGGGGGGCATATAGCATCACCCTTGTACGTACGTACGTACATCCCGTTCCGTATGTACGAAAAATGTTTTCCGGGTGGTATCTTTTGAAGACATTGGTGTATTGGATTCATATTTTCATATTTCATACACAGGTATATAATCATAAAATACAGGTCAAGTTCGATTACGGACAAAATACACCGATTATTGTCAGAGTTATGGCCCTTGATCTCCGAATGAAAATGGTTTCCGGGCGATATTTTTTGAAAACATAGGTGTATTGGATTCATATTTCATACACAGGTATATAATAATAAAATACAGGTCGAGTTCGATTATGGGTAAAATCCACCGATTATTATCAGAGTTATGGCCCTTGATCTCGGTACAAAAAATGGTTTCCGGGCGATATCTTTCGAAACATTGGTGAATTGGATTTATATTTCGTACACAGGTATATAGTCATAAAATACAGGTCAAGTTCATTTACGGATAAAATCCACCAATTATTATCAGAGTTATGGCCCTTGATCTTTGTATGAAAAATGGTTTTCAGGCGATATCTTTTAAATTCATTGTTGTATTGGATTCATATTTCATACACAGGTGTATAAACATAAACTACAGGTCAAGTTCGATTACGGGTAAAATCCACTGATTATTATCAGATTTATGGCCCTTTGTTAATGACAATGCCCTATTTATGCGAATTTGGCAATAGTGGGGGCATCCGTGTCCCATGGACACATTTCTAGTTGATAATACATGCTCACTGTATTCATCTGAATGCTGCAGGTTAACAGGATAAAAATTGAGAGTATAGTCCATAAAAATATTCAGCATGATGATGGGTAGATAGGGCTCATTAACCCAGGAGGGTCACCCATATAGGAGTTTTCTCTAGGCCTTCACACAAAACTAGAAAGTGGCAGCTATGCCAGATACTAGCCTGTCACAACCTGGGTGACAGTAGCTTCACAGGGGTAGTCAACAGACTGTTTTCCCGGTGTGGTAGCAGTGGTCCAACAGAAGAGCACTACTTATTCATGGTGCCAACGCTGGAGCACAAAGCCCAAGGAACAGGCGGAGCTCTTGGACTGCCGAAAGTGTCGTGAGTTGATGAAAGGAAGGGCATCATGCCTTAAAACTGCTATAAATATACAAATGGCAGTCTTACCCAAAGTAAGAACTGCTCTGTGTGCAGCTAGCCAGTAATCTGGAGATGGGCCCACTGTGGCTTGACTTTTTTAAAGCTGCATAGTGGTAACTTTAGATCTATTAATTTTAGAAATAAAGTTTCTATTTTCAAGAACACAGTAAAAATACTCAAATTCAGGTAAACATTTTACCATTTTCGTAAATCTTAACATATTTTCACTATCAAAACAACAGCATTTATGTTAAAAAGCAACTGTCTAGAATTATTGGAGGGACGTAAATAATTACCAACTAGAGCAGAAGTCGATGGTACACCATCGCAAATACCCGCTTTTTTACCTATAACCTTTACCGTGGGGTCAAGGTCACACAAAATGTTGCTCAGTACCATCAACATAATATGACCTATGCACCTGTAAAGTTTGAAGTTGCTATGTCAAATGGTTAAGGAGAAGAAGCATTTACAAAAAATACACTATATGACCTTGACCTATGGGTCAATCTCACACCAAATGTTGTCTAGTGCCATCCAAATCATATGACCTTTGCACCTGCAAAGTTTGAAGTTGCTACGTCCAACAGTTTAGGAGAAGATGCATTTACAAGAAAGTACATTATTTGACCTTGACCTTCAGGTCAAGGTCACACTAAATGTTGCCCAGTGCCCTCTACATCATGTGACCTATGCACCTACAGAGTTTGAAGTTACTACGTCAAAAGCTTTAGGAGGAGAAGCATTTACAAGAAAATTCAATATTTGACCTTTGACCTTGACCTTGGGGTCAAGGTCACACGAAATGTTGCCAAGTACCCTCTACATCATGTGACCTATCCAGCTACAAAGTTTGAAGTTGCTAGGTCTAACCGTATAGGAGGAGATACATTTACAAGAAAATACATTATTTGATCTTTGACCTTGACCTTGGGGTCAAGGTCACACAAAATGTTGCCCAGTAACCTTTACATCATGTGACCTTTTCATCTACAAAGTTTGAAGTTGCTACGTCAAAAGGTTTAGGAAGAGATGCATTAACAAGAAAATTCAATATTTGACCTTTGACCTTGACCTTGGTGTCAAGGTCACACAAAATGTTGCCCAGTACCCTCTACATCATGTGACCTATTTAGCTACAAAGTTTGAAGTTGATACGTCTAACCCTTTAGGAGGAGATACAATTACAAGAAAATACAATATTTGACCTTTGACCTTGACCTTGGGGTCAAGGTCACACAAAATGTCACCCAGTACCCTCTACACCATGTGACCTATTCACCTACAAAGTTTGAAGTTACTACCTCTTACGGTTTAGGAGGAGATACAATTACAAGAAACGTGACGGACGCACAGACGCACGGACAGACGGACGGACGGACGACGGACCGACTTTGGTACGAAATTAATATACCCTTTTTTTCTAAAGAAAAAAGCGGGTACAACAAGAGAAAAACACCCCTTTTTATTAGACAATTCACTTTTCCATGTAGACTGGAAACAGTCCAAACAGTTGAAATGTGCCTATACTCAGCCAATACCTCATACTCACAAGAAATTATCCTCTCTAATAGCACTTTAATTCTCTCTCAAACTGTTTGTTTTAGCCTTCATTGGGGTATTAGAGAAGAGAAAATGTATATATCTATAATATAATAGTATAATCAGGATAAAACTTAACTGAAACGACTGCACAAGTCTATTTTCCATGCAGTATTCAGCTGTACTGAACATATTTATTGTGAAAGCATAGGTTAATTCTATTTTTGCCAATGATTTAAAGATAAAATTTTTTTTTTCGAAAATGTTCATAGTTACAGGCTTAGTCACTTTAAGTAGTGGTGTTTTATCTTGACTGTAATGTTTCTATGCTTTTGTTGATTACAGGGTTGAAGAATACTGGGAGCCAAAGGTTGAAGGTCTTGAAAGGTTGGTATAAAGTAATAACCTAGAAGATTGTTACATGTGGGAAATGTCAAACCAGGGTTCGCACAGGCTTGAAAAGTACTTGAATATACAGGACTGTCTTGAAAAGTCCTTGAAAAATAAATTTGCCTTGAAAAGTACTTGGAAAACACTCAAAAGGCCTTGAAAATTATTTGAATTTTACCATATACAGAAGGATTCAACAGTGTTTTTGGAGACCTAAATCAGTATCAAATTGTGGTGCCTTTATTTGGTGCAGCATATGCATATTTTATACTAATTTTCTTAAACTAATATCTTTAGTAATGGACTCTAGCATTTCCGAAGTAGAATTTTTCTTAAGTTTTCAGTCCTTGAAAACAGTAGGAAAGTCTTTTAGAAGTCCTTGAAAAGTCCTTGAATTTTACACAATCTTGCCTGTATGAACCCTGTAAACATGGAAGACCAGGATCAGTCTGAGCATTCAGTGTCATACAGTGAGGCAGTCCCTTTTGACATTCTTTACACCATCTGGATGTTTTAACTGGATTCTGAAAGTGTTGAATTGCAATATAACATTTTCCGAGCTTGTGGTAAACATTCAGCTACTGGCCCAAGTTTCACACAAATGTTCGACATAATTCCATTTACAAAAATTACTCAAACCATTCAACTTCCCTGAACAAAATCACTGACAGAGCTCAAAATAGAAAAATCATGATATGATGTCTGAACTTCTGTCCCAAATTAAAACATTTTCAAGTAAGTGTTCTCCTTGATACATTGTATCAAAATTGCACAAAGCTGAACAAAATAGCCACCGAAACTCCAATATACTAAAGGTCAGCTGATGCTAAAAATAGAAAAATCTTAAGCACTGGCCAATATTCAAAATATATTTCACATATTTGTTCCCATAATGACATCTACCAAAGTTGATCAAATGATTCACTTTGCTAAATCAGATGAGCATGAAAAATAAGATCCAGTCATAAATTTTCAAATTTCAGCAATTTTTAGCATTTTAAAATTATCAGAACAAAATTCATTGTCTACTGATCTGAGCAAGAAAATACCATAAAACAGAAAAGTTCTGTGTAGTCCAATATTCGGGGTGTTTCTTGGTAAGGCATGTGCCGCAAAAATTAAAAGCCGGGAAATATTTTCCAAGTATTTAACCCTTAAAGCGCCAATCACAACTGCAGCAGACGACAAATTATTAGACATCTTTCTCAATTTTTTGACAAAAATAAGGTATGATATTACATGAGAATCGTCTGCCAGCAGATGATTCTCATGAAATATCATGCCTAATTTGTTATTATTGAAAAAGCGACAAAATTTTTAATTGTCGTCTGCTGCATATTATAGGTGGCGCTTTAAGGGTTAAATTACCTTTATACTGAACAATAAATGTGTATTCATTTGTGTTCAGTAACAGCACATAAAAAAACTGTTTCTCTTGAATTGACCAGCATAGTTTACAGGGGGAGATCTACGTCTGAGCGGATCCATAATACGAAAGAGCAGATTTTTTTACGAAAGAGCGGAGAAACATAAATGGAGAATTATTTTTTCTTATTTCTCAACCAAAATGTATCATTTGGGTACTCATCAAAAAACCTTCTCAAAACCCAAAATACATGTTTAAATTGATTGATAAGAAAATAATTACAATTTTACGTTTACAAGTTTCCTTCCTGCTTTTCAGGTTAAAAGTAAATAAAGACATCCCAGCAATCTCTATCCTCCTGTCAAAAGAAGAACTTGATAAGTCAGACCCAGGGTAAGTGTTTCCGTAAATTTTTGCGCAAAATTTACTCAATAACAGTAATTACAGTGTAGTCCCTTTATAATACACCTCATTAAAGCACAGATTTGGATATAGCACAGTCTTTTGGCTTCATTTATTTGTCCCCCGCCTTTTCGAAGAAAAGCGAGGGGACATAGTATTCGGCATTCCGTCCTTCCTTCCGTCCCCCCTCAAGAAGTAGGTATCTTGTGTATGGAACTCCTCCTACAGTTTAACTCCGATTACTTTGAAATTTTACAGGTGTTTAGGTCATGGTCTGAAGATGTGCATATTGCTCGGGCATAATCCTCAGATTATTTCTTGTCACTTTTTTCTCAAAATGAACTGTCACTTTTTTCACAAAATGAACCAAGTCATTTTTGCGGCCAAAATAAATAGATACTAGGTACCTTGTGTATGTGTCTCCTCCTAGAGTTTTATGCCCATTCCTTTGGAACTATACAGATGTTTAGGTCATGGTCTGAAGATGTGCATGTTCTTTGGGCATAATCCTCAGATTATATTTTGTCACTTTAAGTTGTTTCATAATAGCTCATATTTTCAAAGACAAACATAAAGTGGCAGGGGACATAAAGGATCATTGACACTTGCTATGGGTAAATGCCTATGGTTTTCAGTAAAAATAAAAGTTTGTCAATTGTCCCTTTCTTCACATTGAAGCTACCCTGACCTGAGTACTTTATGGCTGTGAAATCCGTTTTCGATATTAAATGCTTCAAAGGTGTAAAATTTTGGGTAGAACAATCAGTTTTACATTAAGATATATAGAAATCCGAAAACATTTTTTAAAATATCATTCCCCCCCCCCCCCCCCCCGTGTGCCAGCAAAAGCTTTTGCATGTATATGTGTTACCATATTTGACACATTGTATGAAAGTGGCTTGCTGGCACAAGGGGGGGAAAGATGTTCAGCAGCCCTAAAACCCAGGGCCTAAGCCCATAAAATGCCTTTTCTACAAAATAAGAAATTAATGACAGTAATGAAATTCTCTAGAACCAACCTCCTAAATTGCTTTGTATTCTGTGCTAGTTTAATATAAGGTACTTAAAGATTAAAAGTAGAATTAGCAAGGTTTTATGCATTTTTCATAAGAAAAAATCTCACTGTTATTAAATGACACATTATTTTGCAAACGTCCTGTACTTATCTAGTTGCATGCTAGGGAATTGTTCATGTTTTTATTTTCGTCTGCTTACTTTCTTCAAAATAAAGTTTTTTAAAACCACCATCAGAGTGTCAAACAGTTTGGATCCAGATCAAGACGGACATTCTGTTGGTCTTCATCTGGGTTCAAAATGTTTGCAAAAGGCTATTGGCAAACGACAAAATTATCCACTGGCATGCAAAGAGTTATAACAGGTAAATACTTTAGTGTTCAATATATTGTCTCCTATAGGGATATACATGCATATGTATACCATAAATATTCGGACACTTTAAATACATTCAACATGCTATGCCCTTTAAACAAAGTAAAAGTAATATTCAAAGGATCTAGTAAGAATCAGTTTTACTTTCCAATGCTAAATGGGACACTTTCATTCCTTCAAAAATATTTATTTCTTTAGTTGAGCTTTCAGTTTTGTATTATTTACGGTACATGTAGTCAAAAATGTACAGGTAACTTCTAAATTATCTCCCCAAAATCATTTTATTACAAAACATATTTTGTTTTTAAAACAATTTCAACAATTATCGTGATTCGTTAATACTCTGCATATGGTATAATCAATAGATATCACCATGCCTACCAAATAAATCAAGAAAACGTGCAGAATCACTTTTTAAAGCACTTTTCATTTTCATGAAATTTCAGACCCCCTCCCCTTTCTACCCGCCATAACTCTCGAGTGCGTAGGAATTTTGAAAATATTTTTCTAGCTGGCATTTGCCATTAGATTCATCTATTGCACTGATACTACATGCACCACACTTGAAGCTTAAAAACAGCATTCTGTGAATCAGAAAAATAGGCGTATAAGGCCCAAACCGTCAATGATCCTTCTCTGAATTTGCTTGTTTTCTATTAAACTTTACAAAGGAATTATAGGAAAATGACCATTTAATGGTCATTTTCCTATAATTCCTTTGTAAAATTGTCCATAGCATGGTTCACTTATAACATGGTCCATTCCTATGTACCCCAATTGACAGTGCACTAATTAAGTTGAATACGGTATGTAAATCAGCCTTGTGTATTTCAGCTGTAGGAAGAGATACCACCTCAAAAATCTAGATCCATAAATTTCTGAACCCCAGATAAGAGGGGTAATTAAAAACTATTATCTTATTTCTCAACCAAAACATATGTTGTGGGTACTCAAAAGAACTCAATGAGACGTTTTTTTGAGCACCCAAAATATTTGTTTAAAATTATGGATAAGGAAATATTCATAATATTACACTCAAAATTTTGTTTACTTAAACCTGTGGGAGCTACATTGTAAATTTAGATTTTTGGGATGTTTAAGGAAATAAACCTGTCTTGTAAAAATATACCATCGTCAATATTTTTATATTGACAGGTACCAAGCTCCTGGTTGTTTTGATGAGTTTTGGAAGGAAATAGTTCAGACAGACAAAAGGAGTAGGAATCAGAAATCTGCATCAGGCAAACGCTCGCAGGCTGCCTCAGGATCATGGATAGCAAGGGGCAAGCCTGGTAAGTCTCAAGGAAAGGTGAAAAAGGAAACAAACCACGCAAGAAATATTAAAATGGGGGAAAACAAGGAGAAGATGGAAAATACACTTAGTGATAAAAACAATGAGCATAAATCAACTACTGAAGGGAATAAAGAAGCTAGAGGCAGTGGAAAGAAAGATAAAAATAGACAGGACACTGAGGAGAAAATGGATACAGATAGATGATTGTAATTTTGCCATGTGAAATGAGCTGTGACATGTGATTTCCAACAGTGTGGCATTTTGACAAGTGTAGACTCAGACAAGCCTGTGCAGCCTCCTTTTAAGCTTAGAACCTCCAAATGATGTTTGGTCAGTAGCTTAACACTCCTAGAATATTCAAGCGACTAGCAAAGGCTCTGATCAGACTGCACATATGCGCAGGTTGATCTGAGGCTTTGCTGGTCACACCTACCACATTGTTGGAAATCTCATGTCAAGGCTCAAATATTGGTTTTGTTTGTTTTAAAGCTGTAGTTATTTGTTAAAAGTATGTACAGTAAAACCTGTCTTAAGCAGCCACTCAAAAGAAGGCCAAAAAAAATGGTTTTCATGGCCGATTGTCGCTTAATGCAGGTCAAAAGTATTGCAGAATGATCCAAAGGAGCATTCTGCAATACTTTCGACCTGTATTAAGCTACCACATGTCTTTAAGACCTTTGTTTTGTCTATGTTTGAGTGGCCACTTAAAACAGGTTTTACCATAAAGGCTACAATATCACTGACCATGTTTATTCAAGTTGACTGTAAGGGTCATGTTAAAATTGGGTATCATTGACAGCTACATTACAGCCTTTAGGAAAAGAGAGCAGGCCCCGAGGTTATAAAACTTTTTTCATGCTCATCTCAGCACCTTGAGATTGTGGCGTTTCCTGGTCATATTCACTTGTTTTTAGCTTACCTGGATCGAAGGCTTATGGGTGAGCTTATAAATAGGGACCTGGTCGCGACAAAACCTGTCTTCGGGTTTTCCAACAAAGTGAGACTCAAACCAGTCTCCTCAGCTGCAGAGATTAGCTAGAAAATTGAAAATTCGCTTGTATGAAGTTTAGATATGATACTTTCCAATAAGGGAATAACAAAGTTGCAGATCAGGCTGCGCGAAAGTGCAGGCTGGTCTGCGCCTTTGTTGTTCGCAAACACCGAAGACAGGTTTTCTTGTGTGGTGGCCCATAGTATACCAATAGCCTCATGCGTCATCAACATTTTCATACATCTTGTCCTTAAAAATAACTGGGCAAATTAAACTCATATGGAAACTCCTTACGTTGGGGGAACAACAGTTCAAATGGTCATATTCAATTGGTTAAGATGGGCACCATGTCCATATATGGTAATACACTTTCAAGACCTTCCTGGTATCAGCAGGTTCAAACATCTTATCTCAGAAACCAATGCATATGTAGGAAAGTTCATAGAAAGAGCCATCAGTTCTCACTTGACTGGGATGTAAGGCCAGATTTTTTTTTATTAGTTGAATTACGCACCCTCCTACTGTTATTTTACGTAAAGGTGAAAAAAAATAAAATTTAAATTCTAAAATTATTTTTATATTTTATCCGCCGATTCTTAATATTATTTGTATGGTTGAAAAAAATAATATATTTTTGAGGTTCTGTCTGTGTATTTCTGAGAGTGACACTGTTAAAACTGATTGTCCTGTCCAGATTTTTAGGGAAAACCGATAAAATATTTAAAGATTTAATACAGACTGTTGGTTTACCTTACTAGTTTTACTGTTTTTTTTCTGGAGATATTGAAAAAAAAAGAAAAAAAAGGGTAAAAAAAACAAAAGCAAAAAAACCTCTGAAAATGACCAATTAACTGGTCATTTTCAGAGCTTTATCTATTTATTTTTTTTCTTCCCAGACCCCAAATCTGAAAAAAATTTCCCGTAAATCAACTAATGAAACAATTCTGGCCTTAAGAATCAAAACAAACAAACAAGAGCCATCAGTTATCATAAGGAAATCTTATGAGGGTCCAGGGTATTTTAGGTCCTGTGCAGTATGCTGAAGAAATCACTTGAAAAACATGTTTTCCATTCATTGTAAAATATTGCTTTAGTAGTGTTAGCTCTTTATCTCCTGTCAGGCATGATCTGGATCCTACCGGGCCGCGTAGGGCAGTAGGTAACGTGTCTGGCTACAAATGCAAGTCTGACTGCAAATCCAGGGGTCACAAGTTTGATCCCGGCCAGGTCCCATACTTTCATGGAGATTGATCATGAAATAATTTGTACGGTCATTCTCCTCCCTTCCGCTGAATCATTCAAGAAGGATTGTTGTCAGTTACAAGCAAAAGTATGTACAGGAAGTACTGGTTAATGGCTTGTTCAAGCTTGCCCAGGAAAAATTGTGGTTAGGTGAACTGACCGTCCTGCCATGACCTTAGGTGTTGACTTGGGACGTAAAGCAACAAAACCAACCAACCAACCAAATGATCTGGATCCAAGCTGTGTGACACTTTGATCATATTCCTGAAAGAATTTTCGAAAAAATCGATTTGAAAAAAATCAGCAGACAACACAAAAGCGGAAAAAATTACCCAATCGGCAAAGAGTTAAATACCCACCAGTTATCCAGCTAGCTGCATGATCTGCAAATTCAAAGTGAAGGACCAAATTAGCTCAATTGCCCTTCCCACCAAGCCTGTCATCAAGGATACAGATGTGTTGCTATGCAACAGGAAATCTAGCTTGGCTTGGTTATATGGTGGGTAGCACTGGTTGGATCACCAAAACTTGCAAGCTAGCGGTAGTTATTCTGAAGGGTCCAAACAGGCTGAAGAAAGAGTGTGAGAAAGTGGGTGAGCATAAAATTTATCCTGCTCATAAATGTTAAAATGCCAACAATTGTTGGCATTTTAACATTTATAAGCATGATAATACAACCTCTGATTGTTTTAAGCATTGAAAACTTGTTACTTTTCAGTATTTTAGTTCTTATGAGCAGTTGAAATTTTGTGCTCAGTTAAGTTGAGCACGGAAAAAGTTTTATAACCTCGAGGCCTGGCCTTGAGGTTATAACTTTTTTCATGCTCAACACAATTAAGCATAAAATTTCAACTGCTTATAAAAATTAAAATGTTGAAAAATAAAGACTTTCCTTGCTTTCAAACTCTCAGATGTTGTATTCATCTGACTTTATCATGTGTGAATAATTGTTAAAATGTCAACAATTGTTGGCATTTTAACATTTAAGAGCATGATTAATTTCATGCTCAGTTGAGTTAATAGAGTTTATTAATCGTTCTATTTAAAATATGGGATTCATAAACCGAGGGAGGTGAAAATCCGATAAAGAAACGAGTGTGCAAGCACGAGTTTCTTTATATGATACCCCCCTCCCCGAGGTTTATAAATCCCATGGTTTGAATAGAATGAATCAATAAACTGTATATTACATGTATTCTGCTTGAACTGCTTGCTCAAATCAAGAAAATACTACGGTATGCAATGTGACAAAACTAGTGGAATCATGGCATGTCTAATTCTAACACGAGTAGTAATATATCAGCTGATCCCTGCTAAAAAAATGGAAGCCCGCCATTTAGAAATCTTCTTCATCGAGTCCACTTCAGAATTTCAAACGTCTGTAACTTTTTTAATAGGGAACGAAAACATAAAGTGTGGGTAGTCATTTTCTTAGTTAGATCTTAACGAACATTTTGGTACTAAATTTATTGTGTTGTTCGAAAAAATTTTGTTTTTGTACTTCGATCCTCCAGTTTCAGTGTTAGAAGACAGAAACGTTATGCAACGTCATCGCATGTGTAAATGACGTCATTTGTTAACGTTTGTGATGTCAAAAGTGCAAAGAAGCGTTATTAATAAAACGAAAATGAATATGACACGCGTTTCATCTTATCGATGCCCTGTGTCACTTGTGGTCAGGAAAAAGGAGTTCCGGCTTAAGAGATTTAATTCCCTAGAGGAAATAAAACTTTCTAGACAAAAACAAAATTAACACTTTTATTTGTTTGATAAATCATGGAGTTTCTCCGTCAAACATTGAATATAGTTTTATAACCTCGACGCCTGAGTAGAGAGGGAGTGGATCACTAAGTCTCAGCTGTAATTTTTCTGGATTGCAAAAGGGTATCAGTCAATATGCACATTAAGCAAGTACTTTACGCATTTACGCTGAATGGACTTTACAACAGGGTCAGACATATAGCTTGGAGTTCAATTTTTGTCTCTGTCCATCCATCAACAATTTACATTAAAGTGCATTTCTCTGCAGTTGATAGCTGCAAGTGACAAGCTTTGCATAGTACTTATTCTTTGCATACTCTTCGGGCACACACTGTGACCTGGCCTCGGGTTTATAAAACTTTAGCTCATTCTCAAACTTAAAATAAACTGCAATGATTGGCTGACCTGTGATTGACTGTACTCAAGTTTTATAACCTCAAGGCCTGGTGACCTATATTTCACACTCTAGTGACTCTGTCATAATCTGCAGTGTGCATTTCACTTTAAACAAAATCTTTGAAATGATTTATTTCAAAATGAAATGGGCTTGTATGAGTACCTTGGCACATGTGACACAGCAGTCTGTGGAAATCTTGGATAGTTGGTCATATCACAGGTTTAGATTAACAAAAATTTTCAGCGTAAAATTATTGATATTTTCTTACCCATCAGTTTTAACATATGTTTTGGGTGCTCAAAAGTACCGTCTCATTGAGACGGTTCTTTTGAGTACCCACAACATATGTTTTGGTTGAGAAATAAGAAAATTAAATTTTCAATACGCACTCTTAACTAAAATCCTGTCATATTTTCACTTTTATTTAAATTTTGATATGACATTCTGTTAGGAACACAGTGATTAACTTAGATCAGCCACATAATTCTGCTGTGTGCCAGAGTTGGTTAGGTGGGGGAGGGTGTTTCTACTCTTAAAGGAAATAGTTCAATTCAGAAAAATATGTCTCTATGGAACATACAGGGTTCCCACAAGCTCTGGAAATCATGGAAAACCTAGAAAATCACTAAAAAAATGTGCTGTGCATGGAAAAATCATGTTATTTTAAAAAACCTGAATAATCATGGAAAAATCATGGAATTTTGTGAAATAATTTGATGAAACCACCAGTAGCCAGAAAACTAGCCGACCGCTAGTTTTCTGGCTACTGGTGGTTTCAAGTTTTAATTATTTCAAAATGGATGCATGGTCTACATGCATGCTGTTGTTGCTGCTTTCCGCATTTATGCTTAGTGTGTTGAAGATGCTGCTAAAACAAGAGGTTGGCGGCCATGAATTAAATAGTAATGGAAATTACATTGTTGATCATGGAAAATCATTGAAAAATCATGGAATTGTGTTTTTGAATTTCTGTGGGAACCCTGAACATAGGTACAGATGAACACATATTTTGACAGTAAGATTGTACTCAACTGCCTCGTTTTAGTCTAAACATATGATTTGTGTACTCAAAAGAACCATCTGATTGAGACGTGTACTCAAGAGAACCATCTAATTGAGACATGTACTCAAAAGAACCATCTCATTGAGACAGAAGGAGCATGGTGGCTCAGTTGTAGAGTGCTAGATTGAGGGGTTACGGGCTGAGGCACTATGTCGTGTCCTTGAGCAAGACACTTTATCCTCTGCTTAGTACTGGTTCAACCTAGGAAGACCCTTCCCGACATGACAGAAAAATAGTTGTCCTGGACGTAAAATATCAAAAAATAAAAAATCTTATTGACACATATACTCAAAAGAACCTTCTCATTGAGACATGTACTCAAAAGAGCGGTCTCATTGATATGTTCTGTATGATTGAGAAGCAAGAAAATTAATCAAGCCATTTTTATCAAATTCTCTGCCAATTTTGGTAGTTTCCCTTAGAATAAAAGAGAAAAACTTGTTAAAAATATTGCATAATATTTCAGTATTTGATGCAATAACTGCACCATTCTCTTTTGAAAAAAATGTAGATCCAGATCAGATGGCTTTATTAGAAACCATATGATCAGGATCCACACTTTTTTCATCACTTGACAACACCTGTCATTCGCTGATAACCTTTGCAAACAGTTTGAACCCAGATCAGGCCTGACAAAGCCTTGGGCCTGATCTGGGACCACTGCAAATGTTTGATACACTGACGGTATTTCTAAAAGATATTTTGAAAAAGTTCATTTTGAAAAGAAAATCAAAAGACGACAAGAAAAAGAGCAGCAAAATAACAAAATTATTGTCTATGCGCTGTGGCGCGGAGACTATCTTAGTTTTAAGTAGGTAGATGTGAGACATTATGTGCCACTCCAATCATTTTTGTAACTATGCACAGAGACATCCCCAAAGTCAAAACACCTTGAATGGGTATCACTACTCGAGAAATTGGCTGTAACTTGCAAATCAAATTTTCGACAAAATGAACCTCAATCAAGCTTATTTCTCTGATTAACTATGCCACACCAAATTTGGTTAATAAAAAGACAGTATATAGTGATTTTAGACCACCCTGGTAGCCTGCCTGTTTAATCGGAAATCCGAGGGTATTTATTTTACACATGAAGTTGCAGGAGCTCAATTTACAAAATTAGATCTGACTGCAGTGTCTCAATTTACACTTTTTCCTTTGTTAAAAACTTTTTATATAGATATAACATAAACAAGAAAATTTATGACGAAGATAATTATCTTCGTCATAGACTTTTTCTTTCTTTTTTTTTAAGTTTAATGACTATCACAGAAGTATGACTTATACAGATCATAAATGTTTTATTTTCTTTGTCATGTTTTAACCAATTAAGCACCACCTATAATTGGCAGCAGATGATAATTTCAAATCTTGCTGCTTTTTCAAAAATAACAAATTAGGCATGATATTTCAGAGAATCATCTGCTGGCAGATGATTTTCATGAAACATCATACTTTTTTTTACTAAAATTAGGAAAGAGGTTGCAAAATTTGTCGTCTGCTGCAGTAATGATTGGCGTTTTAAGGGTTATGTCTTTGACAGCATTAAATTTGCTTGCTTCATTTTTACTGTCAACTCTGCCTCCTATTGTCATCTGCTGATAACCTTTGCAAAAGTTTGGACCCAGATCAGGCCCAACAATTTTTTTTGAAAAAGTTGATTTTGGGAAAAATCAGCAGACGACAAAAGAGCATGAAAAAATACGGTGCAATGCAGGCCTAACCATTAAATGTACTGATAGAAAATGAAATACAATTTGTTTGTTTGTGTTGACAATTTTTCTGTCATGTCGGGATGTTTCCTGGGTTGAATCAGTACTAAGCAAAGGATAATTTAAAAAGTGTCTTGCTCAAGGACACAAAACAGTGCCTTTAGTGAGTCTCCAACCAGCCAACCCTCTTTGTCATGTTTAGCACAACCAATGAACTCAGATATACAAGTATGTTAGAGATAGGAGCATGCTAGATATACATTCTAACTTCTAACCAAGTCAGTCCTAGTTGCACGCCTACCAAATCATCTAATGCTCAACTGCTGATGATTTTAAAAAACTGCCCAAGGAAGAGAATGGAAATTCGGAGAGTGCCATGCAATAGCCTATGGATTCCTATGTTAATAATGTAAATATGAACTCAGAAAGTATTCTCATTATGTCTTATTTACTTTTCACACATAGACTAGTTCCTGTCAGATTCTGCTACACCTTTATTACACAAAAAGTAAATCTGACGAAATGAGAGAACTTTCTGACCTCGTATTTATACCACAAACGTAGAAATCCATAGGCTACTGCAAGACATTCCTTGATTTTCAATTCCCTTCCTAGAGCAGTTTTTGAGCTCACCAGAGCCGAAGGCTCAGGGTGAGCTTATAGTATGGGACTCGAACCGGCGTCCGTCCGTGCGTCCGTCTGTCCACACTTTCAAACATGAATATCTCTGAGACCAGCTGGCCAATCATAATCAAATTTCATCAGGAGCATCATTGGGGTGAGGGATTGACTGCATTAGGTTTTGGTTTAGATTGGATCAGAACTTTGGTTTCCATGGCAACAGATAGCTCCCATAGGGTTATAATGGGGAAAATCTTGTGAGCACTCTAGCTCCTTCATTTTTGATTGGTTCTTCTTTATTCCTGCAGGTAACAAGAACAACCATAAAATCTAAAATGGGTTCGAAATTTGGCAAGATTGGACCAGGGACTTATAAGGTAGCTGCACTTGAGCGTCTAGAAAAATCCCCATAGACTTATAATGGGAGAAATGTTGTGACCACTCTAGTACCTTCATTTTTGGATGGATCTTCTTCATTCTTGCAGATAACTAGACCAGCCATAAAAGCTCGGAAGGGGTTGAATTTCGGCAAGATTCAATCACTGACTTCGGAGTTAGCTGCCCTTGAGCGTCACAAAAATTAATTAATAATGTTGTGACCACTCTAGCTCCTTTATTTTTAGCTCACCAGAGCCGAAGGCTCAGGGTGAGCTTATAGTATGGGACTCGAGCCAACCTCTGTGCGTCCATCCGTGCGTGCATCCGTGCGTCCACACTTTCAAACATGAATATCTCTGAGACCAGCTGGCCGATCGTAATCAAATTCCATCTGGAGCATCATTGGGGTGGGGGATTGGCTGCATAAGGTTTTGGGCCAGATCGGATCAGATCTCTGGTTTCCATGGCAACAGATAGCTCCCATAGGGTTATAATGGGGAAAACCTTGTGATCCACTCTAGCTCCATCATTTTTGATTGGATCTTCTTTATTCTTGCAGGTAACGAGAACAACCATAACGTCTTGAATGGGTTCGAAATTTAGCAAGATCCAACTAGGGACTTATGAGTTAGCTGCCCTTGAGCGTCTGGAAAAATCCCTATAGACTTATAATGGGAGAAATATTGTGACCACTCTAGTGCAGTCAATTTTGGATGGATCTTTTTCATTCTTGCAGGTAACAAGCCCTACCATTATGGCTTGGATGAGTTTGAATTTCGGCAAGATTCCATCACTGACTTCGAAGTTAGCTGCCCTTGAGCGTCAGAAAAAATAATGAATAATGTTGTGACCACTCTAGCTCCTTAATTTTTAATGGGACCTTCTTCATTCTTGCAGGCCACAAGTAAACCAATAATATCTCAGATGGGTTCGAAATTCAGCAGGATCCGACCAGGGACTTATGAGTTACCTGCTCTTGAGCGTTTGGAAAAATCCCCATAGACTTTTACTGGGAGAAATGTTGTGACCACTCTAGTGCTTTCAATTTTGAATGGATCTTCCTCATTATTGCATACAATAAGGACAACTATTAAAGCTTGGATGAGTTTGAATTTCAGCAAGATTCCATTACTGACTTCGGGGTTAGCTGCCCTTGAGCATCAGAAAAATTAATGAATAATGTTGTGACCACTCTAGCTCCTTCATTTTTGATTGGATCTTCTTCATTCTTGCAGGCAACAAGTAAACCAATAATATCTCTGATGGGCCAGAAATTCAGCAGGATCCGACCAGGGACTTATAAGTTACCTGCCCTTGAGCGTTTGGAAAAATCCCCATAGACTTGTAATGGGAGAAATGTTGTGACCACTCTAGTGCTTTCAATTTTGAATGGATCATCTTCATTCTTGCATACAATAAGAACAACTATTAAAGCTTGGATGAGTTTGAATTTCGTCAAGATCCCATCACACATTTGGAGTTCCCTCCCCTTGAGCATCTTAAAAATTAATGAATAATGTTGTGACCACTCTAGCTCTTTCATTTTGGATTTGATCTTCATTATTGCAGGCAACAAGTAAAATCATAATATCTCGGATGGGTTCGAAATTCAGCAGGATCCCACCAGGAACTTAAGGATTACCTGCCCTTGAGTGTTTGGAAAAAACCTATAGACTTATAATGGGAGAAATGTTCCAACCACTCTAGTGCTTTCAATTTTGAATGGATCTTCTTCATTCTTGCATACAATAAGGACAACTATTAAAGCTTGGATGAGTTTGAATTTTGTCAAGGTATCTCACATATTTTTTATTTTGGAGTTAGCTCCCCTTGAGCATCTTAAAAATTGATGAATCATGTTGTGACCGATCTAGCGTCTATGTTTTTGATTGGAACTTCTTTATTCTTTCATCTATTATAAACAAGGACACTCATAAAAGATTGGATGAGTTTGAAATTCTGCAGGATCCGACCAAGGACTTATGAGTAAGCTGCCCTTGAGCAGCTGGAAAAATCCCCATAGACTAATAATGGGAGAAACATTGTGACCACTCTAGTGCTTTCAATTTTGAATGGATCTTCTTTATTCCTGCAGACAAGAAGGACAACCATAAAAGCTTGAATGTGTTTGAATGCTGTCAAGATCCCATAATATATTAAGGAGTTAGCTCTCCTTGATCATCTTAAAAATTGATGGATAATGTTGTGACCACTCTAGCGCCTTCATTTTTGATTGGGTCTTCTTCATTCTTGCAGGTAACAAGGTCAACTATAAAAGCTTAGATGGCTTCAAAATTTGGCCAGATCAGACCTGCGACTGTGGAGTTAGCTGCTCATGAGCATCTGAAAAATTCCCCACAGACTTATAATGGGAGAATTGTTGTGACCACTCTAGTGCTTTCATTTTATAATAGATCATATTCATTCTTGCAGATAAGAAAGACAACTATAAAAGCTTGGATGAGTTTGAATTCAGTCAAGATCCCATCACCGATTATGGAGTAAGCTGTCCTTGAGCATCTTAAGGATTGATTGATAATGTTGTGACCACTCTAGCGCCTTCATTTTTAGCTCACCAGAGCCGAAGGCTCAGGGTGAGCTTATAGTATTGGACTCGAGCCGGCGTCCGTGTGTGCGTCTGTTCACACTTTCAAACATTAATATCTCTGAGACCAGCGGGCCAATCATAATCAAATTTCATCAGAAGCATCATTGGGGTAGGGGATTGACTGTATAAGGTTTTCGGCTAGATCGGATTAGAACTCTGGTTTCCATGGCGACAGATAGCTCCCAAAGGGTTATAATGGGGAAAACTCTAGCTCCTTCATTTTTGATTGGTTCTTCTTTATTCTTGCAGGTAACAAGGACAACCAAAAAATCTAGAATGGGTTCAAAATTCGGCAAGATTGGACCAGGGACTTATGAGTTAGCTGCCCTTTAGCGTCTGGAAAAATCCCCATAGACTTATAATGGGAGAAAGGTTGTGACCACTCTAGTACTTTCATTTTCCAATGGATCTTCTTCATTCTTTAAGGCAACAAGGAAACTTTAAATATCTCGGATGGGTTAGAAATTCAGTAGGATCCGACCAGGGACTTATGAGTTACCTGCCCTTGAGCGCTTGGAAAAATCCCCATAGACTTATAATGGGAGAAATGTTGTGACCACTCTAGCGCTTTCAATTTTGAATGGATCTTCCTCATTCTTGCATACAATAAGGACAACTATTAAAGCTTGGATGAGTCTGAATTTCGGCAAGATTCCATCACTGACTTCGGAGTTAGCTGCCCTTGAGCATCAGAAAAATTAATGAATAATGTTGTGACCACTCTAGCTCCTTAATTTTTGATTGGATCGTCTTCATTCTTGCAGGCAACAAGTAAACCCATAATATCTCGTATGGGTTTCAGCAGGATCCGACCAGGGACTTATGAGTTACCTGCCCTTGAGCATTTGGAAAAATCCCTATAGACTTATAATGGGAGAAATGTTGTGACCACTCTAGTGCTTTCAATTTTGAATGGATCTTCTTCATTCTTGCAATCAATAAGGACAACTATTAAAGCTTGGATGAGTATGAATTCCTTCAAGATCCCATCACCTTTTTTTGGAGTTCCCTCCCCTTGAGCATCTTTAAAATTGATGGATAATGTTGTGAATGCTCTAGCATCTACATTTTTGATTGGATCTTCTTCATTCTTTCATTCTTGAAATTCTGCAGGATCCAACCAAGGACTTATGAGTTAGCTGCCCTTGAGCATCTTGGAAAATCCCCATAGACTTATAATGAGAGAAATGTTATGACCACTCTTGTGTGCTTTTAATTTTGAATGGATCTTCTTTATTCTTGCAAATAAGAAAGACAACTATAAAAGCTTGAATGAGTTTGAATTTTGTCAAGATCCCATCACCTTTTGTGGAGTTAGCTCCCCTTGATCATCTTAAAAGTGATGGATAATGTTCAGACCACTCTAGCGCCTTCATTTTTGATTGGATCTTCTTCATTCTTTCATCTTACAAGGACAACCATAAAACTTGGTTGAGTTTGAACTTTAAGTAGAACTAACCTCAGACTCTTTAGACAACTGCCCTTGAGTTTTATAAAAACTCTGCATGGACTAACAATGGGAGATCTTTTGTGACCACTCTAGCACTTTCTTTTTTGAATGGATCTTCCTCAGTCTTGCAAGTAACAATGACACCCATAAAAGCTTCAATGAGTTAGATTATCCGCTACACCCAACCACCAATTACAGAGTCAGCTGCACTTGAGTGTCTAAAATGTAGCTGTATAATGTTGTGACCACTCTAACGCCTTCATTTTTCATTTGATTTTTTTCATCCTTGTAGGTTATCAGGACATACATTAAAGATTGGATTGGTGAGAACCTATCACTGACTACAGAGTTAGCTGCCCTTGAGCATCTGAAAATACACTTTCACCATTTTTATTCAGATCTTTTTAAAACTTGCAGATTACCAGGACTGGCATAATATCTTATGTTTTTAATTAGTTCCTGGTCACTGTTTCAAGTTCAGAGTTACCTGCCTTTCAGCACCATCAATTATGGTATCTCCAAACATTATGCTGGCTCTCAGGTGAGCGATTGTCGCCCTTTGGGCTACTTGTTTAAAAATCACCAGTGATTGAGCATTAGATTGTTTAAAAGGCCTGAGTTGGGAAAAAGATGTCCTGAAAAGACAGAGGCCTGTTTTCTCACAGTAAAAGACTAGCATGACAAATGTTAATTATGTTACAGACAACAATAAAATCTGACCCACTTAAAACAGTAGCATGATTGACAGAGGGTAAACAAAAAAATGCAGAAGTCAGGATGTATTTGTAAACATCCCATTATGTTACAGGTAAAATTTAACCATGACTTCATACCTTCTTAATTCTTTGCCTACTGGGTAATTATTTTTTATGTTTTTGTCATCTGCTCCAATTTTTTTTCGAAAAATTCTTTCAGGAAGACCTTCAGAGTGTCAAATAGTTTGGATCCAGATCAGGCCGGACACTGTCGGGCCTGATTTGGGTCCAAATTGTTTGCTAAGGTTATCAGCAGACTACACAATTTTTTACCCGCTAGTGACTATGTTTACCTTCTTCTGATAACCTTTACATTTACAAACAGATGAGACCCTATTTTGAAATGGGGGTTCTGATCTGGTTCAAACTGCTTGGCACTCTGATCCTGGTATTTCTGAAAGTTTTTTTGAAGTTAAAAGTTGGTTTTGAAAAAAAAATCAGCAGACAACAAAAAATATGCAAAATTACCCAGCATGCAAAGAGTTAAACTAGGCTAAGGTAGCTGTAATTAAAATTGCCCTACTGATTAAATTGCTATGCTACATTCACTTCTGCTTGCCAGCCAGCTCTATAGCATATTTCCATAATTCAACATGAGTCGGGTAATGTACGAAAACCATGTGTATCCTGATCAGCTTGCTTCTGCAGAAGTCAGTTCATTTGGACCTACATAGGTTTCAAAAGACTGAAGTGAAGCGTTAAAGTAAAGGTAATTATGACCAATTAATGCTTAAAAGGCCAAGAAAAATATGCATCTGACAAATGACGTCTGCTGAAGTCGTCTGCTGCAAATAATTGCCTAACATTACTGACTAATTCAAGTATAGAAGCAAACAGGGTGGACCCAGGTCAGACTGCTCCTATAGATCTGGGTCCACCATGTTTGTCATAGAGGCTTCTTAAACATTTCAGCAAACGAGAAAAGCTGACGACTTTTGGTGCGATTGGCGCTTTAAGGGTTTAACATTTAAAATTCTTGAAGTACCACCTGCAGTTTGCAGCAGACGACAAGTTTTCAAATTTTGACCCAAGTTTTAGAAACTCAAAAACATTAAAGTGAATATTAATGCTAGACTCCACCCACTATGAATAATTATATAAATAAACTTTCACATTTGTACATAGAACAAAGGAATTACATATCAGGTCCAAAAGTGTAGGATCATATCTAATCATATTTCCATAAGCAAACAGAGTAGACCCTGATCTGGGTCTACTCTGTTTGCAAAAGTGTTAGAAGGCGCCTTCAGGCGTGTAGTCAGGTGGAGGCCAGGAAGCCTGGGCTTCAACATCATATGGGCCTCGATGCCAGAAACCCTGACTTTTTTGCTTGCGAACAACAAAGACGCAGACCAGCCTGCGCACCCGCGCAGTCTGATCAGCGCCTTTGTTATTCGCTATCTGAAAAGTAAGTTAAGAAGGTCGGATATCTCTATATTCTCCATTTTTTGGTGGGCTTTAGCATGAAAAAGCCTCTGACTACACCCCTGGCCTCTATGAGGTAAAGGGTTAATGATCAGGAAATGCTACATTCACAGAACACAGACCAACCTATGCCACCACGAGGAAGAGACAGAAAATTAACAGCCACTCAACAGCAAGAAAATGATTGATTTAAATCAACAAGATCATGCTGCCTCAGCAAGATGATAGCAAAACTAGAAAGGACACTAGGTGCATCATTACAAAACTAGAACTAATCTACAAGAGGAAGAAACAAAATCAACGACCACTGGCTCAATTATAAACTATTTATTTGGGTAATATCTACCGGTTTCGTTCACAAGAGCTTCATCAGGATACATATAGAACATAAACAAAAATATGGCTTCAGGTACTAAAATTGCGGAAGAAAAGTCACATGGTTATTGTGGTTAGTAATGGAAGTGTAAAGGGGTAACTAGGGAGAGTATTTCGTCTTTCAGCGTCATCAGTTATGGCAGAAGCTATGTTTTTATACTTTGGGTTAATTTCAGCAACAGGGAGTCATTACAAAACTAGACACAAAACTCAGTATTCAAAAAAAATCATTAAGAAAATGAAAATTTGATCAAGGTCAAAAAGTTCTATTCATTAGTTATGGTCCTCTCATTGATGCACGGGCGTAGACATGGGTGCGGCAGGTCCGGCATTTGCCGCACCAATAATTTCGGCCGGTGCGACATGCCGCACCATTAAAATTTGCTGATGCAATACGCTGCCGCACCAATAAATGCTACTTATCAAAGCAGAAAAAATGAAGAACATGTGTAAGTGGAACAAACCCAAATAAACACAACAAAACAAGAAAGATTATAGTACTTTTCATCCACCATACGCAGCCGACAGTCATTAATCCAAGCTTCCAAGCGTTTGCATGATGATTTTCTTTGTTTACTTTCGTTTCTCCTTTACTGCTATAATTACATGAAGAGTATTAGTACAAGATAGGAATGGTAAGTTACTAAAGTTACTTTTTTTCAATTTGTTCTTTCATTTTAAGAAACATTATCTTCTCAGGATCTGACTCTGTAAAATTGTCGATGCTTTTGAAATATAATGTTTCTCATTGAGGGGCATTACATGAGGCTGAGAGAGCTTACAATAATTATATTTTAAGTCATTAACTAGAATAATTTCGTTGATGCTTAATTAAATCTGGTATCGGTATACTATTTAAAACGCACCCCTACCACACCCTCACACACCTAAAGAAAGAAGAAGAAAAAAACATGCACAAAAAAAAACATGCGGTCCAGGAAAAATGTATGGAAGCACATCGGTGCCATCACAAAGTTTTCTTCTTTCCATTACAATGTTTTCTTGCCAAATCAAAGGATAAAATACCAAAAAAATGTCGCCAAAAAGAAACGAAATTACTGCTTAAAATCATCCCAGTATGCACGAAATCGCACAGTTTGTTTAAAACGGACCCCCCTACGATGGAGCGCTCACATTCGCACATTTGGCGCTAAATTTCTGCCGCACCAACCAAGAATAGATGGCTTCGTCTCTGTGATGTATATAACAGAGATGTATATACAGTTATATGACACTAATGACCTTAAAATAGGTCAAGGTTACCAAATGTTATAATTTATTATGGTTCTCCCAATGAAGTATATCTATCTGCCAGTTGGTCAAATTCTGTTCATTGGTACAGAAGACAGAATGCAGACAATGCTTTTTCATAGAGTTTTATGACCCTGGTGACCTTGAAAATTGGGCCTCATCTATTAAGTTTTCTGTGTTTTTTTTCATGCAAATCCATTCAGTATTTAGCAAATTATGACGGAATTTTGCGGGGCTAATTTGTTATGGGTGATGATGAGTAAATCCAAATCCAAAAAGGGTGCTTTGATGATCTGAAACATCAGAATAAATGGTGATATGCCATGTTCAATTCCACAGCATATTTTAAATCCTGTTTATCATATGACGTCGCCTCTGGGAGTGAAATAACACCATGCAATAAATTCGATAAACCACTAGTGGTTTATAGATTTACAGGAAACGTTATGACATCCATAACAACGTTGCGTAAATAATAACAAAATTATAACGTTTTTACGCCAGAAATGAGACTTCAAAGTATACTTAATGTCATATGATAAATAGAATCTAACATTCGTGCTCTTGTATTATTGAATTTATTAAACTTGTTGCGAAAAAGAGATAAAATGCTCGGCAAGCCTCGCATTTTATCTCTTTTCCCCAACTTGTTTAATAAAATTAAAACATGAGCACTCATGTAAGATACTCTGTTTATCATTGCTGATCAGTAAAGTTATATGAAAGAATGGTCCTGTTTAGGTATTGAAAATCTTTTATGCTTTTGTTGTCTTCTGCTGACTTTTTTTAGCTCACCTGAGCCGAAGGCTCAAGGTCAGGTATTGTGTTTGGGCTTCGTCCTCGTCCAGCGTCCGTAAGCTTTTCTTTAAATGACATCTCTTCCTGAACCACTGGTCCAAATTTAAGATAACTTCACTTGAATGTTCCCTGGGATGCCCTCTTTCAAAATTGCATAAACGGTTCCACATCACTGAACAGGAGGGCCAACAGAGCTCCAGATAAGAAATCGTTTAAAAGACATCTCCTGAACCACTGGCCCAATTTGAAATTAATTCAGAGAATTGTTCCTCATACTGCCCTCTACCAAAATTGCACAAATGATTCCGCTCTGCTGAACAAAAGGGCCGCCAGAGCTCTAGTTAAGAAATGTCTTTTAATGACATTTCCTCCTGAACCACTGTTCCAAATTCAGAATAATTTCATAGATGCCCTTTTCCCTAAATTACACAAATGGTTCTGCTCCACTGAGAAAAAGGGCCACCAGAGCTCCAGATAAGAAATATCTTTAAACAAATCTCCTCCCAATCCACTGGTTCAAGTTCAAAATAATTTCACAGAATTGTTCCTCATGATGCCTTCTACCAAAATTGCAAATGGTTCCGCTCCACCAAACAAATGGCTGCCAGAGCTCTAGATAAGAAATGTCTGTTAATGACATTTCCTCCTGAACCACTGGTTCAAATTCAAAATAATTTCACAGAATTGTTCCTCATGATGACTCCTACCAAAATTGCACAAACAGTTTAGCTATGCTTAATACAGGGGTCACCAGAGCTCTAGATCAGAAATGTCTTTAAATGACATCTCCTGAACCACTAGTCATAATTTAAAATAATTGCACAGAACTGTTCTTCCTGAAGTCCTTTACATAAATTGCACAAATGTATGATTTGCTCCAAAATCAAAATAATTTCACAGAAATGGTCCTCATGTTGCCCTCTCCCTAAATTGATCAGAAGGTTCAGCTTGGCTGAACAACATGGCTACCAGAGCTAAAAATATCTTTTAAATCATATCATATCTCCTTAGCCACAGGCAAATACATCATCTACTTATGTGCCAGGACTCATGTGAGTGATCCAGGGCCCTAGGGCCCTCTTGTTTAAAATTAACTTTTTCAAAAATTTCCTTCAAGAACACAATCTGACAGAGTGCCACACAGCTTGTAATTAGGTCATGAGGTAGAGTTAAATGCTTCAAAACATCAGCTTGATTATTGTCAGAAAGAGACAACATGAAGTCTCTCTCATAACAAAACAAAAAAGTCTGCAACAAGCACCAATTGAAATACCTACAATTTAAATATATTGTCCAAAAGATAATGGAGAGCATCGCAAACTCTCTGACATGACCACAAATATCTTTTAGGTTGTTCAGAAGTAAAAAGTGTGTTTCTCATACCAAACCAAATAAAGTGAGTTGATTAAAGTGTGTTCAGTTAATTCAGTTAGTATTTCTTTGAATTGTAGTATAGAGAGTAGAGAAATCATATGTAGACAAAGTGATGCTAGAAAAGCTTTCGATTTTAATTCATTAAGAGTCTCACCTGTGTTTTTTAGACCAAAATAGATTTTAAGCTTGACTGCACCAATGCAAAGAGCTATTTTAGTCACCACGGTCATACACATTCCCGTTCCATTCCCGTCACACTGTGTTAAAGTTTTTCAGAAGTCCAAAACTTGACAACCACTTGCCAGAAAGCATTCATACTTGCACCATAGAAACCTTGTAGGGTTAGCTTTCACTCCACAACATCGAACCCTAGGGTCCATGGTGGGCTGTGGGGCTTGAGGTAAAAATCAAGTTCATATCCAAAGACAGGAATTTTGCGTTAAAGTTTCTAGAAGTCCGTATGTCAGAAAGCATTCATACGTGCAGTCTTGCACCAAAGATACCTTGTTAGGGCGGTTATAGTAATGCCCTTCGTCTGTCAGCCCGTCAGTCTGTCCGAAACACTTTCGTGTCTGCTCCATATCGCCTGAACCCTTTGATTTTCATGAAACTTCACTCATATATTCCTCTTAGTAAGACGGTGTGCAGAGCACATGACCTAGCTACCTAGACTCGAGGTCAAGGTCAAAGGATTTAACCCTTGAATTTTGTGTCTGCTCCATATCTCCTGAACCCTTTGAGGGATTTTCAAGAAACTTCACTCATATGTTCATCTTAGTATGACGGTGTGCAGAGCACATGACCCAGCTACCTAGACTCAAGGTCACAGGTCAAGGTCAAAGGATTCACCCTTGAATTTTGTGTCCGCTCCATATCTCCTGAGCCCTGTGATTGATTTTCATGAAACTTCACTCATATGGTCCTCTTAGTAAGATGGTGTGCAGAGCAAATGACCCAGCTACCTAGACTCAAGGTCACAGGTCAAGGTCAAAGGATTTACCCTTGAATTTCGTGTCTGCTCCATATCTCCTGAACTCCGATCAGTTTTCATGAAACTTCACTCATATGTTCCTCTTAGTGAGATAATGTGCAGAACCTATGACTCGGCTACAGAGACTTAAGGTCAAGGTCACAATTCAAGGTCATGTGATTAATCCTTCAATTTGTGTCTGCTCCATATCTCCTGAGCTCTTGAGGCGATATTCATTAAACTCACCCAAATATTTCGCATAGTGAGATAATGTGCAGAACCTATGACTCGGCTACACAGACACAAGGTCAATGTCACAATTCAAGGTCATGTGATTAACCCTTCAATTTGCGTCCCCTCCATATCTCCTAAACCGTTTGAACTAGTTTCATCAATTTTCATTCACATGTTCCTCTTAGTGAGGCAGTGTGCAGAGCACATGACTCAGCCACATTGACTCAAGGTCAAAGGATTAATCCTTAAATTTTGGTGTCTGTTCCATATCTCCTGTACAATGAGGTCAATTTTTCATGAAACTTCACCTAAATGTTCCTCTTAGTGAGATGATGTGTAGAATCTTTGAATTGGCTATGAAGACTCAAGGTCACACTTCAAGGTCATGTGCTTTATCCTTCATTTTGTGTCCGCTCCATATCTCCTGACCCCTAAGGGCGATTTTAATTAGACTTCACCCAAATGTTCCTCTCAGATAGCTTATGTGCAGAACCAATGACCTGGCTGTGCAAACTTTATGTCAAGGTCAAACTTCAAGGTCATGTGATTAGCCCTCCATTTTGTGTCCACTGCACATCTCCTAAACCCTTCAAACCATTTTGATTAAACTTCACCCAAATGTCCCTTTCAGTGATGTGGTGTGCAAAACCAATGACTCAGCTATGCAGACTCAAGGTCAAGGTCACACTTCAATGTCATGGGATTTATCCTTGAATTTTGGTGTCCCTTCCCATAACCTGACCTAGATTTTAGAGTAATTGTATCCGGAGGATATCTCTTACATTATTTGAGGTAGGAATCCCAAATTTGGTGTGTGGATTAATCTTGGAATGACAAAGTGTCATGTACTATTTATGGGTCACTGTGACCTTGACCCCTGACCTTGTTTTAGAATAATCTTGTCTGGTAATATTATTTGAGGGAAGAATCCCAATTTTGTTGTGTAGATGCATCTTGGGATGATGAAGTGTTGCATACCATCCTTGGGTCAATGTGACCTTGACCTCTGACCTAGTCTCTAGAATCGGCATCAATTCTGGTGCATATCTTCTATATTCTTTAAGGTAGAAATTCCAAATTTGGTGATTCTGCGTCTTAGGATGGTGGAGTGTCATGTACCATTTTCAGATCACTGTGACATTGATCTTGATCTGTGACCTAGTCTTTTTAATAATCCTGTGCTGAGCATATCTCTTACATAATTTGAGGTAGGAATCCCAAGTTTGGTGTGTGGATGCATTTTTGGATGATGGAGTGTCGTATACCCTTTATGGGTCACTGTGACCTTGACCTCTTACCTAGTTTTTAGAATAATTGTGTTCCGAGCATATCTCTTGTATTATTTGAGGTAGGAATCCCAAATTTGTTGTGTAGATGCATCTTGGGATGATTGAGTGTCACATACCATCCTTTGTTCAACGTGACCCTGACCTCTGTTCTAGTTTCTAGAATCGACATAAAGTCTGGTGCTTACCTATCCTATATTCTTTGAGGCTGGAATTCCAAATTTGGTGTGTGGATGCATCTACGGATGGGGGAGTGTCACCTACCATTTTTGCATCACTGTGACCTTGACCTCTGACCTAGTTTTTAGAATATTCTTGTACAGAGCATATCTCATATTATTTGAGTTAGGAATCCCAAATTTGGTGTGTGGGTGGATCTCGGGATGATGGAGTAACCTGTACCATCCTTGAGTCTTTGTGACCTTGACTTGACCTCTGACCTAGTTTCTAGAATCTGCATCGAGTCTATGGCATATCTCCTATATTCTTTGAGGTAGGAATCCCAAATTTGGTGTGTGGCTGCATCTTGGGATTGCAAAGTGTTGTCCACTATTTTGGGGTCACAGTAACCTTGACCTATGACCTCATTTCTAGAATTATTGTGTCCTGAGCAAATCTCTTATATTATTTGAGGTAGGAATCCAGAATTTTGTGTTGATGGATCTTAGAATGACGGAGTGTCACATACCATCCTTGGATCACTGTGACCTTGACCAGCTCTGACCTAGTTTCTAGAATCTGCATCCGCCTTGGTGCATATCTCCTATATTATTTGAGGTAGTAATCCCAAATTTTGTTTGTGGATGGATCTTGGGGTTGAGGAGTATCACATACCATTTGTGGGTCACTGTGACCTTGACCTTGACTTCTGACCTACTTCCTAAAATAATGGTGTCCTGAGCATATCTCTTATATCAATTTAAAATTTGGTGTGTGGATGCATCTTGGGATGATGGAGTTTCATGTACCAGTTTTTGGTCACTGTGCCCTTGACCTCATTTCTAGAATGATTGTGTCAGGAGCATAATATTATCTCCTATATTATTTGAGGTAGGAATCCCAAATTTGCAGCATGGATACATATATATTTGGATGGTGATATGCCGCTTCTCTTTTTGGGGTCACTGACCTTGACCTATGACCTAGTTAGTAGAAAAATCATATCTGGAGCATTTCTCCTATATCATTTGATGCAGGAATCCCAAATTGAGGGGGTGGACAGGGGGGTACCCAACCCCCACTTCCCTCCCCCTTTCACCCCACTTCCCTCCCCCTTTCACCCCACTTCCCTCCCCCTCTCCCCCCACTTCCCTCCCCCTCCAACCCCACTTCCCTCCCCCTGTCAGATTTTTCCCTCCCCCTGATAAAATTTTGTTCTTGTTCATGAACTTAAGCGTAGCCAGGAACCAAAATTAATTCTAAAAATAGCTTACCAAAGACCCATCTGCATTTTCAGGGGACAAAGAGTTAAACATACTTTAGTTTGTTTGTTTTTTATGCTTAACCCTACTTGAATCAGCGGAAGGGAGGAGAATGGCTGTAGAATTTATTTCAAGATCAAATCTCCACTTAAGTATGGGACCAGGCCGAGATCGAACTCTCAGCCCCTGTATCTGCAGTCAGACTTGCATCTGCAATCCGACACGTTATCGTCTGCGCTGCGGGACCCCTTAAAAGTACTGTCACATGAGATGAATGTCTCTTCTGGAGTGAGCAAAGTAAACAGTATTTACGTGTATATTAGGCCAAAACACTTCTTGTTTTCGGTTACCCTAACGACCCTTATATTTTGGGGAGCATATAGTAATCACACTGTCCGTGTGACCGTCCATCCCGCTTCGTCTCCGTTTATATCTCCTTTATTCTTTGAGGTATGAATTCCAATTTTGGTATGTGGATACATCTTGGGATGGCGGAGTGTCGCGTACCCTTTTCGTGTCACTGTGACCTTGAACTTAACCTCTAACCTAGTTGTCCGGAGCATATCTCTTATATTATTTGAGGTAGCAATCTCAAATTTGGCGTGTGGATGCATCTTGGGATGACGAAGTGTTTCGTACCATAATTGGGTCACTGTGACCTTGAACTTGACCTCTGATCTAGTTTTTAGAAACTGCATCGAGTCTGGTGCATATCTCCTATATTCTTTGAGATAGGAAATCCAAATTTGGTGTGTAAATGCTTTTTGGGATGGCGGAGTGTCACATACTATTTACAGGTCATGGTGACCTTGACTTCTGACCTATTTTTTTTTAGTAATCGTGTCCGGAGCATATCTCTTATATTATTTGAGGTAGGAATCTTAACATCGGTGTGTAGATGCATCTTGGGATGACAAAGTGTCAGGTAGTATAATTGGGTCTCTGTGACCTTGAACTTGACCTCAGACCTAGTTTCTAGAAACTGCATTGAGTCTGGTGCATATCTCCAATATTCTTTGAGATAGGAATTTCAAATTTTGTGTGTTAATGCATCTACTCATAACTTGAAGGTGGAGCGGCTCTTCCTCGCGGTGCCACAGGGTTGTCTGCGGTTTGTGATTGTGGTATTTCCTGATCATACTCACTAACTATTTTTGGCAATATTTCAAGTGACCTTGATGTCACAGTCAAGCTCATATACTATATTTTCTTGTAAATACATTTCTACCTCAATGGTTGGATGTAACAACTTCAAACTTTGCAGGTGCTTAGATCACATGATGTAGATGGCACGGGCAACATTTTATGTAAAAGGCGGTCATTTGCGATGGTGTACCATCGACTGAAGTCTGAATAACATCGACTGAAATCAATAAATACATGTTTTTGTCTTACTCTTAAGTGTCAATTAATTATTTGCATACTTGGTGATTTTTCATGCATTTGTTTCCATCTGCTGATTTTTTTTCAAAATTAACCTTTTCGATTTTTTTCATGAACATCAGAGCCAAGGTGTCAAATACTTTGGATCCAGATCAGGACCAGTAGAATCCAGATCATGCAGGCATTCTGTCGGTGCTGACCTGGGTACAAACTGTTTGCAAAGGTTACCAGCAGAAGACAAGAAAATAAAGTAAACTTGTTCAGTCAGATCCGGGAGATTTCTTGATCTTGTAAAAAGTTGTATTTTATACTTAATTTCAAGGAGTCTCCCTGTCCGATAAGCGATGGTTTGAGTCGGGTAGACATTATAACATAAACATAAGTGCCAAGGAGCTTTTGAAACTTCATGAAACATTTTCGCATGTGTGGAAAAAGGGAATGACTTTCCTCTGCATTTAAGCCTCAATACATTTTCTTTTTCATGCAAATATCACTGTAGAATGCGTGATACGTCGATAATGTGAAAAATCAAGACACTAGCATAATTTTTCCAAGCTTGGCGATATGCGTGGTATTAAACTTTCGGGTCTGTCAAACAATCATTGTTTAGTTAGTTTCTCAAACACTGACAATTATATATCAAAATGCGAACTATCGAACATAGCGCTACTCATGTTGTGTTTTAACTTTTTATTAGTTTACAGAAGTCAATTTGGTTCTTTGAACAATTAGGCTAATCGGTTCCTTAAAATAGTAGATTTAAAGCCTCCTATATTAGTTGGATTTGTTTCTGTCACTGAGTGACAAGATCTATCATTCACCTAAACACAACCTACCCTGTCAATCTCGTTTTCTCGGTAATCTCTGTTCTTTGAACGACAGTAAAAATCAAGTTGAAATCCTACTGGCGCCATACATTACGTGGGTCGTGTGACAAAATAGTCCACACAAATATGCATATTTTTCTTGGTGGACCTTAATATTACTTATAGGCATAAAACTGCCATTTTCTTTGAATTTTCTATAAAAAAAATCGATTTCCCGCCCCAATCTTTCCAGGCTCCCCGCCCCCTCTATCCCCGCTTCCCGCCCCCTCTACCCCCGCTTCCCGCCCCCTCCACCCCCGATTCCGCACCCTCCACCCCCGATTCCGCACCCTCCACCCCCGTACCCCCGCCCCCCCTGTCCACCCCCTCCAAATTTGGTGTGTGGATTCATCTTGAGATGGGGGAGTGGTGCATACCATTTGGGTCACTTTTACCTTGACATTGACTTCTGACCTATTTTTTATGTTTTTCGTGTCTGGAACATATCTCCTATATTACAAATAAGTTTCCTTAAATGTGTCTTATGCTAGACCAATTCCTTTGGGGGCATTCTTCACGTTACTGTGTCATGTATGTTTGTTGAACATAAAATATGTTTCAACTGTACAATATTTATCCATAAGCTTCCTTTACATACATAATTTAAAGTTGTCACACTTCTCTCAATTAAAAGGTTGCAGTCGAGCTACGCTGTCATGCGACAGCTCATATTACCATTCTTCTCATAAACTGTTTCCTATGGAATTCCCGGACCCCTTTTCTTCAAATTTCTTAAAGTAATGAGAGTTTCGATAAATTGGTTAAATTTCTTTTTAAAAAGTGTAAAGTTTCTTTTTTGTTCAGTATACAACAATCTTTGCGGTGCGTAATGATTACTCAACCGCAAATGTAATTACTCGTCATCGGTAATCTATAAATAAAACAGGATTCTGGACAGTCTATAATACACTGTGTGATACGCATGGGTTAGTTTGTAGTACACAATAAATCAATAACCCAGCCTACGCATAATCGGAATACCTTGCATTTCTTCGTTTTACTTCATTCATTTATTTTTTGGAAGCGAATTATGGAATTGGATCACTAAAGATGGGGTGAAAACAGGTTTAAATAATAATATTGACATGAGTCAAACGGACACTCGGTATTTGGTTGCGGATTATCTAGAATATCGACTTGAAAAGCATGGATTTTCGTGGCAAAATTGCCCACCCCTGTCAAATCGCAGCAGTAAAATTCACCATTCAATGAAAAAGTTAGCAGATAACTTCGATGAAAGATATCATGGGGAATTTGATAGCATGGTGCAACAACTCAATATAAACCCTGATATTGCATATCCAACATTTCTTGCAGTTGCAAATGAGCTTTTCATTGATGGTAAGAACTGGGGAAGGGTAGTGGCCCTATTTGTGTTTGGTGGTGCTATTGCTGAAGAATGTGTTGATAAACAAATGGAGCATTTAGTGGACTCAATAAATGAATGGCTAGCCCAGTATATTCAAAACCACCTTGAACCTTGGATATCATCACAAGGAGGATGGGTAAGATATTCTTTCTATAATAGTCACTAAACACAGGGTGCATGTTGACTTAACACCCCTACTTACATATTTAGTGTATTCTGATGCACTTGCTTTTGTAACACGACGTCTGATTTGATAACGTCAAAAATTTGCGACAGTATATCCTGCATATTTCTCGAAATAAGTCATTGATAACCGTAAATTATGTCATGTTTCATTTGATGACGACCGCCCTACGCCCTTGTGCGGCTTTATGCTGCTTGCAACGCTCCAATTTGAGAAGAGACTGTAGAAGCACATATTATAATGGGGATAACCATATTCAAAATTTTAATTTGAAGATATATGTAGAAAGAAAGGTGTAAATGTTGCAGAGAAGAGAGACCTTCTTAGGAAAAGGGAAATCCTTACGTGCATGCCTTCAGGGCTTTGAGAGCCAAATTGTAATATCTCCTGGCCACTTGTCTTCTGCTGCCAGCATTTCAAAACCTATGAGCCAATGATGTTCTAATTTCTTTTGAGCGCAGCTGGTGGCTCAGTGGTAGATTGCTCATCTTGAGATCAAGAGGTCCCTGGTTTGAGCTTCACCCAAGGCACTGTAGTGTGTCTTGAACAAGACACTTTATCCTGGTTAAACCTCGAAAGGAAATAGATGTGTATATTGGCTTCAAGGTTAAACCCGGCCAGGAAAACGTCCCAACATACTTGATTGAAAAATTGTTTACTGGGACTTAAAGCATCAAATCAAACAAATTATTTAAATTACTGATATTGATCAACAACAAAACGATATTGAATGAATTATGTTACTTGTTAAACCTATAAAGCCCCATCAAAAAATGGCAGCGGAACTTTTAAACTTTTGTTCTTACCTTAAATAACCAAATAAGGCTTCACCACGCTTGATATACTATACTTTGTATTGCAAAAAACATTGGCAGCCAAATTTTGTGTAAAATTAAGCGATATATCATAAAAAATATTGCAAATAATGTCATCTGATGCAGTTATGATGGGCACATTTAGGGTTTATTAATTATTGTGGTTTTCTTTTCTTTTTTTAAAAATTTTGTTTATGTGCATGCACCCGATAGGAATGTCTTTCTTTGAATTTGATCAATGGCAGCTTTGACCTAGAAAATATTTGACCGCATTAAACTTTGTTTGAACACTGAGTATTCCTTAATAAACATTGTTTAAATATATCAGATTAAAACGTCAATCATAATTGGCAATATGATACATAAGTATGCTCTGTGCTATATAAAATGTTCTGGCAAGATTTTTCTTCTTCACATTTTGAGTAGCTTCAAGGTGGGCTGTTTCTGTAGTTATGAATGTATACCAACTCCCTATTTCATTTTCTAAAGGTTGATAAGAAATGAGGAAACATAATCTTGAACAGTCCACTCAATCCCTGAACCTGCACTTATCTGGGTCTGCACTGTTGGCCATGGTATCCCTTTGTAGTGGGTCATTATAAAAATATATGAATTAACCAGGTTTTAGACAACTCAAACCAGGTGCAGCTACAAGCTAGCTACAGAGACTAGCTAGAATATTGAGTTTTTACATGAATCAATTTTAGATTATTGAACTTTCCAATAGCAATTAATATAGGCGCTGATCAGACTGTGTGGTCCTGGATGAACAGGCTGGTCTGCACCTTTGATGTTCTCATGCAACAAAATCAGGGCCTATATTAATGTGCGGTATGTGATGATCTAAGCAAGGCACATTGAAGGTTGTGTTCTTATACATATATATGAAAGTTTTTTTGATTTTTAGATAAATTTTCTTTGAACTTAATGCCAAGCCTACATATCTGAATTAATCTATTTAGATAAGATTTAAACTGACCTTGCATACAGGTATGTTATAATCATTTATAATCAGAGTCCTAGATAAGCTACATATGTGAATTTTATGTACATAAAGGTAAATGTTCCGAAAATTTTCAACACTAGTTGTTTGCCAAAACAGCCTAGACAAACAGCAATGACCCAGAAGCAGTCTGATCAGGGTCTTCCCGGTTAGCCATTCAGACAAGCCAATTGTAACTTCCAGCCTTCATCATCAATATTTTATTTGCGAACAGAAAAAGAAATGTGTTCAATATATTTGCCTTAGTCATATAAATTATAGTGTATTTTCATCTATCAGTTATAAAATTTGTTTTGGGTGCTCAAAAGAACAGTCTCAATGAGATGGTTCTTTTGAGCACTGAAAAATACTTTGGTTGAGAAAAAAGTAAATAATTTATGCTCAGCCTTCGTGTAGAATCCCACCTGAGGGGGGCGGGGTACTCTCAATTGTTTTTGCTACATACATGTAGGCTTGGACCCTGTGCATCTACTGTTTAGTGTTTAACCCCCCAAAATATAAGGCATACCCCCAAAAAATATTTGAAATTTTAGCAACCCCCCAAAAATATTCCCATTTTGTACTATGAATGTAAGATAAGACCCTAAAATGCATAGAAATGACCCCGAAAAGTAGTCCAGTTTTGCGATGTTCCCACAAAATCTTCATACCCCAAAAATATTCATTTCTGAAAACCCCCCAAAATATTGAAATTTTAAAATGTTAAACCCCCAAAAATGGACCAAGCCTACGTAACTACACGATAGGAACTTGGGTGAGCGGGACTACTCTTATATTTTCATATATGTCATACATACTGGTACTTCTGGTATATGAAATATCTGAGTAGTCCCGCTCACCCAAGTTCCTACACAATTACAATTTGGAAATTTCTGGTCTGGAATGGGTATCATGCTTTTGAGCATGATGAACACCATTTTCCATTGGAGTGATGCCCCAAACTCTATGACAGAAAAATGAATGTTGGCTTGACAGAAATTCTCACATTCTTTGGCTTCACATTACAGATCTGTCTAATTATGGCTCTGTCATTTCGCAGTTAGTGCTGGAGATCTGGACTGGTCAAGGGCCAAGTCTTGCTTGCATGAAGCATCACATTCTGGACACATGAGCTGTACACATGACCTTGGGTCTTGTAGGAGAGGTGGCGTGATGAAAGAATAGGCAGTAGCTCCTTGAACTTCTTCCAGGCGGTTTACACACGCAAGTTCACATCCTCCAGCTGCAGAGAGCATTTCCCCCAAGTAGCAGAAGGAGGCTACTACCTCTAGTTTGTCAGATTCAACCTTAACATCCTTCTGTGGTCTTCTGTCTATGGGTTTGGCATTTCCTCGACATCTAGAACACCTCTAGTTTAGGTCCTCTTTCACACCCTTTAGCCCACTGCACTTCTTGTGCACCCAGTGCTTGCGTCCGTAGCATTTAATACTGTTACTGCCTACACCGGTGCGGCAGACAGCACATGGGAACTTCCCTGAGCTCTGTAGAAGGTCAAGGCCTGTACCACTGATCATGATCTTGGTTTTCCCCGCATTCACTCTCAGCCCCTTCCTCTCCTTACCCTCCTTCCATGTTAACAGTCTGAGGACACATTCTTCCATGGTTATTGGTGTCCGCAATCATGACGAGGTCATCTGCATAAAGGTCTCCCCAAGGTACTCCAACTCTAAACTCTTGTGACAAAGCCTCAAGTACAATGATAAAGAGTAGTGGATTGAGCACAGAGCCCTGGTGTACACCAACCCTCACCTCAAACTCGTCACTGATACCTTCACCAACCCGAACACGGCTCCACACATTCTCATACATTCCCTGAACATTCACAATCTATTCCTCAACACCAAGCTCTCTCATTGCCCACCATATCACTTTCCGAGAAACTTGGTCAAATGCCTTCTCTAGGTCCATGGAAGCCATATAAATCTGTTTGCCCACAGCAAGGTATTTCTCCTGCAGCTGGCGGATGACAGAGATAGTATCTGTTTGCCCCTTCTTGGGACGAACTCAAACTGTGATTCGTCAATAGTCACCACCTGTCTAATGAGGCTGTCAATGACTTTCATAGCCTGCTCTGTCAGTTTCAGTCCTCTATAGTTGCCTCCGTCCAGAGCATCACCCTTTCCCTTGTAAAGGCAGACAATGAAGCTCTGCTCCCAGTCAGCTGGGACCTTCCCATCTCGAATAATTGCTATGGCGATGTCGCGGATCATGGTAATACCTGTATCACCTGCTGCTCTGATCATTTCCACTACTACACCTGATGGACCATCAGCTTTGCCGGACTTCATCTTGGAGATGGCCTTCTTCACCATATCAATGGTGGTCTTTCAAGTGCTGATTCATCAGATAGATGTTCAGGGTCCCAATCAAATTCCACATTGAAATGTCTAATATAGTGTTCAAGCCACGCCTTCACTCAGAGATATCTCACCTGCATCATTTCTCACTGGCCCAGGACGTCAACAGTCTCTCTCCTCATCAGGTTGGCTAGGCAAAAGATGTCTGAGGCCTTGTGGTTAATATTATTACGACAATTATCAAAACATGCTCTGACGTCACTGCCAACTTATCCTAAAACTACAGTACATGCACCTTGTTATAATTATAATGTGTTAGTTCTGCAAGTCAATCAATACCCTGAGGAAGCGATTATTGAGATACGGTTACATCTTAATTATATGGTCATTAGATAAACTCCGCATTAATGTGCTTGCGTATTTCATATTCTGTTGTTTGATTTTATCTCAGTGTCAATTAATGATCACTTATGATAATCACAATATCCTTACGCTTTTAAAAAGCTCTGGGATAATGTGACCGTCTGTTATGCTACCTATTCCTGAACAGCTTGAGGACTGAATCAATGGAGCATCCATAAGGCTCAGCAAAAGGGTGGGAAATTGTGACAACATGTCATGTTAGGGTTATAAATGTACCATGTTTTGAAAACAGGCTGATGGTACCGGTGGAGATAATACCAATATACATTTTATGCTTAAGTTCTTGCTTTAATTAAACAAATATAGTAATAGTTTGTAATAAGTATTATATACATGTATATCCATAATCACAATCACAAATATAATTTCAGTTGGCCTAGTTTGTTTACTCTGTTCCGAGCTCTGATAAAAGTCTGAAAATATTGCATAATTCATAAGGAATTGATTTATTAATGAGCAATAAACAGGAGTTAATTGCTACATGTATCTAAATCAGCATATTTCAGAAGACCATATTCACCCTTATAAATGCACATGCTATTCTTACAAGTGCACAATGAGTTCTCCGAGCTGGCTGTGAATGCAACATGTACTATACCGGTATGTACAATGTATATCAACTTCTGCCAACCCAGTTGTGCGCGCTCTATATGCCATAGGTGGGGGCCACACTACGACGACAATACAACTGAAATAGTAGTATTACAAAAATAAGTAAATCTCATGATGATGATTTAAGGTTTAGATAAACAAAATTTTTGAGTGTAAAATTGTAAATATTTTCTTACCTGTAAGTTTTAACATATGTTCTGGGTACTCAAAAGAAACGTCTCATTGAGACGATTCTTTTGAGGACCCACAACATATGTTTTGGTTGAGAAATAAACAAATTGATTTTTTTGTATGCACTTTTAACTAAAGGCCTGATGATGATGAGAAACGAGAAAATAAGATTTTTTTTTATACAGATAATCTGTTTAATCAACAGATCTTTATTCTATCTTAATGTGTTAATAAATATTTGGCATAACATTTGGCAGGTTTCCTTGTTATTCTTAACTCTTTGCCTGTGGGTGTCGTTGGGAGCAGTCTTTGTTGGTAAATTGAGTGTTTGCAATATGGACTACCAAACTACATGTACATTGAAAAGACGTCAAAAATGTGAATAACGGGGGAAAAGCGTGTATTTTGATCTATTACCTAGGTTAAATCTCATGTTTTGCTATAGCTGTGGTTGGTACTTTAGGGGTAACAGAAGATTTTTTTCTTTGTAGTGATTTACCTTTTTCTTTTCTTTAGATTTGGATGTTATCTGAATCTGTGGGAAAATAAAATTTGTGAATTAAAGTACTCCAATTAATTTTAACTTTTAGTAGAAGTTTGGTTAAATGCCAATTTTTTTAACCACTGGTATTTACAGGTGAACCCTGTGAGGTGAAAAAGTATTCAAAAGCATTTTACTCATTTTTAGCTTTAAATCAGTCAGAGTAATGAAATAATTTCTTCAGTTCTACACTGCTTGAAAATGCATGGAATCCTGCTAGTGTACCCATTGTATACTAATGGATTCTTCCTTGTGGTTTGATACAATAAACTTGGGATAGTCCATTGTACATATCTAAGGGTGTCGGGTTATAATTTTCAAAAAAAAAATATTGTATATTGCAAAAGCACTCGTTTAGGGGTTTCCCGAATACAAAGTGTTAACCAACTGAAATAAAGATCAGAAACTACTTATTAAAGGGATACTTCGACAAAAAGTGAAGATCCAGTAGAAATGCCGCCTTATGGGGCACAATTACGATGGCATTTTATGATTTTTATCAGGGTCGGCACTGTTTGCTAAGTTCAGGGGAAGAAATCAGGGCTCGAAAAATCCACTCGTCCGCTCGTATTTACGAGTGCCTCAGGTTGCAGGGCAAGTGAAAATTTGGATGATTTTCAAGGAAAATTATCATTTTTCCCATACAAGCCAATAATTTTTGTGATGCAGAGCAAGTGCCTATTTTAAGATATTTCAAGGTCTGGAAATGCAATATTTGTTTGGAAATTATAACCTGTAACTCCTCAATATATATGATGGACCTATGATGATCCAGACTAAACTTTATTGAAAATCTCATTGGTCTTAAAACATCAGCTCTTGTCTTAAAATTATAAGTAAAGTAAGTAAGTAAGTAAAGACTTAGGGTTAAGACATATGGTTGTTTTAGGAAATTGTTTTGGAAATGACTTCAAAAGGGCAAAGCACTATCCAATTTTTGCGGCAATGATGCTGGATAATTTTCTTTCTTTTTTGTCATCTCTATATCACAGGTTTAGATAAACAAAATTTTGAGTGTAAAATTGTAAATATTTTCTTTCCCATATGTGTTGTGTGCTCAAACGAACCGTCTCATTAAGAGGGTTCTTTTTAGTACCCACAACATATGTTTTGGTTGAGAAATAAGAAAATTAGTTTTTCCTTACACACTCTCAACTAAAGTCCTGTTTATATCTATTTTTTTGTTGAGAATGAATTAACATTACAGTCTAGAAGGTGAGAGAGTGCCTATAAAAATATAGCAGAAGCTTATCAGCGAGTGGGTTTCTCCCTAGGACCGCAATAGGATCCAAATCAAGCCTGCTATTGTAGGTATAAACTGTTCTCAAAGGTTATCAGCAGACATCAGAAGTCGTGACATATTAATGGAAATATGTGGTAGAAGTTTGAAAGTGTGGGAGACTTCCTTTTATCTTTTATATTGGAAATTTTCAAATTGTTCTAGAATTGATTTAAAGCAAGAATGTTGTTATCAATCGTTGGAACAGTAAACAGAGACACCAACGCATACAGTATATCATCATTTCTATTTTCTGTTTCAAATTTTTAGCATTTGAGCCTTATTTCATGAAAAAGTCCCTGGTTCCAGCATTGAACACTAGAAAGTTACTGTAGACGCATAGCCAGGCGGAGGCCAGGAAGCCTGGGCTTCAACAGACACAAGAAACCCTGACTTTTCTTGATTGCAAACAACAAAGGCGCAGATCAGCCTGCGCATTCGCACAGCCTGATCAGTGCCTTTATCATTCGCCATCTGAAAAGTAAAGTAACAAGGTCAGATATCTATTAATTCTCCAAATATTTTGATGGGCTTCAACATGATAAAGCCTTTGGCTACGCTCCTGTACTGCATGGGCCAACACACAAACCAAGACAAACAGTGCTGCTGTTGAATACCAGTCTGTTAAGACTAGCAGCATGAGCATTATTTGTACTCCTAGGCAAATCCTGGTTGTGGGTGTTGGACTACGTAGTATAAGGCTGATTTTCGCTTGATTATACCAATTTCTTGTGGTTTACTACACTCCCTTTCTCTTTAAATGTATTTGTTTAGTGGTATTTTGCCTCCACACGAGAAAACCTGTCTTCGGAGGGGGAATACGATCAAAAAAGGGCGCAGACCAGCCTGTGTATCTGACAGTCTGATCAGGGTCTTTGTTATTCGCTTATTGCCAAGTTATTGGAAAGTATCATATCAGTGTACTTGCCACAAGCGAAACTTCACTATTCTAGCAAGTCTGTAGCTGAGCAGGCTAGTTTGGGTATGACCTGGTTGGAAAACCTGAGGACAGGTTTTGTCGCGTTGGCCCATTTCCATATTTTAACAGCCTTGACATGAATTAGCAAACAACCAAGAAGTCAGCAAACCATCCAGATGAATTGATGGCTGGACCGCCACTGCTTGAGATTGAGAGGTCCTTGGTTCGAACCTCATAATGTGTCCTTGAGTTAGACAAGTTATCTTTACTGCTTTGTATTGGTTAAACCATGAAAATGTCCCAATATGACTTGAAAAAAAGTTGATTGGAAAAGCAAGAACTGAAACAAACAGACTGAAAGACGGTGGTTAGTTTAAAGTTGGCTCACAGACTGACAACAGTGTTTCATCATGATAGGGGATGTGTGCGCATGTGTGTTTGTGCTCTCCTTTTTTCCCTTGCTACTTTTCATAAAAATTGCAAAGAGTCTATATATGTATGCAAGCAGCAACAACTATCAAAGCTACCAAGGGAGTGCAGTGGCTCAGTAGTAGAGTGCTTGACTCGAGACCGAAGGGCTGCGGGCTCGAGCCTCACTGACGTCACTGCGTTGTGGTCCTTGAGCAAGACACATTTATCCCAGCTTAGTACTGGTTCAACCCAGGAAGACCTGTACCCATATAACTGAAAGATTGTTGATGAGACGTAAAGAATCAAATCAAATCAAACAAATCAAAGCTACCATACCTGAGTCAGACAGACAGACAGACAAATTGTTAGGCTGATAAACAAACAGACAGAATGGACACAAAACATTGATTAAGGTTTGGCAAGTACATGTAACTGAGACACATACCCAAATATTTGTCCTTAATACCTTGAGCACAGTGCCCAGTGGTTGATATGGTTGTCTCATTTTTAGGAGCCCCAGGTTCCATTTATGATAAATGTTTGTTCTAAAATTTTGAACATTGTTAAGTTGCCTTACAAACAGGGCAGACCCGGATGAGAATGCTTCTGAAGAAGCAGTCTCATCAGGGTCCTCCCTGTTTGTTGATATTCTGTTGTACAGCATTTCCCTGATAACCAACATTTTCTTTGAGGACAGAAAGGGAAAAGTGCTCAAAATTTTAGAACATTTACCATACTGAATTTTACCATATTACCATCCCAATAGAAAATGGTACTGCTTGCATAATTAATGGGTAAAGTCATTTTAGTATACACAGAGGTCTAGTGAGGTTTGGTGTGTGCCAATGCCATCCTTTGAGACTGTGAGCAGTGGGCAATCCTTTCAAGATAAGGTGCACGCAGGCTTGTCTGAGCCTTCAGTGTTTGGCATTATAGAATATATACCAACTTCTCATGTGCTGGGGTCTGTATGTGCCAATGAATATGTTAAATACCTGATAAGCATGTCCCAATGCTTATTAAATATGAATAATTAAAGGCGTAATCAATATTTTAAATCTTGAATACTCTGGTATGAAAAAGCTATAAATATCCTGTTGGTTTATTAACCTTATTTTTACCAAATTCTTTTATGATAGGTGCATTTAAACTTTTAAACTCTAAGGAACCGCTGTGGTGTAGCAAATAAACCGCTCAGGTTACAGGTTCGACTCCCTGCTTTTCCAGTCTGTTTGATGAGGCTTAAGCTGTGGCCCTGTCCCCATTTATCCTTAGCTGTTGATGGGATACTAAACAAAATTAAAAAAATAACCTCTTAGAGATTATTCCTGCTCCCACTCTGAATAGCATTTCAGCTAAATTTCTTTTCTTGTTTGCTGCATGGTCCATCAGAAGTCTGCTGGAGAAGCTGATTCAGCATCCAGATCTGGCAAATATAAATATATTTTCTTCCAGCAGGAATTAATATCACTGGTGCCCAACTCCGTCACAACGATTTTCGGATTTTCGCTGATCAGTCATGAATTTTCACTTACAACTGTGACGAAACTTTTAAGATAACGTCACAGACTAAACGAAAATATGCCAGGACATGCATAAGGTCGAAATAATTATGGTAAGTCATTTCTTTTTATCCCTTATCGTCGATCTTGTTTTAAAAGTGATAACGGACAGCACACCAATAATATTCATAGCTATTTACTCAGCAATAACAATCACATTGTTTTTATTGGCAATAAGGTTTCCTAGGCGTTTTCATAAGTAGGAGTAGTAAAATAAGAATAATTTAACCTGGAAGCATAATTCTATAGATTCATAAAATAGTTCTATTTAATATCCTGTGCATATCTGTTGTATGATCGCATAAAACAACAAAACAAAAAAATGTAATGTCACAGTTTGGTTGATACAATGTCACAGTTTTGAAAACGATTCAAATGGAACTGTCACGGTTTATTTAAGACATTTCTAAAAACTGCCTGATATTGGTTTTCCTTGTAATCTCATCAAAACAACATCAAAATGAACACTGTTTGGTCCACCTTTAAACTGACAGCTTGACTAGTACTTTGTAGAAGGAAAACAGAAACAACTGAGTATATCTGTGAAATGTCACAATCACTGAAGGCAGACCAACTCAGTGGATCATGAAAAAGAGACGTGGAACACAGACAGCCACAATACAATTAAACTAAAGCAACCAGCTATCACTTGCTATATAACTTCTAAAATAGACCCACACCAAGAACTACACTACAAAACAAGTTACAAACACAAACCCGTCAAATGGGAGCAACATAATACAATGGATAAACAATAACAGAATAATCACCTTAAAACTAACAGCAGCTAAGGCCATTGGGAGAGGGCGGCTATCATACTATCCAAATCTTCACAAACAAATCGTTCATCTGGTATGGAGGCTTCCTAACTTTTGCAATGCATCATTTAAAAAAATCAAATTGTCATACTGATATGAAAAATAAAATAAAAGGACACACAATTCACTGACAATTTGAGATAAGGAAAATCAATAGCTAAGCCAGAATGGGCCCAGCTAAAGACAACCTTCAGGTACCAACCCACCCATGAAAGGTTTGAGTTGAATTTGTTATTGTGCTTGAATACTGACCAACCATACAATTCAAGATGAATAATATGAATTAATGACAAATATATTCTTTTAAAAAGGGTTTTCAAATTTTCAAATCATGAGATTCACATGCTGAACAATCACTGCTATAGGTGTAGCGAACGTGTTGCATGGAAGTAGATGAAGTTTCAGACTAATACTTCATTATGTTCACCTCTATGCACGTTTCTTTTGGTGACGTCATTTTTGTGATGGCCCAGAAACCACATGATAGTTAAAGTTCCAAAAATTCCAAAAAATAACAAAAAAAGATCATCAACAGCATGGGACATGCCTTGTTTGATGCATTAGTTTATGCTAATTAGGACGTTAATTTTGTTATTTCATGCGAAACAGCTTTTTATGCAATAATATTTATTTACTCATAGTATTGAGTTATTGAACTCAAAACCATGAGTTAACGAGCAATATAAAGCTTATGTAGTGAAAAAAATGCATTTACTTGGCATTTTACCCGTCTCAACCAAGCTGTGACATTGTCTTAAACAGACCGTGACACCAAAACTCTGATCGCTGTCCAAACCGACACAATTCTTTGCAAATGCAGTGATTATGATTGTGTTGCAATTTTCAGTTAGAAACGATAAACAACTTAGAAACTCGAAGTGGCAAATACATCTGGCAGTTTCAAATAATAAAAGCACATATTTGACCTTTATAAATCATAAAACGGTTAAATAAATTACTTACGTCTTTTCTCTGTCTTTCCGTTTTCCGAATTGTTTCGCCATGACCTATCAGCGAAAATCCGAAAATCGTTGTGACGGAGTTGGGCACCAGTGAACATGGAAGCAGAGAGAAATTGCTAAGGAAAAAAGAGCTTCTAGAGCTGCATCCAGTAAGTTTGAAAAAGAGCAGAGAGTCATGAGAGCCCAACAGGGCTCAAGGGACAGTCTATTTCATAAGTAAAGTGCAGTGACCTTGGAAAAGTATATACGTTAAGTGGTTATTTTGTTTATTGTTGACAGTTTGTTTTTTTACTTTTTTTACAAGAGAATGTTCAGTGAAAATCTTGGTAGTGCTACAAATTAAATTTATGAGAAGTAATAAGGTTTTAAGGTTTTAATAGAACATTCATTTGGAAGATATAATTTGAAATATTTCAAAGACAAGGTGTAAATATTCATTTTGACAACTTAAACTCAGAACATAGATGCATTGACGTTTGAAGTGTTTGACCTACATTTAAATTTTGATGAAAGTGCATTAGATTCATGTTTAGTAATATTCTAGTTGCATTTTAAATTTATATTGCCGTCCGGAAGCATAAGACTTTAAAGTAGATTTTAAAGAAAAAGTAGACAAGCCCAAATGAGCTTACGCCACTTCTACAAAGCGGTATGAAGGTATAGGTGTGTGACCTCATTGAGCCACCATCTTGGAGGGCCTCCAGTCCCTAGTATCCCTATCAAGCAAGTACATTGTTATCGTGTAGGGGATGCACTGATCAAAAGAATCTATAGGGGTTTAAAAATTGAAGTTGATTGAGCACATTGGCGTAACTTCCATTATGCAGGTTACGCATGTGCGTAATAAAAAAAGTAACCAGGGAGGTCACTGTGATAAGAGTGATTTTCCATACTATAAGGAACTGCTCATAAAGGAAAGAATTCGCTCCCTCTGGGAGCAAATTCTTTCCTTTAAAAGAAGTTCCATTTTGAAAAGGGACACAATTGAAGAGAATCATTGCTTGATCTTGAAGATATCGGAAAAATCTGTTCTGTAGTATGAAGTGGCTGCAGTCAAATGTTACACTATGCATGGACACGTTCCACCAAATTCTCCCTCTGTTGAATAGAGAGGATAGGACTGGTGTTCTCAACATGGTTTTGCTGCATGCACCAGAGACATGCAAGAGTGTTACTGCTGGCATTATACCAGGATGTAGCTTAGAAACAATGTCTACCATTAGCTATTTAAGTTTTAATCAAGTGAAATTCTGTATTATTTGTACACAAACTTTTCCCATCTTAGCCTTGAACTTTATAATAATTAAGAAAACTGAAAATACTGAAAGTAACAGTTGGGAATGGAAGCTTTAACGCTCAACTCTTTGCATGCTTGGTAAATGTTCATGCTTTTGTTGTTGTTATCTGCTGACTTTTTCAAAATCAACTTTTTCAAAACAAATTAATGCAGGAGCACTATCAGCGTGTCAAACAGTTTGGTTTGGATCCAGATTCTGTTTCAGTTATGATTGGCATTTTATAGAATATGATCAATAAGCCTTCAACCATCTATATAGTATTCCTGAATAATTATTAACACTTATTAGCTGAAAAAAGGTAAACTGCTTGTAAAACAAACCCAACATATGAAGAAGCTGACAGTTGTGGGAAACAGTTTTACAATATATCTACAAGTTACTCTATAAAAAAAATTTCAAAGAGGTTAATTATAATGCCAAAGTTATGTTGTTGTTTTTCAAAGAGGTTTATATCTACTCAATAAAATAGAAATGCCATAGTCATTTAATACTCCATAGAATAAAAAATTCAAAGTTATTTTTTTTTCCTTTATAATCACTCAAATGAAATAGAACTACCAGTTATGTTATCAATAAAATAGAAATGCCAAATGCTTTTTCAAAGAGGTTGCTCCATTGAGGGAGTATGACAATTTAAAGTTAAATTCTTTATAAAGAAGTGATGCTTAATATAATGGGAATGCCAAATCTATTAGTATATACATACAATGTATTGAATTATATGTAGAAAGAGAAAAACGTGGCCAAACTGCAGGGTTCAAACTCGTGACCCTTAATGTATATGTAGATAGAGAATGATCTCTATGAAGGGTGGTTCAAACTTTTGCAGTCCATTTTCAGATTCTCAGTCTATTACACACAATTGGGCTCTCAAGGTCCCTAAAATAATAATGACATCTGTTCAAATGTAGGGACAGACACAGTACATTTGTAAATTGTAACTTATCCACTGGACATGGATGCACAAATATTTTCACAAGAAGTTTTTGGTAAATATGGAAAAAAGGCCCTTTTCATACACTTTGATCGCAAACCCACTGGCAGGAGATACACAATAGGGCTAATTGACAAGAAAAGATAAGATGGTGCTAGGAAAAAAGTATGAATGGGGCTGATTTACCTGGGTTTTTTTATTAGATTAGTCTGCTAATCATGTATTTTACCTGTATTTTTAAGCAGAAAAGGCAGTATTGCTAAGATTTTCTACTCTGTAATATACAACTATTTGCATGCAAGGTGAAATAAACACATTTTGGTAACATGAAAATGCTATGATTACAATCAGCACTACATATATGTATACATGCATGTATCACATATTCGGGACGCTATTTGCCGCGATAACCCAAAGTCTGCATATGCGATAAGCTCTTTCCCGCCAACTGGTTATCAGCCAGCCATGATAATAACAGGAAGTCATGTATTTTGAACGGAGAGAGGTTGTCATGCCAGGCACGTAACGTTGATCATTTGATGACGTCAGATGTAAACAAGTGGTGCGACGTAACGCAAAATGTACGCCATTCGTCTGTTTTACTTACATTTTTGTACGTCAAATGCGTTGGAATAGTGAAATGGAATATGTGATAATCAGATTATAATATCACCCACAGTATCAACCTTCAACCATTATCAGCTCTCAAGCTAAAGCTCTTGGGCTGATAATGGGGCCTCAGGTTGATACTTTGGGAGATAACCAAAACGCCATGAGATAATCTCTAAATATCTGTCGTGCTGAATGAACATGTATTTCCTTCACATTTTACTGTATGGAATAACAGTTAAATATCATGATCTGTAAAATTATTCTTCAATAAATCATTCAATGCATTGAATCAAGTATGAAAGAACAGACATGCGTATGTTGAGCATTTACTTGTTTTCCATTCATAGCCCCATTCATACTTTTTCATTTAGCCCCATTCTATACTTTCAGAATTAAAAAAAAAAATAACCCCATTGTATTGACCATGTATTTTGAACAGCCATTTGAATACTGTAGATTCAGAATTTTTTCCGAGGGTTTTATTTTGCAAAACTTTGCAAATGCGAAGTTTGTGAAAATAAAATCCTCACGAAATGGCGAAATCATTCTTTCGTTAAGTGACATAGGTAAATCATGCCATGGTCGCGATTTTTTTACGTCGCAAATATGTCTTTTAACGCTATTCGCGAAAATAGATTTCTCGCAAAAAATTTCGAATTTACAAATGTACAGTATAGAGTGTCCAGCTGAGAAATATGAGGCCCTCAGGGCTGCCAGGTCGTTATGTGACAGTTACTGATTTGAGAGTGGACAAAACTGTAAATTCAGAAATTTTTGCAAGGGTTAATTTAGAGAGGAAGAGAGAGCTGATTGCTTTTCTTTTATTGTCTTCTGTGACTCTTCCTCACGGTGCCACAGATGTCTTGTTACTGTGAATGTTCTATGACTCTTCCTCACTGTGCCATGGATGTCTTGTTACTGTAAATGCTCTGTGACTCTTCCTCATGGTGCCGTGGGTTGGTCTGCAGTGTGTGATTGTGATATATCCTGATCAGACTCATTCTTTAATGTTTTTTTACAAAATTTTAATTAATTCTTTACATAATAGGTAATTTTTTTATCATTTTTTGTCATCTGCAGATTTTTTTCAAAATTAACTCTTTCAGGAATACTACCATGAAATCGTCCCAACTTGACTGAAAATTTTTAACTGGGACAAAAGTTTAAGCCCAATATAATATCAAATAAACTACCGTATGTTCCCTTTTCTTCATGGCCCTAATTCCAATTTATCATTGCTTTATTCATAAGTTTGTAAAGCTTGAAAGGGTTTATGCCAAAGTGAGAAATTACTTTTAATGAAAACAACAATGCAGAGAAAGTTTTCAATAAATATTTTCACTGAATAAATCAATATTGGTTGTTTAATAGTCCACCCAACAATATTGTAGTCATAATGAGACATTAAGTGCATATATAATACTAAAACTAGACATTGTGTTAGTTGTCCATGAGGATGGTGCTATATTGTTTTTGGTATATTCTGTCAAATGTTTAAATCAGCTAATCCATTGAGCTACTGTGGCTCTTACAGTTTATGAGTTATCCTCATAATCATAATAATGCGGGGGAAACAGGGGCAGTTACTTGGTAATTACATTGTTGCAAAGTTAAGCCAGCCTCATAGAAAATATACTACACATCACATACTCTTAGTATACCAAACCTCAGCATGGATCCAAAGTTGAAAAAATTCAAAGTCTAAAAACTCTGTCAAAGGGGCTTAACTCAAGAATGGAAAATAACTCAGAAAAACTTTTCACTTGTATCGTAGTAGACATCTTAGTAAGGGGGAGCATTTATTGAAAAAACATTGTAATACCAGATCTTTTTACAGTGACAGGTGATAATTAACAACTACCTCCTGGATATAGGAATGTCTGTCCACCCATTACAAACATGAAGACAAATGTAATGACACTGACATCAAATGGCTATGAAAGTAAAGCCTGGCATATTAGGCCAGAATTTGTTTATTTGTTGATTTACGAACCCTCCTACTGTTATTTTCCAGAAAGTAGAAAAAAATAAAATTCAATTTCTAAAATTTTTTTTGATTTTATCCACCGACTCTGAATATTATTTGTTTTGTTGAAAAAAAAAAAAAAATATTTTTGAGGTTCTGTTTGTGTATTTTTGAGAATGACACTGTTAAAATTGATTGTCCTATGCAGGAAAATTTTGAAATATTTAAAGATTTAATACAGACTGTTGGTTTACTGTACTAGTTTATATGTTTATTCTGGAATTAAAAAAAAAAGCTCTGAAAATAATAATAAAAAAAAGCTCTGAAAATGACCAGACAACTGGTCATTTTCAGAGCTTTTTTTTTCCCCGTCACCCCGACCCTAGATATGAAAAAAATACCCTTAAATCAACTAATAAAAATCTGGCTTACTCTTATTTTAAGACAGGTTTAGATAAACAAAAATTTTCAGCATAAAATTGTAAATATTTTCTTACCCATGAATTTTAACATAATTATGTTTTGGGTGCTCAAAAGAACATCTCATTGAGATGGTTCATTTGAGTACCCACAACATATGCTTTGGAATTGAGAAATAAGAAAATTAAATTTCTGTTACACACTCGATCTTAACTAAAGTTGTGCTTTAAAGCTGCATACTCTGTAACTATGAACATTTTTCGAAAAATTTTATTTTCTTTTTAAATCATTTGTAAAAGTAGAATTAAGCTATGTTTTCACAATAAAAATGTTCAGTACAGCTGAAAACTGCATGGAAAAGTGAATTATCTCATCAAATAGGTGTGTTTTTCTCTTGTTGGTAATTATTTGCGTCCCTCCAATAATTCTAGACCGTTGGATTTTAACATAAATGCAGTTGTTTTGATAGTGATACCTTGTTAAGATTTACAAAAATGGTAAAATGTTTACCTGAATTTGAGCATTTTTACTGTGTTCTTGAAAAATAAAAACATTATTTTTAAAATTAGAAGATCAAAAGTTACAGACTATGCAGCTTTAAAGCATGTGTGGGGCAAGTTCTGCAAACTTTTCCCTCCTCTCACCAACTGCCATTTATGCTGTGGTCCCCAAAAACCACACTTTACTCAATATAACAGTGTTCCCCTGAGAAAATATGTTCTAGAAATGGAATAGTTCTGGAGTTGCTCAAGAACAGTTCTAGACTATTCTATATTTATGTTCTAGAACTTTTCTAGAACAATTTTCTAGAATAGATCCAGACTATTTGTGGAGCATGCATGGCTTGCAAATATGCAGGCCATGGGACCCCTGGATTGAAATCTAAAGAAGCCCAGAAGAAATCTATGAAGGGGATTTTTTAAAATTTGTTTAACATGAACAGCTGCATACACTTTAAAAGACTAATTTTCAAAACAGATTTTTGCGGTTTTAAGGAATTTCTAAGCAGTACGAAAAATGCATGCGCCATTCATAAAGAAAGCCACATAACCTTTTTATGACCAATTTTATTATAACCTTTTTATGGCCAATTTTATTCTTTAGACTTTATCGTTCAGGAGGCCATATCACAATGTGGAGAGTTTTTAACAATGTCAAGTATTCAGGTGTGCCAAAGAACAACTTTGAAGTACAATGAATAGATAATATATCAAACATTATTAAACGCAGTTTTTGATGTTCTAATTTGATCAACCTGCTATATAAAGTGATTGTAGCTTGGACGTAAAATCACTAATTTTATCACCACCTACTTAAATTCTTTTTCCATCCAGAGATTATTTACTGGGCCGCTTAGCGCAGTCGGTAACATGTCTGGCAACAGATGCAAGTCTGACTGCAGATCCAGGGGTCGCGAGTTCGATCCCGGCCCATTCCCATACTTTCGTGGAGATTGATCATGAAATAATTTCTACGGTCATTCTCCTCCCTTCAGCTGTATCATTCAAGAAGGGTTGTTGTCAGCTACAAGCGAAAGTATGTGCACAAAGTACTGGTTAACTGCTTGTTCAAGCTTGCCCAGGAAAAAGTGTGGTTAGGTGAACTGACCGTCCCGCCATGACCATAGCTGTTGACTTGGATCGTAAAGCAAACAAACAAAACCATCCAGGGATTACCATTCCATTCTTACATACAAGCTTTATTCCATTCATGCTGGTTTGCATGCTTTTTTTTGTCAAATTTAAAACTTTTTCCAAAAGAGCTTTGAGGAATTCCAGTTAATTGAGATTCAGCTATTATTAGAACATAGAGCTTAAAATAACTAGGCAATTTTAAAATGCAACTGGGCCAAACTTATGGATTATATACATGAGACTGATCATAATTTGCTAGATTGCACTATAATGGTCGTCTTAGCATTAGATCTAATCTGATTGCCTAAATCTAGCAATTCTGCATATCAATAATAAATGCTTTGATGCCTTCTACGGTCTACCAATTGTTTCAGTGTAATCCTACTGATCCTGAGGAGGAGATGTATGATGAATTTCAAGATGGCCATGGTGGCAGCCATCTTGGGTATCAGAATGTAATGATTTTAGCATTCTGAATCTCCTTGTTTCCCCATTATGCCTCTCGCCAAATTTCTTTTCCACCTAACATGGATAGGGGGAGATGTTTTGGTTCAATCTGATATGGTTTGAGTAGAGAATGATGTTAGTTTGAGAATTTCAAGAATGGCCACTATCTTTAATATCTGAACAGACTAAGGATTTAAGCAATTTTGATTCTTCATGTTGCCATGATGCCTTACACTAACTTTCGGTTGAATCAGACAACTGGTTCAAAAGGAAATGTTGCTGGAAGAATTTCAAGATGGCTCCCTGTGATGGCAACCATCTTGGCAATAGGAACACATTTTAGCAATTCTGATTCTCAATGTTGCCCCAATATGCCTCCTACCAAGATATATTGGGTTCAATCCAACATATATGTTTGGGAAAAGATATTGTTTTGAAGAATTTCAACATGGCTGACGAGCTGACAACATGGCTGACAAGCTGACCTTGGATATTGGTAGGGAACTATTTTAGCAATTCTGAATCTCCATGTTGTCCCAATGACTTCCACCAAGTTTCAGTCAATAGAACATATGGTTAGGGAGGACTCTGATGATATTTGAAATTTCTTGGTCATACTCACCTTCTTTTTCAAAGAGCTTCAACAAAAATATGCCATTGTTATGACCATGTGTGACCTTTTATTATTGAGTGGCTGCCAGGACAGAATGATACAATTACTAGAAAACATAGTAAACTGTAAACTGACCGGGTCATGACAGGTAACAAACTAGAAATAAATACAGTAAGCTTTATGAGCTGATGGCCTAAACTCAGCAAAAGTTTAAATCAGACTGCGCATACAATGTATAGGCAAAATATGATACCTGCACAATATTTGGGACATCTCGCATTGGTGACCAGGGACTATTCTGTAAATCCGAAAATTTTCGCAAGAACTTTATTTTTGTGAATAGTGTTAAAAGACATATTTGTGTTAAAAATTCGTGACTAGGGCATGATTTACCTATATCAGTAAACGACAGAGTTTCACGAAAATAAAACCCTCATGAAAATTTCAGAATTTACAGTACTTTTTTGACAGTTGTGAGCTTAATTTTGTATCTGCAGAGAGCTTGTTCATTTTTCAAATTAGCTGTACAGATTTAAATGGCAATTACTTAATTGTCACTAAATCACCTTGTAATTGTAAAAGATTAATTCCAAAAATCTGCAACATTTTTGTTGCTGATATAATTATATATATGTCAAGCCTTAACCCCTTCCCAAATCCTCACAGAGGTAGTAGTGCTTTGATGGTTAACTTTTACATAATTGAATGAATAATGTAAGGACCAGCTTTAAAAGCTTTTCTACCTAAACTATATGAGCCATTTTGACAGCGATAGCTTGTGGTCATTGAAGGATCCGCCTTGTTTCTACTACTATGAATTTATAACATTGTCAATCATAATTGCCCATAATAATACATACTACGCAGTTTTTCCGGAATCTGGGTAGAAATTGTGACAGCTAAGATGAAAAATAGCCATAAGGTATGCGTTAACAGCTAAAAATATAGCTTGTAACGGAAATGTCCATCATATGACCAATGATATTTTCAGAAAAATTCCATGGAGACAATCAAAAATCAATAGAGAAAAGTATTTCAAAATCTTGGCCATATAAGGTTTCGATAGACAATACTAAGCTTAAAAGCGTAGAACTGAAGCCAATAATAGATCTTCCTAAGAATCCTCAAAACTATGTGTTAGTCACTGTCAATGACAAAGTGAGAAATTTCTGAAATGGAATCTTCCATGTGATTTCTAGTTATCAATACATGTATCATAGTCAACCTAATATGTGCACAGAGTGTGTAACAGAAAAATAATTTTCTTATTAATTTTCTTATTTCTCAAACAAAACATATGTTCTAGGTACTAAAAAGAACCGTCTCAATGAGACATTTGTTTTTGAGCACCCAAAACATATGCTAGAAATTATGGGTAAGAAAATATTTACAATTTTACGCTGAAAATTTTTGTTTAGCTAAACCTGTGCCATCACTTTTCAAATTTCTATACACATGTACCAGTGCAGGCCCCCAGGACTTTAGTTGAAAGTTAGTTTTCTTACTTCTCAACCTAAATATATGTTGTCAGTACTCAATGAGATAGTTCTTTCGAGCACCCAAAACATATATGTGCTAGCAATGTAGTGTACATCCAGATCAGCTGTGGCTCAGTGGTAGAGTGCTTAACTTGAGACTGAGGGGCCGCAGGTTCCAGCCTCACCGGCGTCACTGTGTTGTGTCCTTGAGCAAGACACATTATTCCTAGCTTAGTACTGGTTCAACCCAGGAAGACCCATCCCTACATAACTGAAATATTGTTGATGGGACCTAAAGAATCAAACAAAGATCACCTGCCTTCTGATGCTGCAATTTTATATCTAAAGTGGTCAGTTTCATTCACTGTGTACAGTTGATTTTGCTTATTTTGTAGGGTTCAGTGAATCTATACTGTGATTCGGGGAGAGTGGGGGGGGGATTGTATGGATTGATTTGTCAGAGATTCACTTGTCTTCTATAAAAGAAGTTCTGGGTTCTGAGAAGCTCTAATGATGATACACTTTTTTCTTTGAAAATACTATTTATCATATACGGGCCTCGTCGCGAGAAAACCTGTCTTCTGGGTGTCCGACAAAGCGAGTTTCAAACCAGTCTCTTCAGCTACAGAGACTAGCTAGAAAATTCATATTTCGCTCGTAGCAAGTCTAGATATGATACTTTTCAATAAGCGAATAATAAAGGCGCTGATCAGCGCAGGCTGGTCTGCGCCTTTGTTGTTTGCAAACCCCCGAAGACAGTTTTTTGTGTTGAGGCCCATACTGTAACTACACAGGATATAGTTCTAGGAAATAATAAATTAAGCCCTTTAACTGTTAAAGATTTAAGTATTGTACTGTTAAGTCACGGCTGCAGCAGATGACCAGAATTGATATTTCGGAGCAAATTAGGCTTGATGTTTTATGTGAATCAGATGATTCAGATGAAATATCAAGTCTTATTTGGTTTCATAAAGCAGGGATGTCTTCTGCCGAAAATTTTGGTGGTTTAACCCATTGTATACTATTGGATTTTTCCTTATGGTTTGATACAATATACTTGGGATAGTTCATTGCACATATCTAAGGGGTGTCAGGTTACAATTTTCAAAAAATGTATTATTTATCTGAAGATCTTTTTTACCAAACAAAAAAACAGTGTAGACTCTGATGAAATGCCGCATTCATGTAAAAGTACCCATTAAGGGGTTTTCCCTGTATATAAAGGGTTAATGAGTTAATTTCTGTTTTACAGGCAGTCATTTGGTTTGAGTTCCTGGTATGTGGAAAGCAGAGTGGATCTTAAAAATTAGCTTTTTCAGAAGCCAGCTGATCTGGAATTTCACTGTTTTCCAAAGAGACTTCAGTCTTAGTGTTAAATGATTTTACAAAGTAGTCCAATATTAGACACATTGGAACTGTTTTGTTTGCTCATGCTTTCCTGTTCATCAGTAATTTGGTTACCCATGCACACAAGTGTTTCAGGAAATATGAAAGTACAGGATCATTTTGTCTTGTACTTTTGAATGGGAAAAACCTCTTGCCTGTAAGAGTCATATTGTCTTCTTTTTGTTGCAATTTGATTGGATGTGAATTTTAAAAGGATTTCCAGAATGATGTAACTTGTGCGTAAATTTTTGCTGATTCCGTCAAATGTATTAAGTAAGTGATGCCGATCCCATGTACTTCATGATGCTCCTGACATAATGTCATGCTCTAAATTGCCTTATAAGATGTGCGCAGATTTTTAACTTACATCAGAAAACAGTTAACCCTTTGTATTCGGGAAACCCCTAAACATGTACTTTTTCAAACAGTGAAGTCCCAGATGAAGTGCAGCATAAGAGCAGTCTGATCATGGTTCATTTTGTATGCTTCTATGAAAAAATCTAGTCTAAACTGAACTTGCATACGCTATAAGCAGACAGCATTAAATTTTTCAAGACAAAATGAGCCGTGGCATGAGATTTCCAACAATGTGGTAAGTGCGAACAGCAAAGCCTCTGATCAGCCTGCGCACACGCGCAGTCTGATCAGAGCCTTTGCTAGTCGCTTGAATATTCTATGAATGTTACGCTAGTGACTGAACATCATTTGGAGTTTCTACACAGGCTCGTCTGAGTCTACACTCGCAAAAAGCCCGATTGTTGGAAATCACATGTTTCGGCTTATGATGGTTAATGAAACTGCACCCCTGGAACCAGAATACGAGCATACAGAATTTTCATATGTGCATTTTTATTTTCTGACATTTCAAATTTTTTTTTTACACAGTTGCGAAATTGCAAATTTTGATTGATCTGAAACTATTATTAATTATAATTTTCTAATTACGTTTTAATTTCTTTTCAGTGTGAGCTCTTAATTACATCATGCAGTCTTACGCAGATGAAAGAAATGAAAGTACATTTGTAGGTGGAAACCAAAATAGCTCAAAAACCAGAACGATTACTCATGCACACAGCTTGAAACTACAGCCTCCAATTAATCTTATGACTATAAACAATAATTAGAGGAATTCATGTGATTTAATTTCCCAACATCAAATGTGCCTTGATGCAAGAAAACCTGTCTTCAGAGTTTGTGAACAACAAAGGCCCAGATGGTTCAGTGCTTTTGCTATTTATTCTTTGGAAAGTACCATATATAAACTTGCTACAAGTGAAATGCTAGTCTCTGAAGCGGAGGGGGCTCACCAGGTTTGGGTATGACCTGGTCAGAAACCCCGAAGACTGGTTTTCTGACAACAAGGCCCAAATAAAAATGAACCGATCACTCATCCCTGTACATTTACTTAAAACCTACATGTAATACCATAGTTCACCTTATAAGCAAACAATGTCATGCTCTTTAATTACATGTGCACACTTTATTTGTAAGTGCTATTATCAAGTTTTATCGTACTTCATTTAAAAACAAGCTACACAAGACTGATTTATACATAGCTTGGATAAAAGCAAGTGACCCCTTCCCCCACCCCACCACCACCAATGCACACAACGAAAGTTTCCCATGACGAATCTGCCATTTATGACATGTACACATGACGTCACATGTTCTTTGCTTATTATGTTCTTTGGTAGCATATATTGCAAACAATATGGATCCAAATCAGACTGCTCCAGTTAAGGAGCAATCTGATCAGGATTTCCATGGTTAATGTTTTCTGGAGTGCATAGATAAAAGTTTGTACATGATTGCATTTTCAGCACAAAAACAATGTTTGATGTACAATGTAATTTATTCAGTCTTAATTTTTTTGCAGGAAGGTCTTGTTGAGTTCCATGAAAATGGAGCGGAGAAAAATCACGAGAGTCCATGGCCATCACTAGGAAAGATTTGTATTGGTGCAGTCGGTGTTCTGGCGCTGGGAGCCATCCTTACGCAGAAATCCTAACAGTAACTTTTATTGAGATTGTTGTAAGTACAGTATACTCCATTTATAACTCTCTGTTTGGGGTCCATAGGAATGGACCATGTTATAAGTGAATGGTGTTATAAAAGGACGATTTTACAAGGAATTTATAGGAAATTCTAACACACCTCGCCTACAGAGCGCATGGTAAAAAAATGTGATAAATCAAACAACAAGCAAATTCAGAGAATTTATTTCCCCCGCCACTTTTTGTCTATATGAACTATCATGGAACAACTTAAGTTCGCAGAACAGAAAACAGAAACAAAACTTTAGAATTTTATCCAAAGCATATCCATATCTTCAGGCCATGACATAAGCACATACAAATGTTTCATAAAGAATTGTATAAAACTTTAGGAGCATTTGCACTCAAAGGTACTACATATATATAGACATTGATAAGATATTGATAGCACTGAAGGCGAAAAATGCTGGAAAAGTGATAAATGTTAAGCTGAGGTTTTTATATGATAAAATTAATCTAATATCCAAACCACATGCATAATATCTTCAGACCATGACCAAAACACCAGTGAAGTTTCAAAAGAATCAGTATAAAACTGTAGGAGGAGTTGCGCCCACAAGGTATCCCCCGTCCATTCACTTTTATATATATAATGCTTGAAATATAACTAAGTTCAACTTGCAAAAAAGTGACAAAAAAAATCTGAGGATTATATCTTTACCAGTCATGCATATCTTCAGACCATGAACAAAACACCAGTGGAGTTTCGAAAGAATTGGCATTGGTATAAAACTGTAGGAGGAGTTGCACCCTCAAGGTATCCCCTGGGGCCTGTCCATTCACTTTGTTATAGATAATGCCCGAAAAATGGCTAAGTTCAACTTGTAAAAAAAGTGAGAAAAAATAATCTGAGGATTATATCTAAACCACATGCATATCTTCAGACCATGACCATAACACCAGTAAAGTTTCAAAAGAATCAGTATAAAACTGTAGGAGGAGTTGCGCCCACAAGGTATCCCCTTTCCATCCACATTGTTAAAGATAATGCCCAAAAATGGCTAAGTTCAACTTGCAAAAAAAGTGATAAAAAATAATCTGATGATTATATCCAAACCACATGCATATCTTCAGACCATGACCAAAACACCAGTGAAGGTTCAAAAGAATCGGTATAAAACTGTAGGAGGAGTTGCGCCCACAAGGTATCCCCTGTCCATTCACTTTGTTATAGATAATGCCGGAAAAATGGCTAGGTTCAACTTGTGAAAAAAGTGACAAAAAAAATCTGAGGATTATATCCAAACCACATGCATATCTTCAGACCATGACCATAACACCAGTGAATTTTGGAAAGAATCTGTATAAAACTGTAGGAGTTGTGCCCACAAGGTATCCCCTGTCCATCCACATTGTTATAGATAATGCCCTAAAAAAGGCTAAGTTTAACTTGCGAAAAAAGTGATAAAAATAATCTGAGGATTATATCCAAACCACATGTATATCTTCAGACCATGACCAAAACACCAGTGAAGTTTCAAAAGTATAACAAGGTACCTACTTCTATAGGGGGATGGAAGGACGGAAAGACGGAGAGGCAAAAACTAAGTCCCTCCGCTTTTCTTCGAAAACATCATTCATGGCTGACGGTGTAATGTCGTATTGATGCTTGAAAGACCTTACATGTAAAAGTATGCGACACAGTCCAACTATTGGCTGGAATTATTCAGTGCAATGCGGAAAGTTGGAAGAAGATGAAGACTTCAAATGTGTTTTCCTCATTTATTGTGCGTTAGAATCGAAATAGATCAGCTCTAGTGCATGAATTGTTGAGTAATAATTCACTGTTTGTTGGTCAGTTGTATGAAGATTGATCTTCTCCAAACAGTGCATTATTACACAACAATTCACTGCTAGAGCTGATCTATTTCTCAAATGACCATGAAATATATGTGGTCATTTTCCTATAATTCTCTTGTAAAAAGATTTTGGAGCCTCCTTATGACCATGTTATATCCAAAGCAGTGAAATGTGAATAAAGTGACAGTGCTGTAGTTGTGGTGCATAGGGCCATGAACTGGGCCGCGTAGCGCAGTCAGTTACGTGTCTGGCAACAGATGCGAGTCTGACTGCAGATCCAGGGGTCACGAGTTCGATCCCGGCCCGGTCCCATACTTTCGTGGAGATTGATTATGAAATAATTTCTACGGTCATTCTCCTCCCTTCCGCTGAACTAATCAAGAAGGGTTGTTGTCAGTTACAAGCGAAAGTATGTGCACGAAGTACTGGTTAACTGCTTGTTCAAGCTTGCCCAGGAAAAAGTGTGGTTAGGTGAACTGACCATCCCACAATGACCATAGCTGTTGACTTGGGACGTAAAGCAACAAACAAACAAACAAGCATAGGGCCATGAGGCTCGTGGTTAATGGCTAACAGGGCCAACTTTACAAAGTGAAAATAAAAATTTATGTTTGCAAAATGCCATGGTCCTTGGCCTTCCTTATATGTGCTTCATGGCAGGAAATTTAATTTTGTTGCATACAAACAGCTAAGATACAGGCCATCATGCATATCTGCACAGTCTTATATCTTTGCCTTTATCATTCACTCTCTGGAAAGTATTATTGCCTACAATAGTTAGGACAAGTTTTTTTTTAAGTATCAAAATATTAGGCCCCTTTCATTTAGTTAAGTCATAAATTTACAAATCACAAGAATAAACATAGTCCAAAGTTAGCATGTTAATCAATAGTGTCACAAACTTTATTTTGGGCACGTGCGGATCCAGCCCCCCCCCCACCCCCCTGAAAAATCAAAAAAATATAGGGTTTCTTAGCAATACTGGTCTGGATCCCCTGAAAATCACAAAGCTACCAAGCCAGCATAAAATGTTGGGCCATCACCTGCATACCAGAGAAACGCCATTTAAATGGCGTTTGGCTGGCGGGCCGATGATGGCCCGCTTATAGTGGTATTTGGATCCTTCCTCCCCTTATCAACTAAAAAAAAGCGTCACAGTTGAACCTCCCTGACAAAAACTTTCTGGATCCGCGCATGTCAGGCTTATTACTGTCTTCTGTTTCTGCCTGGAATGTTTTAGACTTGAAAAGTCATGATTGCTGAATAAGCATTCATTTGTACTCTCTTTGATATAAATACATGTATAGATCTATCAAACAATGTTTTCCATGTATTAATGTTCGCCAGGTCTTGAAGGAAATGTTAAAGCCGAGGGTGAAGCTGGAGTTTTTCAACATCTCCTGAGGGACCTGGCGAAGGTTAATGCATTGAAAAATGTTTCAGTGATCGTTATTATTGCAAAAATTCAAAGATGTATTCACCTAAATTTATGACAAATATTGCACTATATTTTTAAGTTTTTTATTTTTATATTCACAGTTTACAGGTGGTTGGACATTTTCATTAACATTCGTGTTCCAGGGCCAAGCTATTGTATACAGTAAGAGCGATAAATGGATCAGCTGTCCTAAAATGTAGGGGACCGGAATGAGTGTAGTTATTCTTTGACTTTTTGCTTACTGTAAAGGCGGCGCCTCATGAATGCGTAATTAGGACTGGTCAACCTTAGACACAGGTAAAAGCTGAAGATGAGGTGTGGTTTTATTCAAAAGTAACTGTATCATCTTGCGCCATTATCTCAGTATAGATGCAAAACACAATATTTAGGCTTGAGAGTGACTGGATAGTCGGGACAGAACAACCGTCCTTCTCTGGCTCCTTGGTTTTATCCATGTGTGCAGCGACTAACCCGACCTAGGTTTCGTCTATATGTAGACTCTTCAGGGGTTTCCTGTTTCGATGTGGACTCTATGATTAAGAATCCAGGAATGCTGAGATAGCAAACCTGCGCGCTTTATATAGACGTGGGAAACGGCTCCAAAAACGGCTCCCGGCTCCCGGAAACGGCTCGGGGAGTCACCTAGGCGTGTGCCTAGACGGCTCCTCAAGCCGTTTCCGGTTGGTTGCTAGGCGGCTTCCGGAAACGGCTCTCGGAAATTGCGTATGGAGCCTGCTCGTGTGCTGATTTTGACGTCAGCCGTTGGTTTAGCTATGTAGGGGGTCCCAGTTTGGGAGTCCTACCCTATATCTAAAGAAATTCCGTGTTTGGCAGTCTATAGCTGGCCGCTTTAAACGGTTCCCACGTCTATATAAATGCCTGTAGTGGCGAGGTGGCGCCGACTGAGGCAAGGAACTGCATTGTAACTCGTTTTCTGAGTACAATGTTTTGTTCGAGATGGAAGAAATAAACTCTGAAGCTCTCAAATTACAGAATGTGTTGTTTTCTTTTGTTGTGATCAACATATTTGTATAATTTGTAACAAGCAAAAATAAGGCATTTGTGGTGGTTGTACAGTTTGTCCGTTTTCTCGTGCGACTGGGGAGTTTCCCAGTTGTTGTGCAAGATTGCTTGAGTCTGTGGTAGACTGTCTTTATTGAGCCGAATTTGCTCTTCTTTTGCACACTCGTCCACGAAAATTTGGGCACCTTCAATAATATCCTCGAGAAAGTCCATGTCCTCCTCCACCGGATCGTGTAAGTATGTTTTTTCTTCGATCGGCTGTACTGATTTGGTCCCTAGTCTGTCATGTATGCCTAAGTTGCCCGTGCACGTGAGTTCGATGGTGGGTGTTTGGAAAACCTCTTCTGATATCGCTGTGTTCAGCGGAGCAGTGACTTTTGTTTGACGGTTAGTGGGGTTAGGGTAGTCCCCAGTCTTCACGTGTATCCGTCTCTCGTGTGTGCGAAGTGACTCCACTCGTTTGAAACCTAGTTGGCATATTGAACAAGTGTGTCTACGATTCTTGTGGTAGATATTCACGTGTCTCCTGAGGCTGGTGGCATGTGCATATACAGCTGGAACAGACGTATTTGATATCCATGGTTAGCTTGTGCAGACTGTTGTTAACGTTAAGTTACGTTTACGTCGGCGTCGACGTGATAGCGTCTGTTTGTTGGAGGATTTATGGGAACTATTGGTGGATGTGAGGATGTAGAGGTTTGTTTATACGAGTTGAGGTGTGAGTTCACCGTGAGAGGGTCTGTGGAGCATGTAATATGTTGTCAGTAATGAGTTAAGATGGTGTCCGCTTGTGTAATAGCAAAAAAGTAGTGACTGCGGGGTGCGGACAACTCATCCAAACACATTTAGACCCAATGGTTTAAGCGTATGGAGCTGATAAATCCATTACTTTTCGCAGCTACGTCGCCTGGGCATAGACTTTTCGTCCTCGGGGTCTGTCGGGATAATTTTGTATAATTTGAAAGAGCATGTTTTCAAATGAATGGCCAATTTCATTATAATGAGTGGCTACAGGCGTGTCTCTTTTCAGCCGTGTGTCTCTCATGTGTTCTGCCATTCTATACTTGAATTCCCGTTTGGTTTCACCTACGTATTGTTGTGCACATTTGGTGCATGTGATGAGATATACCAAGTTGCATGTGGTGCAGTGACCACGCAATTTACAAGTGTATGTGTAACTTGTGTACGTGCTTTTGAAGTGTTTAGATTTGTTCATTTTCGGACAGTAGCGGCAGTTGGCTTTGTTGCAGTCTTCAACTGGGTTGGCATAAGTTTTGCCGCTAATGCCGCCCGCTGTGTGAGCTTTTTTTTTTTTTTTTTTTTTTTTTTGAAAACACAATATTTAGTCCTTAAAACGCCAGGAAAATAACTGCATCTGAAAATGTCTATTTAACATAAGCATAGAGGCAAACATTGTGGACCCAGATCAGACTGCTCCTACAGGAGCAGTCTGATTTGGGTCTGCATTGTTTGTCTATGAGGCTTCACATATTTTAGTGGGCAACAAAAAACATACATTTTGTGATTATGCACTTTAAGGGTTAATAAATGTGAGTTCAGTGTGTATACAGTTTTCATGAAATACATGCACGTTTGCACGGCCCAATAAGCTTATTAACTTTTAAGCCTTTACCTAATTATAAATAGAACCTTATTTCCCTTCCTTAGCAGATGAAATAGCCGAACAACGCCCAGATATGAATATTATAGTTGCCGCCTTTACAGTAAGCGAAAAGTCAGTTAATAACATACCAAATCCGTGCATTTACAGCAGGTGCTTTGTCTTGTTAATACATGGGCTTGTCTAGGTTGAAACATGACTGTTAAAAGTGTGCTACACACATTTTATTCAATAATCAGGTAAAATAACAAGTAAGGTCTAGCCACCAAATATGGTAGGGCCAAATAAAAAAAATTCTGCGTTTAGGGTAACCCGACCCTACCTAAATTTACTGGTGAAACCTAGAATTTATTCCGGTTTTCTGGAAAAAATATAATTTTATGCATTTTGAAAGGCAAAATGCCTTTCAAAATGCATAAAATTTTATTTTTTTCCAGAAAAAGAAATAATTAAAAAAGAATATGTGTGCCTACTCTACCTAAAATTTTCAGACCCGTTACCCGAAACACACTTCTTTTTTTTATTTGGCCTAGAGCTATGCTAATAAAATAAATTTAATAATAAATAACCATTCTTAAGCGGTAATCTATGGTTGAGTATGAGCATACGTAAGCTGACCATACATGTAAGTGAACCAGGTATGCACCTTCCTAAGGTAGAATCTTTTTTTCTTGCATCTTTCAATTTTTGTAGTTTGATCTTTTTTATACTTAGAAATCAGTTTGATTCCTGGATGTACAGAAGTTAAACACTGCATGATGACATCACTTTTTGCCATCCTCTTAAGGGTGGCATTTGTAATTGACTAAGTTTGCAACCTGTATTGTCGCACTGGCTAAGTGGTGTAGCATGAGATAGCCTTTTCTGTGAAAGTTACCTGTATGTATTGTCTCATGGTGTCACAACATTAAAATGAAACACCAAGCTCATTACCATCTCCGCTCACCGAGATGGCGATGAAGTGGGTGTGCCATTTAACAGCTATTGAAATTTCCCTTTCAAATGGCTACTGTGACAACAACCCACATTAGTTTAGTGCTGAAAGATGGCATTAGCTTTTTTGAAAAGCTTATACTTGGTTATGTTGCAATGACCATGTTAATGAGTGTCCATACAAAATCTTTTTTGTCTTTACTTAAGCTGACACTTGTATCCATATGTCAAGTTAACAGGTTATGTCAGCAAAGTTGACCTCATAAAGATAGGAGACTCTGAAGTGCCTTAAGGTACCCTAATATCAGATTGTACCTGATGTGACCCTAGGAAGGTTTGATATATGTTGCAAGGTCAAATAGAGACAAAACATTTATGCCACACACCTCCAATTAATGTTTGCCGGCAGAAGTTACACCTTTTATTGTTTGCTTAAAACCTTTCCAAACAGTTTGAATCCAGATCAGGCCCAACATTTTGTCAAGCCTGATCGTATGCACACTGTTAAATGACTCTCTTATGGTTTTCCTGAAATGATTTTTTGAAAAAGAAAAATTTGGAAAAAGTCAAGCAGACAACAAGAAAGCGTGCAAAAATTACCGAGCATGCAAAGATTAACCCTTAAAGGGCCAATCACGACTGCAGCAGACGACAAATTTTGCGACATCTTTCCTAATTTAAAAAAAAATAAGGTATGATATTTCATGAGAATCGTCTGCCAGCAGACGATTCTCATGAAATATCATGCCTTATTAGTTATCTTTGAAAAAGCGGCAAAATTTGCAATTGTCGTCTGCTGCAAATTATAGGTGGCGCTTTAAAGGTTAATAGCTCTTTTTACTCTATTTCAGATGTTTTGGTTGTTATTATGTCTGTCAGTTCTGGTGTGATGACCAATTGTGTTCTATACTATAGACCTGGCGATATAAGAAAATTACGCATGCCTGCTGCCAACACAGTGATTCGAGTCTACAGTCCCAGGACCAGTACTTGTCACCCCTACGATGGTGACACCGGGACCAATGTATTGGTGGATTGCTGCCAACACAGTGATTCGAGTCCACAGTCCCAGGACAATTACTTGTCACCGCTACAATGGTGACACCGGGACCAATATATTGGTGCACTCAAGTATGCCTAGAGGGAAGTGTGTCTGTTGCATCTATGGTAAAATGGTGGACTTGTGTCTCTATGTCGCAATGAGTGTTTGCTGCATCCAGAGTGTAATCATGGTCTCAATTTATCATGCTTACAGTGATTCATGTCTTCAGTGCTAGAGTCAGTATTTGCACCCCGACCCCCTCTACAATGATGGTGCCTGGACCGATTTATGAAGTCTTTGCTGTATCTACCCTAAAACAAAATATGACGGAATGAGCTTTTGTCACATCTTTGGTATGATGTTAATCTCAAGTCTTCCTAGTCAGAAGATTGTTTGCCAAATATACAGTAAAACTTCTATGAGGGAATGACAGGGGACAAAAATATTTCAATATTTCACTTGTCCTACAGGATGAGTGATTTTTACAATTTTCACTCGTCCTGCAAACACATGCACTTGTCCTTTAAAAGCGTATGCAATAAATAACATAAGGGAGTAATATGACTTTCCTGTAGGATGAGTGCTTTGGGAAGAGTAACTCATTCTTTCTAGATTTCACTCATAATTACATGCGGAAGAGTGGAATTTTTGTCCCCTGAATGAGTTTAGTCTCATCTATAGTATGATGGTGGAATTGAATCAAGGCCAAAGTTCTCATGTTCTTGATTGAATAATACCTGCCTTTTTTCAACAACAACAACTCTTCAGTCATAAATTGTGTAGAGGGTACACTGAAAATGAATTTTCCAATTCAGATGATTACAATTAGGATGGGAGTTTCCATTTTTTTTAAGGGTCACAGGATGGAATTTACAAATGTTGATGTTTTTATATCCCAGTAGATTGTTTTTACCTCAACAAATGGTACATGCCATGATGAAATGCTGTGTTTTGTGGCATTTCATCTTGGTCTTCATTGTTTGCCAAAGTACACATTCAGGAGTTTTCAGTAAACAAAGAGTTAAGGGCATAAGATACATTTCCAAGATAAAAAATAATCTTTCCATACAGTGGGGACCAAAATCAGGCTCTACAGAGCATTGGGCCTGATCTGGATCCAAACTGTTTGACACACTGATGGGTATTTCAAAGCCAGCAAACAGCAAAAAGTGAAAGATTTCCTATTAGTCTCAATAAGTCGCAAATCACAACTGCAGCAAATTATTTTAACCCATTTAAGCTGAATTGAATTTCCCACTCTTATCAATTGGACCAGTTCATTTCGGTTTTGAGGGTTGTTGGTTGGTTCATGTACTCACACTTTAATAGAAAATTCTGTAAGCAAATACTGGAGACCCTGATCAGACACCGCATTCTGCAGTGTCTGATCTGGGTCTGCACTGTTTGCCTATGTCCCACAAAAAGTATACTAGCCTTATATGGGTTAAACATAAAATTCTCCATCAGTCTAAATCTATATTTTGGGAGACAGTTCTTTTGAGTACCTGCAACATATGTTTTGATTGAGATACATGACAATTAATTAATATTTACCTGTGATTTATACTCAGAAAGCCAACTATATGTGCTTAGTTTAAGCCAATTTCATTAGAGTTAGGATGTTAACTCTGCCTACTGCGTAAATTTTCATGCTGTTTTCTTGTCTGCTGATTTTTTCAAAATCAACTTTTTCCAAAAAATTATTTCAAGAATACCACCAGAGTGTCAATCAGCTTGGATCCAGATCAGGCCCGACATTCTGTTGGGCCTGATCTGTGTCCAGACTGTTTAGAAAGGTTATCAGCAGACAACACTAAGAACAAAGAGTTACAGTATCTCCAAGTGATCATAAGGGATCTGTGGCATCTGGTTCCAAATTATTTCATGAAATGTGCTAAATTGTTTGTCATTATGAAGAACAGTGCAGACCCAGTTGAGATGTCACTTTAAGGAATGTAGGACAAAACATCCCGGGACAAAACATCCCATGCCATTTTTTGCCACCCCGGACAAAACATCCCACATCAATTTGCCACCCCGGACAAAACATCCCATGCAGTTTTTGTCACCCCGGACAAAACATCCCATGCCATTTTTGCCGCCCCGGACAAAACATCCCATGCTACTTCTGCCACCCCGGACAAAACATCCCACACTCTGTTTAAAGCCTATGATAGAGCATAAAACATCCCATTTAGTTAATTGTCACTATTATTATTGATATTCTTAATGTACCATACCTATTGAAATGATTGGAGATCAAAGGTAGATAGATAATTAAACTAATTAGACATATGTTTCTCAATTATAATAGTTTGTTTGACCCAAACTGTAAATGATTTCTTTTAAGATGTAATTGGCTTCTTAACACACAAATTTAGTTGTTTGTCACAAGAAGATACAGTGATTTTATTTGGCCATTGTTAGCGCCTTATAGAGGCACCATTCCCAATCAAAAACTGGCCTATATTTTCCCAATTTTGTGTATTTTGGGGATTATTTTCCCAAAATCTTTGAGAAATTTTCCCAAATGTAAAGGCAAAGGTAGTTTCCCAAAATCCCAAATAAAATCACTGAGATATAATTATCTTTAATTAAATTCTATTTACATTGTGAAACTGCCTTTCAATCAATTTAAGATCTAGTTTATATCATTTGGACAGTCATACTAGGGCATTCACTGCTAGTACATGTCATAGTAGATGAAGGTCACAAATGAGACTTACCCTGAAGAAGCAGTCTGAGTATGGGATGTTTTGTCCGCGGTGGCAAAAATGGCATGGGATGTTATGTCCGGGGTGACAAAAATGGCATGGGATGTTATGTCCGGGGTGACAAAAACAGCGTGGGATGTTTTGTCCGGGGTGGCAAATCTTTGTGGGATGTTTTGTGCGGGGTGTAAAAAAATGGCATGGGATGTTTTGTCCCGGGATGTTTTGTCCGGCTCCCCACTTTAAGTGACATCATTATTCTGTTACACTTTTCAACATCTCATCTTCAGACTTGGTCTACATTGTTCACAATGGAAGCTAGGCAATATATTTCTTAAAACTATTAAGCGCCAATAACACATGCAGGCGATGACAAATTTTTGTGATACTTTTATTGTTTTTCAGTAAAATTACGGCTTGAGATTTCATAAAAATTGTCTGAGACGATTTACATGAAATATCAAAACTTAATGGTTTCATAAAGCAACAATTGAAATTTGAAAATGTTGTCTGCTGGAATTTGTAAGTGGTGCTTTTATGGTCAATGCAGGTCATGCCAACACAGGTTTCACTAATTTGTTTTTTTCAGTGTTTTTTGAGCCACTTGTTATGTAAGAACTAAGTTTAGATAACCAGATATTGGTAACATTAGAATGTGGGCCTCGACGCGAGAAAACCTGTCTTTGGGGGTTTGCGAACAACACAGGCGCAGACCAGCCTGCCCATCCACGCAGACTGATCAGCACCTTTGTTATTCACTTATTGAGAAGTATCATATCTAGACTTGCTACCAGCGAAATTTCAATTTTCTAGCTAGTCATTGTAGCTGAAGAGACTGGTTTGAATCTCCCTTTGTTGGAAACCCTGAAGACAGGTTTTCTCGCGACGGGGCCCATATAGAAGGTGAAAACAAAGGTAATTGAAGAAATACAAGTTGACCTTTTTTAGTGTGCCAGGTGTAAGTCTCCTACTTCTGTGATATTGATATGTATCAAAATTATATCATCTTTATGTACGATTGTATTTAGGCCTCGTCGCAGCAAAACCTGTCTTCTGGGTGTCCGACAAAGCGAGACTCAAACCAGTCTCCTCGGCTACAGAGACTAGCTAGAAATTTGAAATTTCGTTCGTAGCAAGTTGAGATATGCTACTTTCCAAAAAGCGAATAACAAAGGTGCTGCTGATCAGACTGCGCGGATGAGCAGGCTGGTCTGCACCTGTGTTGTTCGCAAACTCCTCCGAAGACAGGTTTCTTGTGTCGAGGCCCATTTACTCTTTGCCTGCTTATGTCCTGCTGATAACTTTTTCAAATAGTTCTGACCCAGACTAGGCCCGACAAAACGTCCGGCCTGATCTGGATTCAATATGTTTTATATTTGACACGCTGTTATTTCTGATAATTTTTTGACACTATTAATTTTGAAATAAAAAAATGGACAGAAAACAAAAATAGCATACAAAGAGTTAAGGGACTATGTATAAGTAAAGTACTTTTAAATGTCATAAGGGATATTAGTAACAGCAAAAAAAATGTCATGTGTTTTGATATTAAAGTTTGGCCTTTATTGCTACACTACACCTTGGACCCAGCATACCAGTACTGGTCACTGACAGAAGTACAAACATATGTTGTCGTGGCTTTATTTTAGCGCTATTTCAAAGTGCTACAGCTATTGAAAATGATTCTGAATACTGGCTGATATTGTAATAAGTTATTTCAAATACGCTAAGTTGAGAGATTATAAGCAAAAGTAATAAAACTGTAGTTTTATCATCATTTTGGGTGGATTTCTGACGATTTTCAACTAATAGTAACCGAAATAGCTAAAATGATTACCGTGGTTTCTTGTTGATGCTCTTAAAGCTGAAATAATTTTCAGTGAATATAATAGCACAGTCATAAAGATAATATGAATAATTCCAAATAATAATTCCAAAGGGAATAATAAACTATAAAGTCAATGAAATTGCATCCACTTTATCAAATTTTCGACCCTGGGCCTTCTTCAGGATATTCGAAACAACTTTTTCAACTAAGTAGCATCCATGATGACCATGGCTTATATTGACTGCCCATTGTCGGTGGTGATGTCACATCACATCCTGTCAAGTTGCACTCGGGTTGGCGGAACGTCAAATGACGTGAAGAAGGCCCATGGTTGAAAATTTGATAAAGAGGGGATGCAATACATTGACTTTAAAAGGGCTGACTTCTTGGCTCTCCTGTATGTGATGTTTTCTTGTGTATTTGTCACTTTCCCATACAGTATCCTGGGTCAGGTATGGTTCTTGATTGTATTGATTCCTGATCTTTGCCTTCTTTCCTATTTTTAAAGATAACATAAACATGTATGTACAACTTCAGTGTTCAAAGTTTTGAAAGCTCAGTCACGACAAATATTTCAAATTTATACAATACTAGTTCATCAGTTTCCAGTGACATCAAGTCCATGTATACTGGGTCCGAGATTACACATAAACTATAGAATGGAAAACCAGACATCTTAATTCTACTGGATGCCCCACTGAATAGCTGTGCATGCATGTTAAACTTACTCTTTGCCTGCTAAGACTGATAACCTTAGTGGCTCTGTGGTAGAGTGCTTGACTAAAGATCGAAGGGTTGCTGGTTCGAGTCTCACTGCATTTTGTTTTTGAGCAAGACACATTATGTTCTACTTAGTACTAACAACCCAGAAAAAACCCCTTCATGACTGTAAAATTGTTTTACTGGGATATAAAGCATAAGCACAAACAAGCCTTTGCAAACAGCTTGGACACAGATCAGGCCTGACAAAATGTCAGGCCTGATCTGGATCCAAACTGTTTGGCACTCTATTTATATTTTGAAAGAATTATTTATAAATGATAATTTTGAAAAAGATCTACAGATCACAAAAAATCATGCAAAGTTACCCAGCATGTAAAGAGAAAAAGTAAACAAAATCAGCTGTTGACAAAAACGTGCAGGAGAGATTATTTTATTTAAAATACAGTTATGGATGAAGAGGCGGCATGAAGGTGTTATTGTTTCCTATTTTCCCAATCAAACTGCTGTACAGGGCAGTCCTTTTATAGCACTGTTGTAAACTCAGAAATTTTCGTGAATAGAGGTCAAAGACATATTTGAGACGCTAAAAATTCATGACTAAGGCATGTTTTACCTATATCGGAAAACGACAGAGTGATTGTGTCATTTTTCGCGAGGGCTTTATTATTGCGAAACTTCGCACATGCTAAGTTTCGCGAAAATAAAGCCCTCGCGAAGATTTCCTAATTTACAGTTCTTATACCATATTAGATCTAATAACATCAATGTGTGCTTAAGTCTCTCATTATGCATACCTTCTTTTGTACTTCCAGATTTGCTGACTTCTCCTGGGGCGGAACCAGGATTTCTGGAAAGGGGGTTCATATGTATAAATTTGTGGGGGTTCGCTTTGCTAATTTTATCACATTTTTCAAAAATATCCCATGCAAATGAGACAAATTATTTCATTCTCATAGGATATTTAAAAATATGGGGGGGGGGGGAGGGGCAGAGAGGGGGTTTAAGCAAACCCCCTGAACCCCCTCTGGATCCGCCACTGTTCTCATTATACCATCCATTTTATGAACCCCTAAAATTATGGTAAATGTTCTATAATTTTGAACCCTTTTCTCTTTCTGTTCTCAAATAAAATGTTGGTTATCACAAAATGCTTGTCTGAATATCAAACAGGAAGACCCTGATCAGACTGCTTCTGAAGAAGCAGTCTGATCTGAGTCTATCTTGTTTGTCTTGGCCTTTTTGGCAGACTGCTAATGTTCGAAGTCTTAGAATATTTGACGTACAGGGTTGTATAGTGTAAGCATGTCAGACGAAAGCCCAAGTGCTTATGTCAATTTCATAAATGTGATTTTAAAATTTTCTGCAGCCATTGTCTTGTTATATCTGTGGTAGGCTAAAGCAGTGTTTTGAGGGAAAGAGCATGTGTACTCATAAGATCAAGTATGGTATCATTCATAATGGATTCTGAGTGTAGCGTTATATTGGGACTGGACTGCAATACTTGACAGTATTTCAAACCATTAGATGTAGTAGTTACGCATTTATTTATAATGTCTTTTTTAGCCCACCTGAGCCAAAGGCTCAAGGTAAGCTATTGTGATCAGTCTTTGTCCGTCGTCCGTAAACTTTTTCTTCAAAGGACATCTCCTCCTGAACCACTGGTCCAAATTTAAAATCATTTCACATGAATGTTCCCCATAATGCGCACTACCAAAATTGCATGTTTCCACTCCGCTGAACACAAGGGCCACCAGAGCTCTACATAAGAAATTATTTCAATGACATCTCCTGAACCACTGGTCCAAATTCAAAATAATTTCACAGAATTGTTCCTCATGATACCCTTTACCAAAATTGCACAAATGGTTCCGCTCCGCTGAACAAAAGGGCTGCCAGAGCTAATAAAAATAGAAATACATTTGCATCTTTAAATCATATCTCTTAAGCCACAGGCCAATACATCATCTACTCATGTGCCAGGATTCAGGTGAGCGACCCAGGGCCCTCGTGTTTGTGAGAAAAATACTTATGGAAGAATGGTGTTGAATTTGGAATGGTACGAGCATCATTGTATGGAGTGAAAACATTATTTGAGTAATATCATAAACTTCCCTGGGGTATTGATCATAGGTTCACATTTGCATAAATTTTCTGTGTAAAATTGTGATAATTTTCTTACCCATCAGTGTAAGGGTATGTTTTGGGTGCTCAAAAGAACCGTCTCATTGAGATGGTTCTTTTAAGTACCCATAACATAGGTTATGGACTATAAATAATCAAGCCCTCTAATCAAAAACAATCAGATAACCTTTTTTAATCTCCATGAAAGTGTCTCGGTATGAAATTTCCAATGCGCATGACAACATATTTTTTGTGGAGATACTAGAAAAATGTCATCCTTTTTGGTCAATCCCCACGTCTCTTGTCTAAAAAGGTTCTTTTATGCTTTACATTCAGACACAATGATAATAAACAGGCTTTGTATGTATTAAGGGATTTTAAGAATTTCGAAAGGACTATTGTTAAGTTAATGTTTCACAAATAGACCCATTTAATGATTATCCGTTCTGGTAATGGCCATTTTGTTGTATATTTCTGATATACTGCATGTTTTGTTTTCTATTTTTATTACTTTTAAATTGTTATTCATTTTTACTTTGATAAATGTACTATTAATGATAGAACTTTTTTCAATTTGTTTTTATCAATTTTCACCCAATATTATGTAAATTATATGAAAATTTTGTTTTAGTTCATGGCAATATTTCATACTACATTTGGGCCTCAATGCGAGAAAACCTGTCAGGTTTTCTCAAGACGAGGCCCATTTTAGGCAGCACATGAGGTTTTGCTTCTTATCCCTCTCTCAAGCATTGAAGGGTCAAGCAGGCCTGGGCAAATGTGTAGAATTGCCAGAGCCTTTACTTATTGTATACACAAAGTATGAATGTAGATGAAGACTTAGACCAGTCTTTATTGCTCTAGCTGGCTCAATATGTCTGCATGACTGTTTAAAGGAGGCTTTCGCACATATATGAGCCGCGGCATGAGATTTCCAACAATGTGGTATGTGCGACCAGCAAAGGCTCAGACCAGCCTGCGCATACACGCAGACTGACTAAATATTCTATGAGTGTTAAGGTACTGACTGAACATCATTTGGAGTTTCTAAGCTTAAAAGGAGGCTGCACAGGCTCATCTGAGTCTACACATGTCAAAATGTCACATTGTTGGAAACCACATGCACTGGCTCATGTGATAAGTACCAAATTCTCATGTGCTGGGTCATTTTGTTTACGTAATTGGACATTGGAATCTGATTGAATATATTAAATTTCCATAGATCCTGTTAGGGAAGAAGTTTAGGCCTTTACTGTTGGTCAGACCTTTTTGTCAAATTTTGACCAAAAATGTGATATTGGTACTCAAAAGAACCATCTCTCTAAGACTGTTCACCATGTTTGGCTCCCTTAGATGGTTCTATTGAGTGGCCAGAGACATAAAAAAAGAATATAGTACAAACTGTTGGCTTAAATGAAGCTTTCTGTTTTGAGGATAAATGAGCTGGTTTTGGTACTTATCCCGTAGGCTAGCAGCAAAGGCACTGATTAGCCTGTGCATGGCCATAGCCAGAGTTTTTGCTGCTCACATAAACAAGCAAGCAGGTAAGGCTCAGACAAATCTGCGGAGGGTTGCAGTCTTGCTTGATCTCTACTGCTCACATACACAAATATTTATTACATGATGTCGCCTCTCAGAATGACATCACGCCTTGCATTAAAATTGATAAACTACTAGTGATTTACATATGAGCTGCAACATGAGATTTCCAATAATGTGGTATGTGCAACCAGCAAAGCCTCAGATCAACCTGCACATACGTGCAGTCTGATCAGAGCCTTTGCTAGTCACTTGAATATTCTATGACTGTTAAGCTACTGACCGAACATCATTTGGAGTTCCCTAGCTTAACAGGAGGCTGCACATGCTCGTCTGAGTCTACACATGTCAAAATGGCACATTGTTGGAAATCACATTTCGCGGCTCATATTTATTTACATTAAGTTATGTTGGTCATAACAAGTCAGTTATATGGGATAAGTACCACTATCTCATTAGGCGGCCCAAATGTTTTTCTATGTCTGTAAATAGCTTTAAATTCTTATAGTCTTTCATACTTGCTTCTTACCTCACATTGTATGTAACACAAATTTTTTAAATATGGAAATCATCTTTAAATATGGAATTTACCATTAAATATGGAGTTTACCAGTAAATATGGAATTTACATTTTAATATGGAATTCACCATTAAATATGGAATTTAGCATTAAATATATATTGTCATAATTACAAAGACACCAGCATAAGTTTACAAGTCAGGTATGGCTGTAATAAGGTGTGCAAATGTCTAAATGTTACATGAAAGGGCAATGTCACATGTGGTGCATTGAGTTTTTGGTGTTTTAAGGAGCTGTGCATTGCACATGTTTAATGCTTTAAAGTTGGCTTTTGAGTTAGCCTTTGGAAACTTACTCATGCATGACGTTATACTGTAATATTGAGTGCAAATGCCTAAATAGTACATAAAAAGAGCGATTTGCAATGTATTGTCTTTATAAATAGATTCAGAGTTTTGGCGTTTTAAGAATTTGTAACCGCACAGGTTTAATGCATAAATTAGCCGCGGCATGAGATTTCCAACAATGTGGTATGTGCGACCAGCAAAGCCTCAGATCAGCCTGTGCATAGGTGCAGTCTGATCAGAGCCTTTGCTAGTGGCTTGAATATTCTATGAGTGTTAAGCTACTGAGTGAATGAATATCATTTGGAGTTTCTAAACTTAAAAGGAGGCTGCACTGGCTCGTCTGAGTCTACACATGTCAAAACGCCACGTTGTTGAAATCACATGTCATGGCTGAAATGTAATAAACCTGTGGGATGCAGTTTCTCAAAAACATAAAAGGTCAGAATGAATTCACTGGTGCCTGATAATGAAAGGACATCTTCTGCCAAAAGTTGACTTTCAGAGAAATACTCAACATCTTGTAGGGAGCGCAGTGGTAGAGTGCTTGACTCGAGACCGAGAGGCTGCGGGTTTGTGCCTCACCGGCATCACTGGGTTGGGGTCCTTGAGCAAGACACATTTATCCTAGCTAAGTACTGGTTCAACCCAGGAAGATACGTCCCTGTTTAACTGAAAGATTGTTGATGGGACGTAAAGAATCAAATCAAACAAACAAAAATCAACATCTTGTAGGTCTCAAATTCCTTTATTGAACTTAAATTTCATATTTAAAAAATCTTGTGATAATTTTATTGTTGGAATCAGCAGGCTGGCCATGTTGTTATGTTTGTGTTGTAACTTTACAGCCCAGTCAACATCACTTCAGTCATGTTGCCTGGATATGCTTTGCATACTGTAATATGGGCCTCAACGTGACAAAACCTGTTGTCGGGGGTTCTGACAAAGCTACTCTCAAACCAGTCTCCTCAGCTTCAGAGACTAACTGAGATGTTGAAATTCCACTTGTGGCAAGCATAGATATGTTATGCTCTAAAAAGCGAATAACAAAGGCGCTGATCAGTCTTGGCGGAGGCGCAGGCTGGTCTGTGCCTTTGTTGTTGGCAAACCCGGAAGACAGGTCTTCTCATGTTGAGGCCCATATACCTTATATGCTTGGTGACATTGTTCTGTTACTGTGACTTTGTTCAGTTCTACTAAAGAATTTTATATCACAATATTTATAGTTTTTTAGAACTATACCATTACCAATACCTGCTAGGTGCATACCCTAGCTTTGCTGTAAACACTGTACTGTAAAATCTGTGTAAAACGGCCACTCTCAAAAAGACCACAAATTGGTTTTCAAGACCAATTATTGCTTAATGCAGGTCAAAAGTATTGCAGAATGCCCCAAGGGGAGCATTCTGCAATACTTCCGACCTTCATTAAGCTACCTTTTGTCACTAAGATCTTTGTTTTGTCTATTTTTGAGTGGCCGTTTTACGCAGGTTTTACTGTAGCATGATTAGTGACATTGTTCTGTTTTTGTGACATTGTTTCTATCTTCAAGGCTAGTTAAAGAATCTGATGTCATAATTTTTTTAGTTTTTCTCAGAATTTTACCAATGCCCATACATGAAAGGGTATGCTGTGCACACTCTAATATTCTTGTATATGTTAAGTGACATTGTTCTGTTACTGAGACATTTTTACATTCTACAAGGCTAGTGAAAGAATTTGATATAACAATATTTATAGTTTTTCTCAGAACTATACCAACACCAATACCTACCTGCAGGATGTGCTGTGAACACTTTAATATATATGCTTGGTGAGATTGTTCTGTTACTGTGACATTCATTGTTCAACTCTCCAAGGCTAGTTAAACAGTTAGGGAATTCCCTAAAAAACCGTCCCATTGTTTTGTGACTGAAAACCGTCCCATTTTGTGGGAGGGTTGTCCTTTTATAATTTGCTGGCTGAAGTGTGACGCTTTTTCGTCACGTTCTAAACTACTGGAAGTGGGACGATTTTGATTTTTCGTCCCTCTCAGTATAAAAACAGACGAAAAATGTTCCCATTTTTACCATTTTTTTAAAGTTAAACCTCGTAACTTGCTTTATTTCTGGCGTAACTTAACATTTAAGAACAGTTCCATTATAATAACCATCGAAGTATGTGTTGAATAACACCCAGCGGTCCTCCACATCACTAACTACCAGATATCCTTGGTCAAAAACTTGACTAAAAGGTCACAAATCAAGGCGTTTGAAGCTATTTTTATCCCCCGACCCGAAAAGGATCGGGGGATATAGCGATCAGCCTGGCGTCCGTCCGTCTGTCCGTCTGTCCGTCCGTCTGTCCGTCCGTAGACAAAAGCTTGTGCGCTCAATAACTTTTATACCCTTTGAGATATTTTGATAATATTTGGTAGGCATGTATATCGGGTCAAGACGGTGTGTCGCGTGCAAGAATGGTTGCTCTCCCTTGCTGGCCTTTTGAGTTATCTCTCTTGAATGAACTTTATAAGGGGAAGCTTGTGCGCTCAATAACTTTTATACCCTTTGAGATATTTTGATAATATTTGGTAGGCATGTATATCGGGTCAAGACGGTGTGTCGCGTGCAAGAATGGTTGCTCTCCCTTGCTGGCCTTTTGAGTTATCTCTCTTGAATGAACTTTATAAGGGGAAGCTTGTGCGCTCAATAACTTTCATACCCTTTGAGATATTTTGATAATATTTGGTAGGCATGTATATCGGGTCAAGACGGTGTGTCGCGTGCAAGAATGGTTACTCTCCTTTAATGGACTTTTGAGCTATCTCCCTTGAGTGAAATTTAAATTTTATAGGGGGAAGCATGTGCACTTTATAACTTTAATACCCTTTGAGATATTTTGATAATATTTGGCATGCATGTATATCAGGTGAAGACGGTGTGTTGCGTGCAAGAATGGTTGCTCTCCTTTAATGTTTTTTGAGTTATCTCCCTTGAATGAACTTTATAGGGGGAAGCTTGTGCGCTCAATAACTTTAATATCCTTTGAGATATTTTGATAATATATGGTATATATGTATAATAGGTCAAGGGGGTGTCTTGCATTCAAGAATTGTTGTTCTCCCTTGCTGGACTTATAAGTTATCTCCCTTGAATGAACTTTATAGGAGGAAGCTTGTGCACTCAATAACTTTAATACCCTTTGAGATATTTTTATGATCTTTGGTAGACATATATATAAGGTGAAAACGGTGTGTCACATGCAAGAATGGTTGTTCTCCCTTACAGCCCTTTGAGTTATCTCCCTTGAATGAACTTTTGTGCTCAATGACTCATATCATTTGAGATATTTTGATGATATTTAGTATACATATATATCAGGTCAAGACAGCTCCCGCTTGTTATCCTTTAGAGTTACTTCTCTTGAATGAACTTTATAGGGAAAGCTTGTGCACTCAATATCTCTTATACACTTAGAGATATTTTAATGATATTTGGTATACATAAATATCAGGTGAAGACAGTGTATCTTGTGCAATAATGGTTGCTCCCCTAACTGTCCTTTTGAATTTTCTCCCTTGGTGTATCACCTGCAGGCATGATTGCTTTTAAATTACAATTTAAATAAAATTGGTTATGTCTGGTCAGGAAGGTGTGTTACATGCAATTATGGTTGTCCCAGTCATATAGCTTTGAGATATTCTGGTTTGATAAAATTTGATATAGATACAGAGTGACTCAAGATGTATTACATATACCGATGACAACTTAACTATTAGGGAGCGCAGTGGCTCAGTGGTAGCGTGCTTGACTCGAGACCGAAGGGCCGCGGGTTCGAGCCTCACCGGCGTCACTGCGTTGTGGTCCTTGAGCAAGACACATTTATCCTAGCTTAGTACTGGTTCAACCCAGGAAGGACCGTCCCGCATAACTGAAAGATTGTTGAGTGGACGTAAAGAATCAATTCAAACAAACAAAAACAACTTAACTATTCTACTTAGCTATTATGTATGTAGTTACTTAGAAATTATTCCTTGCTTTCAGTTTTAGGTATTCTCTTTATCATTTCATTATTCTCGTTAATTTTTACTGGCACCTTCAAAGCATCCACAATACAACATTATTATATGTTGGTCATACACATAACGTACCTCCCTTGGATGAATTTAAAGGTAAAAATGAAGTATCTACAGTCAGCCTTCCACTTTTGTTCGCAGTGACACTCAGTATTATCACATCAAATATATATACTAGGTTGGCTGCTTGTAACTGCATATCAATTACTTTTTGGTCGGGGGATTTGCCATCTCCTCTGATGGCTATTTTTCTTTGTTGCTTTAACAAGTACCCTTATTGACTGGTTATCAGCAGGGTAACATTACCTCTTAGCTTTATAAGTTTTGTTTTACATAATTCTGACGCTTTGCTTGGAGAAAATTGACGATAAAGGTGGGAAACAAGAAAATTGAAAAATGATAAAAAATCGAAAGGTTTTTAGTCCCGAAACAAATAGGACGTTTTTAGGGAATTTCCCAACTGTTAAAGAATTTGATATAACAATATTTATAGTTTTTCTCAGAACTATACCAATACCTGCTAGGGTGTGCTGTGAACACTCTTATATATATGCTTGATGAGATTGTTCTGTATTTATGACATTTATTGGTCAGCACCACAAGGATAGTTAAAGAATTTGATATCACAATATTTATAGTTTTCTCAGTACTGTACCAACACCCAAAACTTGAAAGGGTTTGCTGGGCATACTTTTAATATAAGTTTGGTGACATTACTCTGTTTCTCGACATTGTTCCCTTCTACAAGGTTAGTTGAAGAATTTAAAGTATAATCTTGGCGACATTGTTCTGGTTCTTTCTAGTCCAGGCTAGTTAAAATGTTAAATGATGTCACAATATTTATAGGTTTTTTTTTTCAGAACTATCAACAACCATACTTGATAGGGCTATGCTGTATATGCTTAATAACATTGTTTGCCGTTCTACAAGGCTAGTTAAAGAATTTGATATTACAATGTTTACAATTTTTCTCAGAACTATACCAGCAGTCAAACTTGATAGGGGTATCCTGTGAACACTCTAACATGTAAATGTTAAGATATAAGAAGAAAAAATATTCTTATTATATATCAAGGAAAATATATGTCAAAGCTCTCATGCGAAGCATCTCATAGGGAAGCTTCAAATGTCCACAGGTTTAGATAAGCAAAATTTTTCAGCATAAAATTGTAAATATTTTCCTAACCATAATCTTTAACATATGTTTGGGTGCTCAAAAGAACCATTTCTTTGAGATGGTTCTTTTGAGTACCTACAACTTATGTTTGGATTGAAAATAATTTTCTGTCAAGTGCTCTTAACTAAAGACCTGGAGCCATCTGTTTCTTAAGAATTAAGAAAAAGCAAATTTGAGAAGAGCTTCACTTAGGGCTTAGCGTCATATAAGACATATTGTCAAATCTCTTGTACCTTATTCTGTTAGTTTAAGAAAAAAAATCTGACATGATTATATTTGACATATCCAAAGTTATGTTGTTATTTATTGTTGACTTCGGACGTTTCGGGTTCAATTAAATATTTATGAAGTGTTGGACAATACCTTAATGTTATCATGCATAATGTACCACTTTACCTTGCAACGCAGAGATTCTAGCCATTTTGAAGATAAGAGTCAAAAGGTTTTTTTTGGGGGGATTTCAATTTAGCTTGTACAGCAATGATTTTAAGAATTTTATATTATTTTCCAATTTTGTACATTATGCTGTGGTAACCTGTAGTGAAATCAGAATTGATGTATGCCTCTTTCAACATACAACACTGGTTTTGCTCTTTTCACATTTATCTAGACTGGCTCCAGTCCTCAAAACAATTTTTCATTAACGTGTCATATCATATACATGTAGCTAGTCTTACTCTGATGGCTCTGTATGAAAAAACAGAGCCATCAGAGTAAGACTAGCTACAAGTATATGATATGACACATTGATGAAAAATTGTTTAAGGACTGGAGCCAGTCCAACATTTATTTTACCAATAAATTAATTCACTGTGTAATGACAAATAAAATGGCTCGGAACGAATGTACATGTATTTTTTTTAGTCAAACATATTCATTGTAATCAGGGTAAAATTTTAGCACTGTTTCTAAAGTTAAACAAATGTTTATTGATATACATTTCCTATGCTGCTGTCTAATATATATTCAGATATGTCAACACTGATGAATATTTGGTAGACTAATAAAATATGGACATGAACTTCAAGAATGTTGCTCATCGCAACAATATTTACATTTTCAAAGCAAGCCTTTAATGAATCTTTAGAATTTTGCAACCGTTCATAGCCTCATCAACGCCACAAAATTTGATTGACAGCTGCCAAGCTCACTTGCCCATGCATTTCGCTTTGAACATTGAATTCATTCGCTAGATGTGACACTGGTGTTGTGATTGACAGCGGGCCACATCTGAGTTGCATGTGCAAAACAAGCTTCCTGGTTGCTTCATTGGCTGTCCGTGTTCACACTGGCTGTTCCGCTTTTCCGTTTTGCACTCCAACAAAACTGTTAATATGATAGGATTAAATATAAAATACAAAATTGTTTTATCTCCTAAGTTATAAATAATTTCAATATATTAGTAATTTATAATAAAATGTAAATATAAGCAATAAATTCAATTTTTGGAAGGTTCATGGAATCGTGAATACTTCGGGTCTCTTGCAAATTTAAGGTTAAGCCCTTAGGGTCTCTTGCAAAGTTAACATGAAGCCCTTTGGGCTTCACTTACTTTGCAGGAGACCCGAAGTATTCATTATTCCATGAATCTTCCGAAAATTGAATTCATTTCTTAAATAGATCCGAGTCCACACTGTTCTCTCGTGCCATTATATACTGTTGTTACACTGAGATATTTCTGATGGTTGTGAAGTCAGCCAAGAAAGGCTTTGAATGGTGGTTTACTGGATTATTCCTGAATTCAAGATTTGGAAGCCAAATTTACATAGAATTCAAGATTACATTCAGGATTTTGAAGCTGACTTTCCATAGAAATACTGAATTTTGGAGATGCTTTGAGAATATCATGTTATTTTGTGTTAAAAGGATACTATTCAGTTACTAGACTAGTTTTATTTGGCATGCCATTTTTTGTTTGTTTCAAAATCTGTATATTTAGCTAATATATTTGAATTGTTGTGTTTATTTTAAATAAGAGCAAATCTTTTGAATTCCTCAGATTCTTACAATGTGCCTTAGCTGATCCGCTGATGACACAATTTTGAAGGTATACTACATGCTGAACTGTTTGGTCGTCTCAAAGATGAGATTTTAAGCAAAATATTATTCTTAAATGTGAAGATTTGCTATCACTGATGTTATTAGTTATTTTCATTGCTTTCTTTTATTCTTTGTAATATGTCATTGATCATATAGCTATAGCCAGTTGCATTTTTCTCGCCAAATTATGTTATTGTATATTTGAACATGTTGAATGTAAAACACAATTTACAGCAAATAGAATAAACTCAAGATTTTCTCTGTATGGAATTTATATTAATATGGTGCAGTTCCTTTATAACACACCTTGTTATAACATGGCAGATTTGGATATAACATCATCACATTGTGGCTCCCAAATTTTTCATGCCATCGAATTTTACAAAGGAATTATAGGAAAATGACCATAACTGGTCAAGAAGCTCTGGCGATAAGGCGTATATTTTCCCTAGTTGACATGATTACAAAAGCTCAAGTTTCAAATAGTCCTAATGATTTTAAAATTTGTCTGTTTGGGTAGTATAATATGTATAGTTAGCATCAAAATACGTTTCAAAGTAATTCATCATTTACAAAGCCTTGAAATTTTGCGCTTTCTACTCCCACCCCTCATTTTACGTCTTTATACTGGGTGTCGTTTAGGCCAGAATTTTAGTAAATCCATTATAGGTTTTCAAAAAGTAAAAGTGCTGAATTATTAAGGGTATAAATGCGCTTCGTTTCCAAAACTTTGCAGTATTCCTTCTGGGTGGCATACAAAATATACTTAAAATTGTGATGTTTGTCATTGAAAAGATGAAACTGGTGTCTTTCAGTTTGTTTTTAGATGCTTTCCCCCCCCTAGACCCAAGATGCCCTTTGGACAAATGAACGTCATTAAACATTTGTAAAGGGTGTCTTGGGTCTAGGGGGGAGAAGGGGTTGTATAAGCAAAAGAAGACATCAATCATCTGACAAAAATAGACCACTTTGCAAGTTGGTCCTTTTTATTGTACATCAACTGTGTAAATATTATATACTCTATCGTGATAAATGTAGGACGATTGTTTACCTTAGTTTAACTGTCTATTTCCCAAACATGCTACTGAATAGCGAGCACAGTTGTTGATCAAAATAAATTCCCATTTAAAACGAAGTAGATATATTACATGCATTTAGGAAAACCCGTTTTAAATATACGAACTAGCATGCAAGGGTACATAGACGGCTCGTCCATATGTATTTGTTGCGTGTGCCTAGTGTCTCCTGTTGTTATTTCAACAAAATAAAACGGAGGTCTTATTTAGGGAAATAGCTCGCCTTATCGCTAGAAATCCTTTCCTATAATTCCTTTGTTAAATTGTCCCTTTATCACATGATTCACTTATAGCATGGTCGACTCCTATGGTCCCCAAACTTAGCATTTTAAAGAGACTGCATTGTATATGGATTGAGAGAATTTCAATGGCATAAGTACAAGTTTGCAAGGCAAATTTTGGCTGCAATGTTGAGTGAAAATGACTAAACGTAACATGGATGGGAAATGGTATCTGTAGCATGTACTTAATTTATATAGAGGATCATACATGAGTGCTCATGTATTATTGAATTTTATTAAACAATTTGAGGAAAAGTGATAAATGCTGGGCTTACCATGCATTTTTTCGCTTTTTCACAATGAATTTTATAATTCAATAATACAGGAGCGCAAATGTTAGATTCTATTTATCATATGACATTCACATTACTTTGAGCTTGCATTTTTGGTGTGAAAACATTAAGAATTTGTCATTATGAACTCCACACTGTTATGGACGTCATAACACAATGATCCACCAGTGGTTTATCAATTTTAATACATGGCATTATAAACACTCCCAGCACAACCTTGTGTGATGAAAACAAATATGAAAATAATTATAGATTTTTCTGGTATCAGAGTTATCCATAAAAATTTCAATCAATTCTCAGGTACATTGTAACAGAATGACTTTTTTCTGTGTAAGCTTGGCCTTTCATTTTTCACCCAAAGTTGGCTTTTCAAATTTTACTCATGACCTTATAATTCTTAAGGTCCATATTTAAATATAAATTCCATATATTATAAAAATCTTGTGTTAACACTTTGTATTGTTATTACATATACCTTATCCTACTGACTCTTGCCTAAAGTCGGCTTTATATGGGCCACGATGCGAGAAAACCTGCCCTCGGGGGTTGTGAACAACAAGGCACAGACCAGTCTGCGCATTCACGAAGACTGATCAGTGCCTTTGTTATTCGCTTTCTGGAAAGTATTATATCTAAACTTTCTGCAAGCGAAATTTCAAATTTCTAGCTAGTCTCTGTAGCTGAGGAGACTGATTTGAGTGTCGCTTTGTTGGAAATCCGGAAGACGGGTTTTTTCGCCTCAAGGCCCATATGATGTTGCAAGTTAAGTTTTTCAGTTGGATAGGGTTATAAATGAGTTATTCCATGAGAAAGGAAGAGGTATTGCATACCAAAGAACAAAAGATAAAACTCTTAGTGATTTTGCCATTCTGAAAATAAAATAGTTGAGTGAATATACAAAGACATACCAGTACCTGGCAACTCTTCAGCTTTTCCTTCATGAATATTCATGCTAAGCTACACCCACTATGAATAATTATATAAACAAACTTCCATGTTTGTACATAAAACAAAGAAATTACTTGTCAGGTCCACTAGTCTAGGATCATATCGAATCAAAATTCCATAAGCAAACAGAGCAGACCCTGATCAGGCAGCTCATTCAAAAGTGTTAAAAGGCGTCTCTATGAGGTAAAGAGTTAACATCTCAGTGACCATGCTGCTTAAAAGCTAGATCAGGTCAGTGGACTCACTGCCTCATGTAGGTAGCCACCCCCTTGCCAGGGAGTCCCAAGAATTCTGCTTTTAATAAATCATATATGCCACAATCTGTGAAAACCAGCCTTAATGACAAAGTCGTCAAAATTTAGTTAATTACACACACATAATCCATGAAGTGTTAAGAATTTATCCTGCAAATTTTATGAAGTTATCTCCCATTATTCATGGAAATATGGTCTTTTGAAACTATACATTGTTTAAACATCAACATGCACCGTCAGAAACGTCATGATGTTACTCATGACGTCAAAGTCAACTTCCTGATTTGCAGGTTTGTCGGGTGCATGAAAAACATGCTATTTCTTGCTAACATACATTAATTTATTCTTAGCATGTGCAATGGAATTCGCAGAAAAGATGGCACTTATTCATTTTTGCCTAAAGTTTGCATGATCTGAAAAATGACTGACCATATTTTAAAAAATCTGACAGTTGCTATGGTAAAGTTTTTGCCATGGAAGCATATGGCATGATAAAGAAGCAGTATAATCAGAAATAATTGCCAGTTTATTCTACTATCCACCGGCATAGGCTTTAAGGCAATATAAAAACATGTCAAATTTCTTAATTTTTGGTGTTTTTCAAATGATTTTTACATAAAAGTCCTAAATCAGTCTAGGGACAAGATGCCCCAGTACTTTAAAACAATCAATGCAGTAAATTCAACATGTATCAACACCCTCTCAGTTTGACTTTCAAAATAAACAGTTTGTTCTACACTGTAAGCTTGCCATATCTCCATGCATGTAAAACATGAGGCCAGTGATTATAAACTTCATTTAACAGTGAAGACCCAGATGTAATGCTGCATCTGGCGAAATTTGATCAGCGTCTGCACTGTTACCCATTGAAGGACCAGCAAAACATATCTTAAAATAGCATCTGCTTAAGTTGTTTGCTGTATATTTAGTAATAACATCCCATGTAGATGGAAGATTCAATTGGAACATGAAGGGTCAATAGACCTACACTCAGTGGCCATAATTGAGTTCCCAAAATGGCAAATGTGATTTCAGTTGCAAAAATTTAAGTACATTTAAAATTTGTATAATTTGAAAATGAGGAATGCAAATTATCTGAAATTTTGAATATATCACTATTTGCTATTTTTCAACTGAAGAATGCCAGATTAATATGGAAATAATATCATCTAGGGTTTGTGGGTGTTATTCATTTCGACCACCCCTGATTTCTGAAACACTTTGAAAATTTGACATGTGTTCTAAACTTCTTCTGTTTTCACATGACTATAGATGTTGCTTATTTTCTATATATTTTTGGTGATAATGGTGCTAATATGTTATACTCGTGAGCTGTGAACAAGATGTGTTCACATCTTCCTAATTAATTCACCGTCATAATAGGGGTGGGTGGGGTATTTGTACCCCTGACCCAAAAATCTGAATTATAGAATGAAGCCACATGGTAACTTAGCAACGAGTATCAGTCTTTCTAGGGTCTATATATGAGTGTTTGAAGCAATAAGTCTTTAAATGTTTCATTCTTTCAAATCGAAAAGACAGCACCCATCGATACCTAACCCCTTGGTCAAATTTTGCTTTACGAGGGGGTACCCATACATTCATACGAAATCATAGGGTAGTTCTTCTTAAAAAATAAATGTTCTGTAAAAACGTAACCCCAAATGGTACTTTCAACTGAAATCAATTATTACACAAATATTATATCACTGGTTATGCTGCTTGTGGCACCAATATCATGACTGACAGTGAAAATTAGCAGATTTTCTTAGGATCCAGTCATAGCTTATATCCATCAACATTTATTCAAAAAATATTATTTTCAAATAGAACAGTGTTATGATACTTCACAAAACATGCATACCCCATATTCCTGCATTTGTTTATTTAGTTTGTTATTTACAGCCAAAGTATACTGCAGTCGGATCATTTTCATGGTATTATTTTCCGTCCAGTTATCTGCTCTGGATTATTTTATTTTCAATGTCTATACTAATTTGAACTTTAACAGAATGTTTTCCAGTATATTTTAGATATTTCTGCAAATTTTCATAAAAAATATTACAATCTGACATTTTTACAGCATTTTTTCAACACCTACTATCTTTTTTGAAGAAATGGAGCCAATGTTTGTGATACACGATATCTCCATAGCAACAGATGATGACATCATACAATTTGGTGATGACGTAAACATATACCCTGTATATTTATCCAGGGCAATTATCATGTGGGGAAACTGTCTTAATTGGCTAGAAAAGACCATTGTTTCAGACTATAATTTTTGTCAATTTCTTGTAAGCTGATTTGGGAACTCACTTATGGCCACTGAGTGTACCTCTTTTGATGTGTGTGGCTGTTTGTCACATACTTTACTGTTTTATACAGTAGGAACTTATTAAAATTAAGTTAGTTTTGGAACAGTCTAGTCTGGGTTTTGATAGATAAAATAGATTCAACAAAACAAGGTAATGATAAATATATTATGTTTTGCTGTATGCATAACTTATTACAGAGTGATTACTAAATTCAGATGCTGAACCCAGTTAAATAAACAATTAATCTCAGAGTGTTGATAACACAATTACAGGCGAAATTTATGAACTCGGATCTGATTTCCTCAAAAGCGCTTGTCCCTAGAGTGAAATGTCATTAAGGCGGATTTTCACAGATCGGGGCTCAAATTTATTCATGCTGTAAAGACCTGGTTAAATTTTAGGTGCACTGGGTACTTAGGGGAATTACAGTACATTGCATACATGCACCCCTTTCTCATGGCATAATTCATGTTGTGTTGTTAAACAGCAATTGAAATATTGTTATTTATTGGAGCCAGCTTGTGAGATTTTAGTACTTATCACATCCAGACAGTCGCCCCAGAGCCATCTCTATATGGTCCTCGACGCAAGAAAACCTTTCTTCTTCTGGGTTTCCCACAAAGCGAGACTCAAACCAGTCTCCTTACCTACAGAGACTAGCAAGAAAATTGAAAATTCGCTTGAAGCAAGTTGAGATATGATTCTTTCCAGTAGGTGAATAACAAAGGCGCTGATCAGTCTGCGCAGATGTGCAGGCTGGTCTGGGCCTTTGTTGTTCGCAAACCCCCAAAGACAGGTGTTGCCATCACAAGACCAATCATAAAATTCTTAATCCTTGCTTAGTACTAGACCCATCCTGACATAAATGGAAAAATGTTGACTGGGACGAAAAGAATCAAATCAAACAAACAAACAGAAAATTCTGTCTGACTATTTGACATCTGGCCTCTAGATAGGAGTGCGTAACCAAAAATTAATTTTCTTATTTCTCGCACAAAACACGTTTTGGGTATTCAAAAGAATGGTCTCAATGAGATGGTTCTTATGAGCTCCTAAAACAAATGTTAAAACGTATGGATAAGAAAATAATCACAATTTTATGCTGATTTTTTTTACCTATCTGTACCTATGAAAAGGTTTATTGAATGACTTTATGTGATAAGTACTATTAATACATGGGCTGATCCATATTGTTGTTGTTTTGTAAGATGTTGTAAACATGTTATAAAGTAAAGTAGGCTGTGACTGAATAAATCAGGGAACAATGCGTATTTGTGTTGTTTGTTTCTTAAAAAACCAAATTAAAATCTTGGTCTTTCTAACTCTTTGCCTGGCTGTGTCATCTACTGATAACCCTTGCAGTTAAACTATCGCGTTGATCTGAATCCAAACTGTTTGACACTGATGGGATTCCTGAAGCATTTTTTTTGAGGAAGAGCAATTTTAAAAAAAAAAACCAAACAAAAAACAACAGATGACAAAAAAGCATGCAAAATTTCCCAGCATGCAAAGAGTTATGTTTACTTAAAGCCATTTTCTCCAATAAAAGCATATAATAGATTAAGATGAAAAAGAAATTAGCACATGAAATTGGGATTATTTTCTTGTATATCAGTCAGACTCCCTGAGATGGTTCTTTTGAGTACCTATACGTTGGCTACAACATTAACCCTTTAAGCGCCAATCACAACTGCAGGAGACGATCTTTCCCAATTTTCGACAAAAATAAGGTATGAAATTACAGGAGAATCATCTGCCAGACGATTCTCATGAAATATCAATCATGCCTTATTCGTTATTTTTGAAAAAGCGTCAAAATTTGAAATTTGCTGCTGCAAATTATAGGTGGTGCTTTAAGGGTTAAACTATGTTTTGGTAAGAAATCAGGAAAATAGTTTGTAGCTACATGTTCCCCCGGTCCCTGTAACCCGGCCCCTCTCTTATCTGAAGGCATGTAAAAGCCTCAATGTAATTGCAGGGGGAGGGAGTGAGGGGGGACTAATGTGGATGATACTCCTGCACCTGCATGTTAATTAAAAGTCCTGATGATGGTGGTGGTGATGATGATGGTTCTCTAATTAAGCCTGTTCTTTCACAATAATCTTCCTAATAATGCCCTCTATCAAAATTGCAAAAATCATTCCACTTCGCTGAATACAATGGCTGCCAGAGTTAAAAATAGAAATATCTTTAAACAACATCTGCAGAACCACTAGCCACAAAAAATTGCACAAACCGTTTCATTCCGCTGAACAAAATGGCCACCAGAGATCTTTAAAAGGCATCATCCTCCCAAACCACTGTATAGTCAAAATTCAAAATAATTTCACAGAAATACTGCTTAAAACATTGTAAGTAGAGCTAACGTAAGTTTTGTTTTTAAACATCAACTCTTGTGAGCCAGGACTCAGGTGAGCGATCCAGGACCACAGGGTCCTCTTTTGCTCATAGTACCATTCAGATTCATTAAACTTTTAAATATTGATCAGATTTTGAAGCTCATACTATACATGTATAGATTTGGTATTTAAATGTAGTTTGGTGTCTTTGGTGATCCTAGTTTGCAAGTGTTGTTTTGTCCTTCGTTTCAAAGATATTGGAGCAATGGTGGTGAGTTAATCATTCCTTCTCGCATATTAAGCATATAGATCTCATTTTAATCAGCAATTTTACAATAATATCATTCTTAAACAATACAAACATTTTCTATTATTAAAACATAGATGAGTAGGCACATTTATGCCTATTTACTCTAAGTTTTAAAGAGAAGGAAGCCTTAGTATATGTAGTACATTCGAACAAGAAATGCTGATCATTTTCAGTTTATCCTATTTTGCAAACTTTGCAGATCCTATCATGTCTAGTAATACCAGTGTATCCGCCTTTTTCGATAGTCAGTTTGTGAGCACTGAATCTCATATTTGCCAAAACTGATCTATCTGAACATGCAGCATGTGCAATTATTTTAATGTGACTTGTTGAATGCCAATAACACTAACAGTATTTAATGGTACCGAGAAGACCTGTGTTTCTAGGTATTAGTAAAGATACCAGTTAATTTCCTAACCTTTTTTGTAGTATAGAGATTAAGTTTATTAAAAATAGTTCTGTGACCGCATCGGTGTGGTAGAACATCTGAATTGAGACTGTGTATGGGTTTGGTCATTCATACCACTAAGCCCTTAGCATGACTTTTGTTGTCTGCTCCTCTCCTCTGCTTATGTTCTTGCAAACAATATGGACCTATATTCTGACTGCTCCCATGGCATGATCATGGTTTATATTGTATCTGCTTCCATGAAAAAGATCCAGTTTGAAGTGCACTTGAATATATGCAGCAGATGTAAAAAGCAGACGACATTTTCAGGACATAAATAGTGGTGGGATCACTTAGCAAACAAATGTTGAATTCTATTCTAATCGTCCATCAAATTACGAATGCAAACGGAATTTTCCGAATGGGTTTCGAAATACTCTGACGTCGATAATTTATGTGTGTGTTTACACACTTAGCTGATTTACGGAGGAAGTTGCCGGACTGAAAAATGTTTTGAATCTCATCGCGTTTTGGACGGTTTTCTCTCAAATTTCTATCGGTAAAACTTTGAGAATGAATGAGGACAATTACTCGGTCAATGTTAATTGTGTTGTATCAGGAATATTTAAGCACAGATTGAAAAAATCGGGTCACATCTGGCAAACCTCGCCAGTTGAAATCTGTCGGAACAACAAAGTTGTTGACACAGCGTGTAAACTTTGTGATGAGTTCGAAAAGAGATATGAAAATGTCTTTCGTAAACTTGGACTTGATTTCAATGGATCAGAATTGACATTAGATAGCTTCTATTCTGTGTTAGACCACATGCTTGAAGATGGATTAAACTGGGGTCGAGTTACAGGCATTTTGACTTTTGCCAGTGTGATGGCAGTTTTGGCAATGGACAAACAAAAAGACTATCAGGTTGAATTAATCAGAGATTGGACCTGTTCATATATTCAATCACAAATTGATCGGTGGATGAAAGAAAATGATGGATGGGTAGGTTCAATCATGAATAAGGTTTTCATCCTACTGCCAGAAAGATAAATGTCACTCTGGGATCTGTAAAACACTTGAGTTACCCGGCAGTCCAGGCCAAACCACCTCATACAGACACTATGCTCCTCTATCTTCACTTTAATAGCTGAGTCGGCTCTTAAATGCTGCATCAGCCTGTCAACCATCAATTCTGACCTCTATCTTCAATCACCATTCAAGGCATATCATCCCAATATGACTGAAAAATTGTTGACTGGGATGTAAAACATCAAAACATACAAACTATCAAGTCCAATCACCATATAATAAAGTATAGCCAGGGGCTTGAACCTCCACCCCTGAAACACTAGTCTAGAGAGAGCCTGGGCGCTAGGTCACAAGATGGTTGTGTCAAAAACATATACTGTACATCATTACATGTATTAATAAATAGGGAGCGCAGTCAGGGATTTTTTTTGGGCCTCAGGGGCCGAAATTCGGCCCCTTTCCCAATGGGACTTAGGTGACTTTTTCCCAATTTGAAAAAAAAAATTCCCAATCTCAAAAAAAAAAAAAAAATTTTTTTTTTTTTTTTTTTTATATTTTCACACACACACAAGCTACATAATGACAGTCTACTAGAATTGCATCCTATTTTCCTTCAATTTAATGGCAATAGTATGTGTAATAGCTAATTTGTTTTTAAACTGACCGAAAAATGCTGTTCTTGTTTGTTTAGAAAATTTCCCAATTTATTGGTTTACCACGCTAATTTTCCCAATCTGAAAGGCTCTAGGGCCCCTTCCCAAAATTGCAAAAAAAATCCCTGGCAGTGGCTCAGTGGTAGATTGCTTGACTCGAGACTGAGGGGCCGCGGTTTCAAGCCTCACCGGCGTCACTGTATTGTGTCCTTGAGCAAGACACATTAATCCTAGCTTAGTACTGGTTCAACCCAGGAAGACCCGTCCCTGCATAACTGAAAGATTGTTGATGGGACGTAAAGAATCAAACAAACAAAAAAAAAAAATAAACAGATAGGACACTATAATATATGTTGGCAATTACCTAGATGGTGCTGAGTGGGGTCTCTGATTTCAGGCATAACCCAGGAGGCCGAATGAAAATCCTGGCTGATATGTTGTATATCTTTCATTTGTGAGAAGATACACAAAGTTTGGTTTAAAAATCTTTGAAATTGACTTTGTAATTCAGATTTAATGATATTTGACCTTTTGGCCCCTCCCCAAGGTCCCAGGGGGCCGGGACCCAAAAAATGGTGCCAGTGCATGTGCAATTCATTTTAGTATTAAATTCACACACCAAATCTGGTTGAATTTAGGAAAAAAAAAATTTTGACCCCCCAACCCCCCACGGTACCCCTAAGTCCCACCCCTGGGGCATGACCCAGGCGGCCAAATGAAAATCGCGTCTGATATGTTTGATATCTTTCATGTGTGAGAAGACACACAAAGTTTGGTTGAAAAATCTTTGAAATTGACTTTGTAATTGAAATGTAATGACATTTAATGCAGGGGTGTGGAAATAGTAAAATTTTCTACTTGTCCAGGGACAAGTAAATGGCCATAATGTACTTGTCCAAAGAAAGTTTTACTTGTCTAATAGTACAGATTAGCTTATACCTTTCTGTGCTAAAACAATTTACACTTTCGAAAACAGTATGAAACCATGCAGATATCAACTCTCTTGTAAATTGCGTAGATCCAAATTAGCTGGCTTCTAAAGAAGCCAGCTGATCAGGATCCACACTGTTTTCAATGCAGCATGTGAACTCATAATAATTAATCAAAATATGAAATACAAATTTTATTAACTTTATAACAAAATTTGCACTTGTCAAGGACAAGTAAATTGAAAATTTCAACTTGTCCTGAATGAAATGGGACCAGGTCGGACAAGTCGGGCATGGTATTTCCACAGCCCTGTTTAATGATATTTTACCTTTTGGTCCCTCCCCAGGGGGCGGGGCAAAAAAATGTGCAGTTGCACGCCCCATTCATGTGAACAACTCACACACCAAATTTGGTTGGATTTCGTTCAATGGTTTAGGAGGAGATAGCGTGACGGAAGGAGGCGATTGCAATATCCCCGACGCTTTTTTAAAAAAGCACAGGGAATAATAACACATACTATGAATGAAGGTTCTGAAAAAAATTCCAAAAAACCTTTTTTTAAGATTGGGATTTTTTTTAAACTGGGGAAAAAGTCACCTAAATTCCATTGGGAAATGGTCAAAAATTCGGCCCTTGAGAACACAAAAAAATCACCGGATGCTTGCCTGGCAGGTAGGCAACAGCCTTGCTGAAATACCTGTTAAACCCTCTTATTTGGAGCTCTGACTAACTGCATTTCTTGTGACTTGCTCAGTTTAACAAGCCTAATAGATTCAGGAAAGTTTTGTGGTTCATAATTTGGCAACTGCTGTTATTTACTTTGAGAACATGCCAAGGTATTATTAAGGTCTGAATGAAACTACCTGGGCATTACATTTTTGGTTTTGCCTCTAAATAACCATTACTTTGGCACAAGGCCATAACATTATGTGGTTCCTTTGTCTTCCCAATTTTGTAGCCAAATATTTATCGGACCTCATTCTTTAAACATCAGACATCAGGCTTGATCTTGATCCAAACAATAATAATGACTAAATGTTCTAAAATTTTGAAAACCATAATTGTATATTGCAATCAGAACAAACATAGTAGATCTGACTGCTCTTTATCAGATTCTTCGCTGTTTGCTATTTTTGCCAGTATTATGTGAATGAAAGAACAGAAACCCAACTTTTTAGTTCAGATTTAAGAGCTGCCAACCAAGTATTTACAATATTTCTCACAAAAAGAAAGCACAATCATTTTATGGATCAATCGCTGTCCACCACTTGGCTCAAATTGACAACCTGAAAAAACCTTATTAAAAACAACGAAAAATTTTCAGTGGGAGATCATCAGAATGCTCTTTTCAACAGTTTGATCTGAGTCTGTGTATGTTGGCACATGGTATAATATTAAATACCAATTCAAACATTTGATTTGTCTTTTGGATCTTATATGGAGCGCAGTGGCTCAGTGGTTGAGTGCTTGACTCGAGACTGAGGCAGCCCCGGGTTTGAGTCTCAGCTGCGTCACTGTGTTGTGGTCGTTGAGCAAGACACATTTATCCTAGCTTAGTACTGGTCCAACCCAGGAAGACCCGTCCCTGTTTAACTGAAAGATTGTTGTTGGGACGTAAAGAATCAAATCAAACAGACAAAGTTTTTGAATCTTGGCTGATCATTAACATTTTAACATATTTAGTCATGTTATTCTATTTGTTGGAATTATCTCTTGTTTTGGGTTAGATTATAGCCTAGAAAAAAAAAAAAAGTAATATCTTATAACATGACCACATGTACATGTACCTAGTATAGAACTTCGGTCTAGTTAAGCAACATTTTTGAGTGTGGCATTGTAATTATTTCTTTCTCATCAATTTAAACATGTGGGTTTGGGTGCACAAAAGAACCGTCTCCTTGAGACGTCTCTTGAGTACCACCACCATATGTTTCGGTTGAAAAATAAAAACAAAATTACAAACTCTTGCATGTATCTGGAGGCCTGAAAGTACAGTAATGTCAGTATCACAGGTCTAGATAAACAAAAATTTTCAGTGTAAAATTGTAAATATTTTCTTACCTATCAATTTAACATATGTTTTGGGTGCCCAAAAGAACCGTCTCATTGAGACGGTTCTTTTGAGTACCCACAACATATGTTTTGGTTGAGAAATAAGAAAATTAAATTTTCGTTACACACTCTTAACTAAAGTCCTGCAGTATGATATTTTAGTGTCATAATAAGGTCAATAGTTACTGCACAATAGAATTGAAATGCTTTGCCAAGCATACCAAATGTTATTGACATTTAAGCCCTTCTACCCGGTTATTCTCAAAACAGCCTGCTCAGCTACAGAGACTAGTTTGTATCTTGACAATTTGGATTTACATTTTTAGCAATTGTACAAAATGTAGCTAATAAAATCTTGAGCGGGTGAACAATAATGTACAGTCTGATCTGTGCCTTTGTTGTACACTGATAAATACCACTTATCGGAGCATATGGCATTTTTGTTTGTGGTTTGGAATTGGTCCAAGGCAACATAGCTTGCAGTGTATGTGTCACAATTGTTTTATCAAAAATAGTTGTTCTCATTTCTCAACCGAAACATTTGTTGTGGGAACTCAAAAGAACTGTCTCAACATATAATTTTGGTACTCAAAAGAACCGTCTCAATAAGAAGGTACTCAATAAGACGGTTCTTTTGAGCACCCAAACATATGTTAAAATTGATGGCCATGGTAATATGCTAAAAAATGTTGGTTATTCAGTAAGACAATTGTTCCTACCCTTTTCAACTTATGTCAGTTTCTATGCCCCCTGTGGTAATTCCGAGGGGTAACTCTAATTCTCAATGTGAATCTGAATCATATACATGTACACATGTTGTGACCTGTCACCTAGACCTCAAAGTCGTACCCTAGCATGAGGATGGTGCTAAAAAAACTTTTTAATAATCATTCAAACTATTAATTCCTTCGAAGGGTTTAGGCAGGTCAGCTAGTTGCAATGTTAACTTAAATTAGGAAATTAAAGTTTTATATATATGAAATTAAATTATGCTTTCTTGAAGGCATAGTCAATACAAATTTAAAGTAAATGGAAGACACCCAAATAAAGTGTTCAGACTCAGAGCAATCAACCCCTCGTCTTTCAATTCAGACATTAAATGAAAAATAAGTATTGATGTCATGTAATGGTGACAGGCTGTTTGCTGTTTACAAGTAAATATTTTCTTTGTTCTGGGTCAATGAATTCAGCATCATTGTATGAGTCATTTTTAAACCAGTTGTGCAAAAATTGAGTATAATTTGTTTTTTCCCCTTAACTTTCAGTTAAAATGTGTGTTATGGGTGCTCAAAAAGAACCATCTCATGTTTTGGTTGATAGATAGGAAAAATATAATTTTCAATTGTGCACTCTTATGTGGAGGCCTGAAGATGTATAAGTTTAGTCAAGATTGATGACATTTTATTAGTAATAAATTTTAAATTTTAAGAGTACTCCAGGAAGATGGTATTTTGATATGGTTATACAGAATGATTTGGATAAGAAATAAGAAAAAGGACTTTTTATTGTAATGTTGCAGTTATGTCTACATACATGTATATTGTGTCTTGTTTTAAAAATAAGAACAGTGTAGATCCAGATCAGCTGGCTTTAGCTGATCAGGATTCAAACTGTTTTTCACTCTGCTAATAACTAGAATCCTACAAATTTAATCGATAAAAATTGGTGGAGGAGTGTACTACGTAAAAAACAAAAATTTTGAGCGTATAATTGTAAATATATTCTTACCCATCCGTTTTAACATATGTTTTGGGTGCTCAAAAGAACCGTCTCATTGAGACAGTTCCTTTGAGTACCCACAACATACATTTCGGTTGAAAAATAAGATTTTTTTTTGGGGGGGGGGGGGGGGGGGGTGGTACACACTCATAACTAAAGACCTGATAAAATATCCAGCATGAGAAGGGTTCATTACCCACTACCCCTTATTTACTTTGCAAAATAAATGATATTTATTTGCTTGTCATTTAATGTCTCCTGAAGGCACTTTAGCATTAAGTATAAGGACAGTGTATATCACCTGAACTAGCTAATGGGCAGCACTAAATGCCTGATGACGAAATTGACCTTTCTGAATCAGACAATCTTCAAGCAAAATTTGCTGTGTCATAATTTGACCCATAATACATGTACAGTGATACCTGTGGTGAGCAGCCTCTCAAAAATAAACAAAACAAAGGTCTTAAAGACAGGTGGAGCATTCTGCAATGCTTTTGATCTACATTCAGCCATTTTTGGTCTTGAAAACATATTTTTGGGTCTTCTATTGAGACTTGAGTGACTGCTTTAAACTCTCTGAGACAGGTTTACAGTACCTGTAGTATTCTCATTACTTTGCAAAGGGCAGTAATGACCATTATACATGTAGCAAGTTAACATTCGTAACTCAATTTTGCATGTATGAGGATAATGATTTGTGAATAATAGCCTTTTTTTATAATGAATAGTGAATAATGAGCCAAAAAAATAATGAATACTGAATAATGAGGGCCTAAAAAATAATGAATAATCCTATTTTTAATAAATTGAAACAAAAATTAATGAAAAGTGAATAATCAGATTTCTTTGCCACCTTTTTGACTGTTAATGAATAATTGGTCTTATTTTAATGAATAAGCCAAAAAAATTTAATGAGATGAATAATGGGCTAAATTTTTAATGAATAGTGAATACCAGACCCCCCCCCCCCCCCCTATCCAGACCCTCATGTATTGAGCGAATAATTTATTCTTCTGTAGGCGGCAGCTGATAATCTTTGCAAACATTTTGGACCCCTGAATTGGATCCAAACCGTTTGACTCACTGATAGTGTTCCTGAAAGATATTTTTGAAAAAGTTAGTTTTGAAAGGAGTCAGCAGACGACAGCAAAATCATGAAAAATTACCCAGCATGCAAAGAGTTAATGTTTGTTTGGTTTTGTTTTTTAGAAAGGACTGGTAGACTTCTATGAAAATGGCAAACCAAGAGAGGAGAAGAAGGGGAAGAACGGTGATATGGGATGGGGAATGGTCCTCGGCTGTTTAGGCGCTGTTGCGATTGGAGCAATGATCGTGAATAAGGCCTAATCTCATCTGCGGAACAGTTCTGAACAAAATAGTGCTTCTGTGCTTCTAGTCAGCTTGTTATGTCCTGATCATTAGATGGAACAACCATTAATGTCACTGTTGTGTTGGATTTAGTTCCATGAAGTACTTCACATAGCGTAGCACCACCTACACACACTACACTTAAACCCTTAAAGTGCCAAGAAAAAAAATGCATCTGAAAATGTCGTCTGTGCAAAAATTGCCTAACATTACTGATGAATAAGTATAGAAGCAAACAGCATACTGCTCCTATAGCGCCAAGAAAAAAAATGCATCTGAAAATGTCGTCTGCTAGAGTTGTCTGCTGCAAAAATTGCCTAACATTACTGATGAATTCAGTATAGAAGCAAACAGCGTAGACCCAGAACAGACTGCTCCTAAAGGAGCAGTCTGATCTGGGTCCACACTATTGCCATAGAGGCTTCTTAAACATTTCAGCAGACGAGAGAAGCAGATGACTTTTGTTGCGATTGGCGCATTAAGAGTTAATTATGCCTATTGAATAGGTACACAATCAGGGAAGATTACCTAATGAGGAGATATTCTTTCCCATAGTATAAAAAAACACTCTTTCAGGGAGAAAATTGCTCCTTCTCAGTGTGGGAGCACATTGAATTCAAGGTATTCCAGAAAGAATGTTTTTTCATTAATTTAGAAAAAATCAGCAAGCAACAAAAAGGCATTGAAAACAGCATGCAACAAGTTTGACGTGTATATGCTGCTGTCCAGTGGGAATGTAAACCAAAAATGTATTTGAGTTGCGACATGAGATTTCCAACAATGTGGGAGGTGCGACCAGCAAAGGCTCAGATCAGCCTGCGCATACACGCAGTCTGAACAGAACCATTGCTAGTCGCTTGAATATTCTATGAGTGTTAAGCTACTGACTGAACATCATTTGGAGTTTCTAAGCTTAAAAGGAGGCTGCACAGGCTGGTCTGAGTCTTAACTTGTCAAAATATCACATTATTGGAAATCACATGTCACAGCTCATTTGTCTATTTCTTGTTTCATCTGACCATTAATAATAAATCCCCATCCAAACTTACATGTAAAATGTGCCAACAGGGGAGACTCCGAAGAGTCTGTAGAAGTGCGGTCTGAACTTCTTGTGGTGTTTGCTGGCTACCTATTATGCAAAATCTCATGAGCTGCAACCAATTGTTTTGAGCGTAAAATTGCAAATATTTTCTTACCAATCAGTTTTAACATGTGTTTTAGGTGCTCAAAAGAACTGTCTCATTGAGATGGCTCTTTTGAGTACCCACAACATATGTTTTGGTTGAGATAGAAGAAAATTATATTTTTGGTACACACTACACTCTTAAATAAAGGCCTGCTTTATAGGAATACAGGAATTTGATACGCCATGACTGAAAACATGTTGACTCAGACTGGGATGTAAAGCATCAACAGAAACAAATGTGGTTATTTAAATTGGATTGATATGCATCTGGTGAATGCAGTGAATGTCTGCAAGATGTAACATGTTTTTAGGGGATAACTGTATTGAAAATTTTCATGATATACTGTAATTATGACAATGCGTCATCTAGTAACATTTATTCTTCAAAAAGACAGTAAACTGTAGTATGCTGCGCCAACATCCAGCGGCAGCCAGCTGCATAAAACTACTTGTCAGCCAATGAAAAGTGACGTTACGTAATGACATAGCGTTTGAGACAGTACATCACAGGCAAATTCATGACATTATCCAATCAGACATCATGTTACATTTGCAAGTGCATTAGAATTCAGGGTAACTTGGGGCAAGCTCATGAAATTTTGCTACTTGTGGATAAAATCATCGTTTATAAAACCCTTTCTATACGAGAAGCACCTTTTAAAACAGGTACTTTGAAAACGAGGAAAACCCAGATGAAATGCGGCAGATAGCATCATTTCATTAGAGTAATAAGGGTATGCACTGTTCGCAAGGGAGCAAGGTTGAAAATGGGGGCCTTTATCAAGTCCTTGAAATAAAGTGTGTCTTGAAATAAAGTCTTGAAAACTGAAAAAGATAAACAGTGTTGATTCTGATCAGCTGGCTTGATCCGGGTCTACACTGTTATCGAAAAGAGGGTGTTGTATTTTGAGCAGTGTGCTTAAAACAGAGCCTTCAGAGTTAGACTAACTACAATTATATGATATTGCACATTGTTGAAAAATTGTTTTAAGGACTGGAACCAGCCTAGGCTCAAATGTTTTCATAAGAAAATGACTAATTGTCTAATCATGGGTCATATGTTTGTGCTCAATTATTTGAACTGAAAGCTTAACATGTGATGTTAAATCTAACCTGCAACTGATGTCTGCTTACAATCTTTGCAAACAGTTTGGACCCAGATCAGGCCCGGCAAAACTGCAGGGCTTCTGATTTTTTTCAAGATTGGTGGGCCGAAGTGACCCATGGAGCAAAAAATGGTGGGTCATTTTCTGAAATGATGGGCCCAAGCATATCAAACGAACCACAGATGACATTTGGGTAGTATAATTTACCTACACACTGACACAGACACTTGTATGCATATGTAAATTGATTACTGATTATACAGTAAGACCTGTCTTTAGCGGTCACTCAAAAAAGAAGACCAATGATCACTTAATGCAGGTCAAAAGTATTGAAGAATGCTCCCAGCTACCATTTGTTATTAAGATCTTTGTTTTGTCTTTTTTGAGTGACTACCTACATGTACTTTCTGTTTTGTGGAGTTAGTAGACTCTCTGTAAGATGAATATTTTCATTAAAGTGAGATTTGTTCACAACTGAAAAGGATGGGTCCACTGCCTTGGAAAGTGACGGGCCATATTTTGAAATCATGGGACAATGATCCGGGCCCACCATAAATCTGAAGGCCTGAAACTGTGTTCCTGATCTTGAGCCCAATTGTTTGACACTCTGATAAGAGTTCCAGAATGAATTTTATTAAAAGGTTAATTATGAAAAATTCAGACTTCGATGGTTTTTGTAAAAAAATCCAGCATGCAAAGAGTTTATAGTACCAGATATTGCTTCTAATAAAATATATATAAATAATCATAAAAATGTGTTTTTCTGTTTATTTCCTCTGTATTCTCAGGTGAGATGTAGTGATCAGTCCTGGCTCAGAGGTTAATAAACTTTTCATACTCAACTCAGCTGAACACGAAATTTATCCTGCTCATAAATGTTAAAATGCCAACAATTGTTGGCATTTTAACATTTATTAGCATGATAAATACAACATCTGAGAGACTTGAAGCAAAAACTTCTTTATTTGTGAGTATATTAGTTTTATGAGCAGTTGAATTTTTATGCTCAGTTAAGTTGAGCATGAAAAACATTTTATAACCTCGGGACCAGATAAGAGTTCCAGAATGAATTTATTAAAACGTTAATTTTGAAAATTTCAGCAGACTTCGATGATTTTCTTAAAAAAATCCAGCATGAAAAGAGTTTATAGTACTAGATATTACTTCTAATAAAATATATATAAATAATGATAAAAGCGTGTTTTTCTGTTTATTTCGTCTGTATTCTCAGGTGAGCTGTAGTAATCAGTCCAGGCCCCGAGGTTATAAAACTTTTTTCATACTCAACTCTGCTGAGCACGAAATTTATCCTGCTCATTAATGTTAAAATGCCAACAATTGTTGGCATTTTAAACATTTATTAGCATGATAAATACAGCATCTGAGAGACTTGAAGCAAAAACTTCTTTATTTGTCAGTATTTTAGTTTTATGAGCAGTTGAAAAAAGTTTTATAACCTTTGGGCCTGGTCAATCATCAGGCAACAAGGAGTTCTGCTGATGAAGCGTACATTATCCCTAATTGACATGATAACAAACATCAAATTTTCAAATTGCTCTAATGTTTTTAAAATTGATGTGGTTTGATAGTAAATAAATATCTTAAGCATCAAAAGCTCAGCATTTGCAAAGTAGTGAAACCCTTTCATTTTTTTGTTTTTGTTGAATATGTACAGCGTCTCAAGTCGTTATTTCAACATCTCATTTAGGGAAAATGCACATCTTATCAGTAGAATGATCCTTTCTCTAGCCTTTTGCAAATTTGAAATCTGATGGGTTATGCGAAATATATTGATACGATAAGTACATGTATGTAATTGTCCATTTTATATTTGAAGGAGTTGTCTGTCGAAATAAAAAAAAATGTATTCAGGGATTTTTCCAGGATTGATTTGAGTGGGGCTGATATTCGACCCCTTCCCAATTAAAATTGAGCAAAAACTTACCAAATTGGTGTATATCATTCTCAATTAGTTAGTTCTACATTTTGGTGAAAATTTCATGAAAATCCGAACAAAAATAGCAAAGTTAAAGATGCATGAAAATTTGCATAAAAATGTTTTCATTCACATTTTTATGAAAATGTTTATGAGTTTTAAAGCAACAAATATTTTACAGCATTACAGTGCTAATTTCATATATGGTTTAATGGCTGTCCAGTTCTTTTAGACTGCATCAAATTTTCCCAATTTTGATGGTCCAACATTTTTTATCCAAAATTCAAATCCCAAATTATCCTTGACTTCAGAAAGGTAGGAAAATCCCTGGTATTTCAGTCCCTGAAGATTGTTTTTATCTTAACAGACAGTGCAGACCCTGATGAAATGCCATATGTGACGTTACATCTTGGTCTTCACTGTTTACCAAATTAAAAGGGCTTAACTACATGTACTTGTCCATTTGTTCAAACTCATTCTTGTCTGCTGATAACCTTTGCAAACAGTTTGGACACAGATCAGGCCCAACAAAATGTTGGGCCTAATCTGGATCCAAACTGTTTGCAACTCTGATGGTATTCCTGAAAGAATTGTTCCAAAAGTTGATTTTGAAAAAAAGCAGAAGAAAACAAAAAAGCATGTTATGTCCTTCCACCCAGGGATTTTTTTTGCAGTTTTGGGAAGGGGCCCTAGGGCCTTTCAGATTGGCTTATGTAGCGTGGTCAACCCCTAAATTGGGAAATTTGTTATACATTTTTGGTCAATAAAAAATTAATTAGCTATTACACATACTATTGCAATTAAATTGAAGGAGAACATCGCCATATAGCTTGTGTGTTTGTATCTGAATGAAAAAACCGATCTTTGAGAAAAAAGAAATAAAATAATAATTTGAAGATTGGGATTTCTATTTTCAACATTGGGAAAAAAGTCACCTAAATTTCATTGGGAATGGGGCAGAATTTCACAAGCAAAATAATCCCTGGAGAGGAACATGTTGCTGATCTTCTTGGTATTGGCGTGACTACATGATATATGCCAATGCATGACACAACCAACAAATTGACCTGGCACCTGGGATTATTCTCACCCCAGCCAAAGGTTCATGGAGGCAACAATAGTTTACCAATGGCTCTGGCATACGTTTATCCCGCTGACAACTTTTTCAAACTGAAATCGGAATTTCATACGGAGACTCCTTATGGTAGGGGAATGAACATTTATACATGGATAGTGGTCCTGGCCACATTACCAAGACGTGCACCACATCCCTTCAAAAACCCTCTTTGGAACCAAAAGGCCAATGACCTTGGGCCTTGCTTGGTATGAAGTGTTCAAATGATGGTCCTCAGTTGACCATGCCCTACTTTATGGCAAGGTCAAGTTTGACTCCTAATGCATTTAATGGTGATGGGGATCCTGGAGAAATGATACTTTGCTTACATTCACTGTTCTTTATTAGATTATGTTCATACTGTATAAAACAACAGTGTAATGAAATGGAAACAAGAGGACCCTGAATCGCTCACCTGAAGAGAGGATGTAAACCATAAAATATAAATCCCATTTCTCAAACACTTTACGTCCATCTTGGGTATCACTCTGATCATATGCATAGCCTATCATGTCAATAAGTTCACTCAAAATATACATTTTCTGCACAATTTTAATGTCTGAAAAAAGATCAGGGGTTTGCATCAGGACAAACATTTTACTTGAATAATGTTCTACACTTTTATATGCTATATATGACCTTCTTCAGAAAAAAACTGTTCTGACCTTTTGACCCCATCCAGTGGTCAAGGGTGTGTAAAAGGTGCTTGCGTGGTGTTCTATGAGAGAGTCAATTGGGTTTACTGATAAGCGAATTATGGCCCTAAAATTCAACGATTAGCGTATTTTGGCCCTACAATTTAACGGTTATATAGCGATTTTTATGGTTAATTTTACCGAATAGTGGAATGAGAGGTGCTAGTGATTAGCGAATTTCGGCTAAAAAAATAATGATTAGCGATTTCTGGGCGAAAAAAATACCGAATAGCGGAATGACGTGTTTTAACGGTTAGACGTCGCGTCAGATGTTGGTGTTAATTTTAAAAACGTAGGGGTCCTCTCTTTTGAAAGTTCTCTATTTCACTTTTTCCATTAAACATTTTTACAAACTAAACATGAAAGAAAAGGTTATTAATTATATTTTACATTGATGAAAAACGAAAGACAAATTAAGATACAAAGAAAAAGTTATCGCTAACATGTTCCGCATAAATTGCCAATTTTTTGCATGTAGAGATGTAACAGAAATCGTTTGGCGAAGTGTTTTTACATCCAAAAGTTTTAACTTATAATGCATGAAATCTTGTAATTTTCCCCGCATAGCTACTTTTTGTGCTTATCCTCACGACGACATGCGCGAAATTGGCGTTAATCTGCAAACTAACCAGAAATAGCCAACCAAGCAAAGAAACGGAACGTGTAGAGATTTAAAGAAAACGTTGAAAACGTGGGGTCTGTGTATTTATGTTGATGTATTACTTTTTAGTGCCTCGTGTTTTTGAAATTCTAAGTATATCACAAAAATGCGTTTTCAAAATAGAATTAAAATTTAGATTTATTCTTGATTTTTTCCATATTTAGTGCAAAAATTTGTTATTTTGCTATGTCTAGCAAAAATGTCACACTCACGCGAATGGCGTCTTTGGAAATATGAGACATTAATTCAATACTAAATGAAAAGATGTTTCTTTAAACTTATTTCTCTCTAAATAAGATATGTAAATGCGTTTTTCGTATATTTTATGCTGTTTTTAAATTAAGAGAAATTGTTAAATATTGAATAAAATATCGCTAAAATGCTTTGTCTAGCAAAAATGTCACAGTCGCCGTTTTTTTACTTTGCTAATCGCGTCGTAAAAACGTTAACATTTTAGCGTTATAATATGCGTAAATGCCAAAAACTTAATCACGCATTTTCTTAAAACTTAGTATACTGATGCATTAGCATAGTCTTGTAGGACACTGTCCTATATTAAGTAATATAAAATAGGCAACTGGCCAGAATTAATTCGAGAAATCTGAATATTCAGTGATCTTTACCCCTGTTTTCAGAATTAACAGGAAATATATCACAGAAGCTTGAAATTCGATCCTTATTCATTCCTATAGCCCCTAAACCGAAAGCTCATAATGTCATTACGTAATGATGACATTTAAGCTTTTGGTTATGAGGCATATACATGTAATGTAAGGACCAAACTTCATGCTCCTGTGTATATATACAGCCACAGGACATACCCACTCTCCACCCAGGAACGTTGCCGCTTAAATCGATGTATTTCCAGATGTTTTGCAAATAATTATTGTCCCAAAAATATAGAAGCTACAATTTTGAAAAAGTACCGAATGAAAGCAAATTGATTTACGCAATAAACATTTTAATGGTAGCTTCTCGGTTTCTGTTGTTTTCGTATGGTAGTAATTTAAACGCAAACACAAATTAAAATGACAGTTTTCGGTAACGTTAACGTTAGCGTCTACGGGAATAGTGATGTTTTAAAATTTACATTCACTTTTAAGTGCGTTCTACTTGAGAACCAAAAGTGTAACTATTTTAATCATTTATTGTATATTGCTGCTCTCTATTTGCTCTTCATCCCTGTAAGTTTTATGAAATTTAATCCATTAAGTTTGTCATGGTATTTTTTACCAAATTCTAGAAAGGTCTTGTTTCAAGCGGCGACGTCGCAAAGTGGCAAACAACTACATGTCCCGAGACTGTCCATCATATTGCTAGGTATTAGTAATAGTCAACTCATTGGAAGCCATACGATGAAAAGGGTGTGTCTGAAACTCAAACGTGACGGGCTCGAATCTCAAATTTAATTTCTTTGTTGTTTTTATTCATTTGTGTCTACATGTTTGTTTGGGCCAACACTAACTCTTGGCGATATTTTAATCATTATCGCATATACGCAAAAGCCTCGTGAAAATGTGGATGCTGACATACATGTATCAAGCGGTGATAGAGGTCTCAATTCTACAACTATTTATCATCTACATTCATACTTTACTCTGACGAGCCTGTACCATTACACAGACTTTCGCGAGTCCTAGTTGCCGGACAATGCGATAAGTACCAAACGCCTACGTATTGGCTAATTTTAATATAAAACATGCAAAGGTGTGTGCAGCGAAGATATCCTTAAGACCTATAATCATCCTGTCTGTCCGTCCGTCTGTCCATTGAAGTCTACTGCAACGAGAATAGAATTATGTAGTTAATAAGCATCGCTCGACCAATCGCATTTACTACTGAAAATAATTGTGCCTACCTTGGTATACCCTACTTTTCGTAATTCTACTCGGGAACATGTATTAAAAAACCCTTTCAAAACTTAAATATATATATAAACCAAAACAAACTTTTCATCTGATCATTTTACAACTGGGCATGTGTGCTTGAAAATATTAACGCAAGGAAGATCGCCTCTCCCATCTGTGAAAATCTCATTGTTTGACGTGTTTAAACAACTTTTGACGTTACACAAATTAACGCCAACATCTGACGCGACGTCTTAGCGAATTCGCTGGGAAAAAAAGTTATTCCACTCCTTTTTTTACAGTAAACTTTTACTGATTACTGACTTTTGGTGCTATTTTTTACCGATCACTGATTTTTGGGCCTATATTTTACTGATTACTGATTTTGGGGCCTAAATTTTACTGATTAGCGATTTTGGGGCCAAAATTTTACTGACTAGCGATCATTTTTGGGCCAAAATTTTTATTGATTAGCGATTTTCAGAGGTACCCCATTGAGACCCTCTTCTATGCTTCTTTCCCGTTAATTTGATATGCAACTCGACTACTTTCAGAAAAGAAAAAAATGTCATTTTGACCCCACCCAGGGGTCAAGTGTGTGTGTAAGGGCAAAATATGCGCTAGCATATTATTGTTTACTTCATTCCCTTTAATTTGATATGCAACATGATCATATTCTGAAAAAAAGTAGGTTTTATATAGGGCTATGTGACCCCTGTGGCGGGGTCATTTTTGGCCCCAAGACATAAATGAAGAAATTTGGTAGAGGTCCACTAGGTGATGCTATATACCTAATACCTAATTGTGGTTTCAGATAAGAAGATTTTTTCATGTTTTCCCTATATAAGTCTATTCAAAACATGTAGCCCGCGGGGTGGGGCCATTTTTTGGCTCCAGGGGCATAACTTGAACAAACTCGGTAGATCCACTAGGTGATGCTACATACCAAGTATTAAGGCTCTATGCCTTGTGGTTTCAGACAAGAAGATTGTTTCATGTTTCCCCATATAAGCTTATTTAAAACGTGACCCCGGGGCGGGCCCATTATAGGCCACAGGGGCACAATTTGAACAAACTTAGTTGTGGTCCACTAGATGATGCTACATACCAAATATCAAGTCTCTAAGCCTAGTGGTTTCAGACAAGATTTTTTTTCATGTTTTCCCTTTATAAACCTATGTAAAACATGTGACCCCAGGGCTGGCCCATTGTAAGCCCCAGGGACATAATTAGAACAAACTTGTTAGAGGTCCTCAAGGTTATAGTTCATACCAAATATCAAGGCTCAATGCCTTGTTGTTTCAGACAAGAATACTTTTAAAGTTTTCATCTTGAAAACCTTTTTTAGCCTGTGTGACCTAGATATGCAACGGACCGGAACCATTTTTGAAAAAAAATATCAAAGAGGGCAATAAGTTTGGTGAAAATCCATCCAGTTGTTTAGGAGGAGATGTCCTTTGAAGCAATTGTTGACGACGCATGTCTAGTGATCACAATAGCTCACATTGAGCCTTTGGTTGAGCTAAATATAATTGAAGCCGTGTTGAAATAAAGAGCTGATGGTTGAAACTCTCTGAAAGGGATCTTCATAACATTTTTTTGTTCTATAAAATAAATCGTTGGTTTATCACCTCTTTATTCAACTCTTCTGCCTCTCCATGTTAAGGATGTATCTTTCTATAGGCTGCGTAATTCTGAAATTTATGTAGGCATTCATGCATTTTTTTTGTTCATCTCCCATCTTAAAATATAAGAAAAACGAATTTGATCCGTCAAAAACATGGCCGCCTGGGAGTGGGTGCTGGGTGAGGCTTGCTGGTTTCCCTTTTACACCCCTATAGAAAGCTTAACATCTCTGAAACCAATGGCTAGAAGTGAATTCAATTTGACAGGGATGTTAACTAGGTGATCATCTACAAAATAGAATAGTTTGGTAGAAATGGTGATTAGGTGACCTTCCGCCAAAAAAGGCTAAAACGAATTTGATCCAGGGGGCGTGGCGAGTTTCCCATAAGGAAGAAACTTTAAACATCTCCTGAAGCGAATTGTCAGAATTGAACAATTTGACAGAAATTGTCACAGGGCGACTTACAAAATAGCTAAAACAAATTTCCTTTCCTGGGTTCCCTAATATACCTCCATAGGAACTTTTTACATCTCTAAATCCAATGGTCAGAACGGAATACAATTTGGCAGGGATGTTAACTAGGTGACCATCAACAAAAAAGAAGACAGTCTGAGCCGCGACATGAGATTTCCAACAATGTGGTAGGTGCGACCAGCCTGGCTCAGACCAGCCTGCGCATACGCGCAGTCTGATCAGAGCCTCTGCATGTCGCTATAATTTTCTATGACCATTAAGCTTCCGACTGAACATCATTTGGAGTTTGTAAGCTTAAAAGGGGACTGCACAGGCTCGTATGAGTCTACACTTGTCAAAATGCCACATTGTTGGAAATCATATGCCGCGGCTCAAGTTTAGTTATGTCACTATGGAACGTTATTAGTTTCCAACACTGAGATGTCTAGATTCGATGTCACTTGGCACTCCTGTTGAAATAATTTGGCAGAAACGTTTCAGGTGTAGCCCTCAAACCATTCTGCTTCTCAGAACAAGATGACCATCAAATTACCTAGTAACAGTTCATGTTTGCCGTTGAACTGATGCATCCTCTGTTATCTACACTTGGAATATCGCCATTTTCCAGAAACTAGGATCATGGCAACTGTGACGACTTGCGACTTTAATGACGCCAAAAGAAAGAGGCTAATTCCCCCCCCCCCCCCTCCCCTGGAGCCAAAAACTGAAAGTTGCTTTTGACCAATGCCTTATGGTTGGTTTATTAGAATTTTTCACTCCTACCGTTGCTATGGTGATATAATACAATATGCTTAAAATAGAGGAATTGCCGTTTTGGGCCAAATTTAAGGCTTTGGGAGACCGAATTTAGCACCTTTTATATGTTGTGTGGCGTGATAATTCTCATCCGTTAAAATATCTTTTTGGTATCTGCTTGTGCTCTATCTTAATTTCTCTGTCAAATGTTTCAAATTTGTCCCAGAACGGCCATTTACCTATTTTCAGCCTATTTTGGCGACATTTTTTAACCATAGCAACGGTAAAAGTCAAATAAATACCAGACTGTTACACTTGGGCTATTAAATTGGTGTAATAAATTGATAAGAATAAATTGGCGAAAAACAATTTTTTGTTTCTTAGCCTCACAGGGGGGGCCAAAATAGCCCAAAATAGCCCCTTAATGCACGTATCTCTTTAAAGCCAAATGGTAGTCTTTTCTGTGTAAAGTCAATTACCATGTAAAATCAGTTATCCATGTAAAGGTAACTTTTTCTTATTCAGTAACGTGCTGTTACTATGAGCAAATGCTACTGTAAAGAACATCTAGCGATAAGGCGTACATTTTCCCTAGTTGACATGATTACAAACACCAAATTTTCAAATTGCCCTAATGTTTTTGAAATTGGTGTAGTTTGGCAGTTAAATATGCATAGTAGGCAACAAAATATGTTTCAAAGCGATTCACCATTTACAATATCGTGTAAACGTGCACTTTCTACCCCACCCCTCATTTAACGCCTTTATACTGGGTGCCGTTTAGACCAGATTTTGAGTAAATACATTGCGAATTTAAAAAAAAAATAAAAGTGCTAAAATGTTAAGGATATAAGTGCTCTTCATTTCCAAAACATTACCGTATTCCTTCTGCGCATGCGTACGAAATACACCTAAAATTGTGACGTTTGTCATTGGAAAGATGAAACTGGTGTCTTTCAGTTTATTTTTAGATGCTTTGCCCCCCTAGACCCAAGATGCCCTTTACATATGTTGAAAATGTTTATAGCGACATGTCGTTGTCCAAAGGGCATCTTGGGTCTAGGGGGGCAAAGCATCTAAAAATAAACTGAAAGACACCAGTTTCATCTTTCCAATGACAAACGTCACAATTTAGGTGTATTTTGTACGCATGCGCAGAAGGAATACGGTAAGGTTTTGGAAATGAAGAGCACTTATATCCTTAACAGTTTAGCACTTTTATTTTTTTAAAATTCGCAATGCGTTAACTCAAAATCTGGTCTAAACGGCACCCAGTATAAAGGCGTTAAATGAGGGGTGGGGGTAGAACGTGCACGTTTACACCGTATTGTAAATAGCGAATCGCTTTAAAACGTATTTTGTTGCCTACTATGCATACTTTACTGCCAAACTACACAATTTTTAAAAACATTAGGGCAATTTGAAAATTTGGTGTTTGTAATCATGTGTACCACTGTCAATATCTATGGGCACTGTACCAATCAACAAGTGTGATTACTGATCAATGTCTATACTGTTCCTCCGCGTTGTGTTTTATTTTTAAGTCAATGATTAACAACCCTGAATTTTGTCAATTTATTTTACAAGTCCAAAGTGGAGTGATTTATTTTTATAATTTAAATAATAATTTTTAGAAACCCGACTGTCCAAAACCTTTCCCAATTTCACTCTCTTGAGTCAAGCCAAAAACTGATCTGGAAAAGGATGCACCCCGGTTTTGAGGTATCTCCAATCCCATCTGTTCATAGAAGCGTATTTTCTATTGGTTATCGGTAAAGGTTAGGATAGTAGAGCCATTTCGATTGGTCGAAATGAAATTCACAAATATCATGGTCAAATTAAACCCTTGCTACGCCGAAGAACCTGAACCAATTTATGTTTTTATCAATTGTCATTCTAATGACGCCAAACTATGGCAAACGTTTCCATTCGAAACACAAACAGTGCAGACCTGATCAGACAGCTTCACCAGAAGCCAACTGTTCTGAGTCTGCAGTGTATTGAAATATTGTATGGCGCAGCAAGGTCAAACATACAACCTTTTACTGAACTTTACAGTCATTCATTAACAACCTTCCAGCTAGCTATATAAGTGTTTATCGGGAGACACTAAAAATGAGATCAAAAGAAATCGTGATATTTCTGATAGGTTGACCCTTGTTATCTCCAGTTAATGAGCTGTCCACTTGAGTATTTCATAACTGCTGAAATTGGGCACATACATGCCATTACATGAATAAAAAGTACCTATACACAAAAGTGTTACATCCCTCCCGAACCTACAAGACAATCGCATGAGGCATAAGATTTACGTCTCGCGCGATTTTCTACAAAAATAATATTCAGGAAGGCATGTAACATGTAAGTCACATATACACATAAGTTCACATTGGGGTCTCTTCATTTGTCGTTTCACTGTCCTGGAGGTCCTCGGTAGATGTAGCTTTAGTGGCTCTGTCAACGTCATTCCTGGTTTTCCATGCGATAAGCGATTCTAATAGTGTGGATTCCTCCACTCCCTGGTTTAACTTATGTTCTATGAATTCTGTCACCAGATGAATTCCCAGAATACACGATCTGAGTGGCTGTAGTAAATCAATAATTTAAAGCTGGTACAGTTCTTCCAATAATTCTTTAGCACGTGCTGGATCAGTAGGCGTACTTGGGCTGGCTATTCCTTGAGACATGGCTTCTGAAAGAATAATAGTCATTGTTCAACATCATAGGTTGTTGTTTTTATGGCAGTCTTCTCATACCAGTGAGATTGATGGTATCATACACTGGTACTCATTGATGCTCATGCATAGCTTGAAATGCCATGGACCACATAACCCTTGTCTCTATGAAGTAGGGGTCTATATATGACTTAAACTCATACTCTGTCTCAGAAAACATCTGACTACATAAATGGAAACATAATAGCCAGTACAGGTATCTCGGTGAAACCCCTTGAATCTCAAGCAATGGCAACGCCTTCTCTATTAATTCCTTGGCATGCATACACATGCCAATCAATGTCTGTACGTCGTCAGCTTCCCTCGGAAAGTTTGAAGTAATTTTGTCGACCACAATGTCTGTGAACACCTGCTCAGGCTTCCTCATAATCGGACGATGCTCATTCTCTCGAAAGTTAGAGATGTTTAAGTTTATCCATTGTTTCAGCTCTTCTCTCCCTTTATTCAGGTCAATCAGCATGTTAAAGGTGTCCCAGCAATTTATGTATCTAGCGTCGAGTTCCATGACCTGAAACCAAGTGGAGGTAAAGCATCTGGTTTAGTAATTTTTCAATTATTTAGTGTCCAACACTACAAACTTCTCCTTTATGATTCTGTTAGATGTCGTCGGTCGCTCTATGTCCGTCAGTAAAGATGTGGCAACTTCTACCATGTTGTCGTCACCTTCTGTCACGCTCGGTTTCGTCTTAAGACCTTCCCTTATTTTGGGCTTTCTCATGACAAGGCAGGGCATGTTTTTGAGAATTTTGAACTTACATTTCAGTAAGTATGTGGCCAAAACACAAAGAATAATGATAACAGACATAACAATTATTAAGTAACCCCAGAGCGGGAAATGTTCTGCTGCTATAGGTTCAATCTGCCATTTATTATGCAAGTCTTCAATCAAATTACCCAATGGAAAATCTTCTAAGTTAGCTAATTTAGGTGGAATTTTAATAGTATCATTGCTGAAAGGAACAATTCGATTTATGTCATCCCAAACCCTCAAGTCTGAAATATTATAGTCCTTCAACATATTACTTGCAAAGTTTTCGATGTTTTCTGTTGAACGACCCTCAAAATACCCTAACAATGAAAAATGATTCGACGTAGCCTGACACGACTTATGTAATGTCAAAAAACCAAATGGTGGATCAACTTGCTGTCTTCCACTTTCTTCTTTCTTACATGACAAATGAAATACTGTTGGCTTATCCAAAATAACCAAGTAAACATCATTAGACAGATAAAATGCAGTTGGTAAAGTGGTTTGATGTATCCATACATTGCAAAATTTCTTGACGTGAACCTTATCCTGATTGAAGTTACTTAAAAGACAATTAAGCCCAACATTAGCATTTCTTATAGGACTCTTTACGTTACAGATTTGCAAGCCTGATTGAACACAATCTTTAACCTGAGTTTCAGTTAATAAAATATATTGAGATCTATCTGAATTGATCGCCAAATAATTGGATTCTAGCTTATAATATGCTAAAAGTTTTTTATCATCCTTATCAACCCTTGTCCTGCCTAACAATGGCACAGGTAAGGAATAAGCACGGAATATATCAAATTGTTGTGAATATTCCACCAAGGGAACCCTTATTGAAATAATAATGTGTTTACCATCGAAAATAGGTATACACGATAAAAGTTTATAGTAATCAAATAAATGCGCACGTGGATCACGTGGTAAACCTACAGTCTGTGGCAACTTGTCCTTAATTTCGAGTAACATATTGCGTAATCGCTCTGCAGGAATTGTCGTTGGTGACAGTTTCTGCATAGCTACTGCTTGTATTTGTATTTGGAAATGTACATAGAAGTACATTGATCTTGACAAGGCAAGTTTTAGTTCCCCTATTAACGTATTAAGCCTTGAAAACAATACCACTATTGTCCTGGCTTCTCTTATTTCTTGCTCTAAATGATTAGACATATTAATAACCTTATCCTCAACTGACCCAATTAGCATTAACAAGTCATTAATTCTTTGCCTGTTTTCCTTAATTTCCATTCTGGATACATTAAGTATAGATAGCAACTCTTCCACAACATGCATCAAAGTGTCTTGATTAGCGGCCAATTTATACACATTTCTTTGAATGCTAGAAATTTCAGCATTCGTGGCAACGTCAAATATGTCACTCATTAGATCTCCGATAAAGCCAAACACCTTACGCTTATGTCTGCCCTGTCCATCCGTCTCTTTTAATAGTCTATAGTCATTGAAACTTTCTACAATGTCAGCGTGAACTCCTTTAATGACAGAAATCTCCCCCCCCCCCCCCATACCATCAAGGACGGCCTTATATTCATTTCTCAGCCTTGAATGCTCAGGTGTATCTGCATCATTCAACACCTTATCAGTCATAATGGCTACCTTATTTATGTCACCGGTTAGACGCTCCAGGAAACGCTCATATGTACTAAGGTCTATTACAAAGGAAATAAGCCATTTTGATCTTGACATTGAGAAACCCCCAATCTTATGAAAGAATACATTTTCGTGCATTAATGCGCCTGCACTTGTCAATAAGAAGAGCATCAAAATGTTAGTCCTTAACATCCTGCTCAACCTGCAATATAGTATATAATATAACTCATTAGGACCCAATTGGGCGGTCGTTAACATCAACCTTTACTTTTATACAAAACCCATGTCCTTACGCGAGACCTTACAGTAAGTAGACGTCAACTACCGTCTAACACAAAATATGTCATTATGCTTGTTCTTTAACAACTTACAAGTCTCTTTCTCATTAACCCCATTGACCTATTCAAGTAGCTTGACCATAAAAATTGCCAAAATGCTAAAACATTAGCACCGGAAAATATCCAACTACTAAGTCAATAAATACACCTGTTGCAACAACGCACTACTGAGTGCTAAAATATACCACTGCTTTCCACAAAGCTTACCAATTTAAACTTCTATATACATGAAGAAAAAAAAAATCTACACGTTTCTAACACACCATTCATACCTGTTTCAATCTGTGATAAAATAACAAGGACTCCAAGGGTTGTCGACTAATTTCGACTTCTCATGTATGAACAAACCCTAATCCTTACTCAGAGACTCCAGTAAGAAAGCGTCAACTACCGCTTTACACGAAATATGGCATCATGCTTGCTATATAGCAACTTACAATCTCAATATAAACATTGACCTTTCAAAATGGCTGATCGTACTTGATCAATACAAAACAGTTGTACCAGATATAATAACTGACCACTTAAGTCAAAACGCAAGCTTGCACAAAATCAGCATCACAGATTCACAAGATTAACAAGGTATACAACACCTTCAAATTACTTTTGACAAAAGTAAACAACCATTCTACCTCTCACAGAATATCAATTACATACTGCTATCTACAAATTTCTTAATAAGGCAAATAATTCTTTAACATATAACTGATCGTGATCTACCCAGTTTATGTCTCAAAACAACTTGATCAATATTCGAACCAAAACTGACTGAAGCCTTTCATAAATTTACATGCTATTATTCTTTGAAATAAATTTTCCAACTAATTGTGTCAAAAGAAAATATCCATATTAGATAATTAATTTTTCACTTTATAATTAAAATCAACCCTATCAATTTTAGTTACTTATTTATAGGCCCTCAAAACAGCTTCAGTATATAAAATCTATATTTTTAGCCCTAGTGTCTGTCCGTATGTCTGCCCCTGTCATTTGGTCTATATTTGTCACTAAAATCTTTGCCCTTTTTCTCATCACTGGCTATTACTACATTATCAGTCAAAAATATTATTCTCTCTATATCCCTAGCTAAATCATTGTTCAAATTACCATCAAAGACTTTAATATGTTTACACTCCTCCTGTTTATCTTTATTCCCTATTCATGTTAAAATAACAGTAAGAAAATTTAAACATTGGGATTTTTCATCACCAGCTTCTCTTAAGTCCCGAAATTCTGCCATATTGAATTTTAATTAAATGAGTTCAATAATGTAATTAAAAATGCTTTTAATTATTAATTATTATTTTCAAACTAACAAAATAATCTATTTCTTAACACCTTGTAAAAAAAGGGAAAAATCAAATGGAAATAAGGTACTATTTATCAAGTAGCAGATTAAACCTATATGACAATTGATATGACTGTCCAATATCTTAATTTATTCAATGTAACAAGAAAGCCCAGATAAGTAGATCAAAGACTTACCAATGCAACTTCCAGCGACGTCTGTATGGTTCCAAAGTTCGATCCTCTGGCACGGCAACCAAATCAACAAATGTAGTATCACGGTGTTCACTGGTCAAGTTCTATCCTGGTCACGGCACCAAATCAACAAATGTACCACTGTCAATATCTATGGGCACTGTACCAATCAACAAGTGTGATTACTGATCAATGTCTATACTGTTCCTCCGCGTTGTGTTTTATTTTTAAGTCAATGATTAACAACCCTGAATTTTGTCAATTTATTTTACAAGTCCAAAGTGGAGTGATTTATTTTTATAATTTAAATAATAATTTTTAGAAACCCGACTGTCCAAAACCTTTCCCAATTTCACTCTCTTGAGTCAAGCCAAAAACTGATCTGGAAAAGGATGCACCCCGGTTTTGAGGTATCTCCAATCCCATCTGTTCATAGAAGCGTATTTTCTATTGGTTATCGGTAAAGGTTAGGATAGTAGAGCCATTTCGATTGGTCGAAATGAAATTCACAAATATCATGGTCAAATTAAACCCTTGCTACGCCGAAGAACCTGAACCAATTTATGTTTTTATCAATTGTCATTCTAATGACGCCAAACTATGGCAAACGTTTCCATTCGAAACACAAACAGTGCAGACCTGATCAGACAGCTTCACCAGAAGCCAACTGTTCTGAGTTTGCAGTGTATTGAAATATTGTATGGCGCAGCAAGGTCAAACATACAACCTTTTACTGAACTTTACAGTCATTCATTAACAACCTTCCAGCTAGCTATATAAGTGTTTATCGGGAGACACTAAAAATGAGATCAAAAGAAATCGTGATATTTCTGATAGGTTGACCCTTGTTATCTCCAGTTAATGAGCTGTCCACTTGAGTATTTCATAACTGCTGAAATTGGGCACATACATGCCATTACATGAATAAAAAGTACCTATACACAAAAGTGTTACATCTGTCAACTAGGGAAAATATACGCCTTATCGCTAGAAGTTCTTCGGGATTTTTCGCGAGAATTTTATTTTTGCGAATAACGTTAAAAGACATAAAATAAAACCCTCGCGAAAATTTCCGAATTTACAGTAACAGAGCCAGCACACGAGATCATGGTACTTATCGCATATGCGCAAATATCTCTTAAACGCCCATACTGACGGATCCAGCCACGCTTGAGGTCCAGTGATCTATATATAGGTCACTGAGAGGTCTTACTATTCGTCCGAGTCTTCATCTACACCTATTCTTTGTGTATGTGAGCAGCCAATGGCTTATTCTCAGAATGACAAGTCTATGCATTTTCGCATTTGCTGCCCCCTAACCGCATCTCATGAACTCTCTATTTGTTTGAGGTTTTACCGATGTACACTACGACAGTAACGAGACCTGTTTCATGTTTATTTGACCAAATGTGAATTTCAATTTTCGAGGTTAGCATGTTAATGAAATAAATAAATTTTTCTTTCTCTTTAATAACGGACGTGTCCCATGTATGACCAAATAGACAAATAGGCAATTTAAAGCATAACCATAACACGGCGTCCCAAAATACACGCCTACCCCCCCCCCCCTTTTACTGATTTTAAGAGCTAAAATGGGCGTATTTCTAATGAAAAAACGTATAAAACTGTTCAAATTTCTTTTATGTTTAGAGGAGCATTCGGTCTATTATTCAAATGAAAAACAGCTTCTGTGCGCCTGCTTTTGCTTGACAACTGGGCTTTATAAGTTCTACCAGACCAGTGCCCAAATGGGCATTCCATGTATAAAATGTGACCTGGAAGAATTGTGAAAAACATATTCTCAAAACTCACAGCCGACACAAGTTCTTAAATAGTTCAATAATATATTGCCGATAAAACTGATCACCAAATATTGCATTCATGTATTTTTCTTACAGTTAAGTGTTGCTTTGGAAACGGTAAACCCCAAAATTTGATGCGTAAGTTGCATCAAAAAAGCAAATATTCAACGGAAATGCTTTATTACTTAGCAGAACACACTTTAATTATTTATGTACAATTCATAATAGGTCCCAAGAGAAAAACTTCACCCCTTTAAGAGAAATCGTTCGAGAACGATTTTGAAAATTTCGTTTCAGACAGCAATTTTGAACGCTTAAATTTTGACTACTCATCTTCAGAGACTGTTTTAATCCAGCGAATAAAGCTAAGAGATATTTTCTTAGTGACTGCGCATTCCTGGAGATCTGAATAACCAATGTAAACTTATTATTACTAAATATAATAAAAAATAAATGAGATACGTCAATTTCAAATTTGTTCAAATAAACATGAAACACCTCTTGTATTCATTGTGTGAATATTGGGAGATGTGGCGTGGTTCTAATTTTGTGCAGCCATAATGCCCATAATGTCAAATATCCCGAAAATTTTGGTGCTAGAATACGCCCATGTCATGATTTACCGTGTCAAAAGTTCTTTAGCACGATCGGGCGAGGTATAGTAACTAACAACATTCATACAAACTAGCACAATAGTAGTATATAGGTATCGACAATCAATATAGTTTCTTTCATAGCATATTCACGACCATTTAGCACAACATGTTGTAATACACTACTGGGTTTTGAATCATGTCGCTATATTAAGAATGACGGACTTCTACTATTTGTTCAATAAATCGAAAGAGCCACCGAAAGCAAAAATGACGAAACCTTTCTCTGAAAGTGGAGTTTGAATTATCAGTGGCGTTGGTCTGTTAATTTCCACAACTATGAGTAGTTGATTAGGAGGGGGTGGATCTGTACTTCTTTCATCAGTAAAATGATTGCTAATTATTTATTTATTGAGCCTTTTCTTTTAAAACTTATATGGGTTCACGTTCACTGTAAATGGTTAATCAGTCTTCATTTTCCCTTTCTCCTGGACGAGGGTGTGTTGATTTTTTTGGTTTTGATCTTTAATAAACATGGTTTAGTGGCTTTCTAACATGTTTACTGACAGATTTAGTGACACAAATATACTTTACATGTATTTTCTTTTATGCCTTAATTGTGTTTAGTCAAAATTGGGTTTAAAATGTTGACATAGACTAAATAGAAAAAAAAATCAACACTTACGACATTGACTCCCCCTTACGAGTCAGTTAACCCTTACGAGCCAGTATGGTAAACGCCCTTCATCTGATAGACAACGGATTACTCTTAAGTGTCTGCTAAACCATTCTTGGTCTAGCGCTTGCGCATTATCCATACATGATAGAGGGTCTCAATGGGGTACCTTTGGAATCGCTAATCAGTAAAATTTGGGCCCCATATATCGCTAATTTGTAAAGTTATGCCCACAAATCGCTAACTAGTAAAATTGAGGCCCCCAAATCGCTAATTAGTTAAATTTTGGCCCCAGAAATCAGTAAATTTTAGGCCCGAAAATCAGTCGCCTGTCTGGTGGAATAGCAGAATAGCGTTTTCCCATCAAGTTCGTTAACTGATTAAACACGCCACTGTGCTATTCGGTATTTCTTTGCCCCCAAATTGCTTATCATTATATTCTAAGCCTTAATTCACTAACCATTAGAAGCTCTCATTCCGCTATTGGTTAAATTTACCCTTACAATTCGTTAATTGTTAAATTTTAGGGCCATTCTTCATTAATAAGTAAACCCCATTGATACCCTTATGATATGCACTTGAAATTAATCATCTCATCTTTAAAGCCTTTGGCAAAGAATAAAATGCTTTTGAGACTGTTTTCTGTTGTTCTTTGTTAAAAGAAGAGTAAAATAGACAGTAGTACCGCATGGTTTGAAACCATTACGAGAGCAACCATGTGATCAGAATTCAAAATAATTTAGGAGAATTCATTACTGAATGATCTGGTTCCAAACTAGCGAAACATTACACATCAAAGACATGGCAACCAGGGTGCTTCTTTACCTATATAAGAATGTACTAAAATTTTAAGAATAGGTGGGCCTGTTAAATCCAAACGTTTAACGCCTTTTTTCTGCGCATGCGTATTGAACAATGCTAAGCAATGCGACGTATGACCTAAGATGTGTTTTACATATGTTGTGTATGTATGTAGCGACATTTCATTGTCCGAATGCTATGTTGGATCAATGGAGAGGTGGGGAGAGAAGCATCTAAAACTGAACTGAAAGACATGTTTCAACTTTCCAATGAAAAACGTTACGTATCTTAGCATTTTTCGTACACATGCCCAGAAAGAAGATATTACACTTTTTGATTCAAAGAGCACTTCTATCCATTCCTTAATAATTCCGCACGTTTACACTTTGAAAAAATAGTACTGCATTCACGGTCGAAACGGCACCAGGCTTAAGGATGACACATTAGGTGCGGGGGTAGAAAATGCAAGTTTTCACAACTTTGTACACGGCGAGTTGCTTTGAAACATAGTTTGATTGTTGACTCAGCGGGGACGAAGACCTCGCGCATACCAAAAGGGCAATTTGTTCGAAATAAGGATAATCAATATAGGAATCAAGATTGATTTTTTGTTTGATTTTGTTTGATTTGATTCTTTACGTCCCATCAACAATCTTTCAGTTAAACAGGGACGGGTCTTACTGGGTTGAACCAGTACTAAGTTAGGATAAATGTGTCGTGCTCAAAGACCACAACTCAGTGACGCCGGTGAGGCTCGAACCCGCGGCCCCTCGGTCTCGAGTCAAGCACTCTACCACTGAACCACTGCTCTCCCGAATCAAGATTGAAGTAGAATTGAACGTTTCAACAACATTTGCCTGATCCTGCCAGAAAGGGACAGCATGATGTCCTTCTTATAACAAAACAACAACACAAGTCCCTTTGATAGATGTATGCGCAGAGTTAAAAGCGTCCCACCAACAACTAGGGTCATATGGAGACTGGACCCAGGCATAAATGCTCATCTGACAGACTGGTAAAGCAGGGGATCTTACCTGCGACCCCCAGTTCATCCGCTACACCTCTGCAGCTCCTAGATGTTTGAGGTGATGTTTAAGCAGACCTGGGGAAAAATATAAACAAAATTGTAGCCCTAGGCAAGTGCTAGCAGAGGACCTGGGGTATAGAAAAGAGTTTGGTTGTGGATGTGCACTCAGATTCGCTGCAATTGCATATTTTAGCTCTGTTCAAATCCTTGCATGTTAAAATACCAGGTTACAAAGCGTAACCGCTTGGGATACACCACCACCCAATAATGACCCACACGTCCAGTGGAAGGTGTGTGAGGGGGGCGTCTATGTTCATTGTTTTCTGGCTAAATTATCAGGTCGGCTTACAATCCACTGACTACTTTGCTCCACACCCCTTCCTCAAGATATATGTATCAAACATGCCCCGAAAACATTTAAATTTGAGTATACCCCACCTCCGAAACTATTCCCAGTCTTAGCCTTGGCCTAAGAGTGGACCAAACATGACCTCCCCCCCCCAAAAAAAAATCCCATTTAGTAGCAATCCACACAGCCCTCCCCCCCCCCCCCCCCAGCAAAAGAAAAAAAAGAATAAATAAAAAAAATCACCAAGTGAAAACATGCACATTGGTTGGGGTGGTGGAGGGGGGGGGCTATATTCAAAAGTTTCGGTCTACAGTATTAGTTCCCCCTCAACTATACATTTCTAGCACGCACCCCGCCGCACACATGCATGCACTAAATATAGCTTACCCCCTTCCCCAAAGTATTCCTATCTTACCTTAACCTTAATGAGAGCCTAAAATGACCAAACATCCCCATTCAATGGCAAACCCCTCCCCCACCCCCACACCTCACACGAACAATTATAATTGTATTCAAAACTTCAATGATCTCAAAATCGGGTTGAACCAGACTCAAGCAATTAATCAAGTATTTGTTTGAAGCCACAATGCAGTGCCTTTGCTGATGCTCGAACCCGCAACCCCTCGAGCTCGCCAATTAGTCACAGCGCTCCTCAATATAATCGACTTGGAATTGAGCCATACCATGCGAAAATGCGTCTTAGGGATTTCTAAGCTGACGAGGTAAAATTCAAAACCAGCCTCCTCAGCCACAGAAACAAGCTGCATCATTGACATTCAAGTTTTAGCATGATTAGGCTGGCTTAACATCAGTAGATATCCTGCTATCAAAGAATCGAAATAATGGATGCTGTTCAGACTGCGCAGGCAGGCTGATCAGGGCCTTTGTTGGTCGCAATTGACATTAATCAGGTTTTCGCATGACGAGGATAAATTGAATTTATATCAGTGACACGTCATGCATCACATCGAGAATATTTTCTAAAACTTGTCTGTTCTACTTTTCTCTTTGAACTATCCAAGTTTATTCGTCTTGTAAGGGGCAATCGTACCGTTAGGGGTAACCAATGTCGTAAGGGGTAATGGGCACCAAAATCTCATCGCAGACACAAAGTGATGTCAAGAAGATGGTGTATACGGCTTATGCTTGAAAAATAAGTTGGAAAGGATATGATTTTTTTACAAATATAAAGCATTTAAGAACATTTATTGAACAGAACACCTTCATTAGCAACCACTAAAATGATATTATGCGTACACCTTACTCAGGAGAAAGTATATCATTCGTTAGATGTAAACTTTCTTACGTCAGATTCTTTTGCCACTTGTACAGAAATGGACATTATTGGGAATAGCATTCCCCGTTTCCTTATATTAGGCTCCAAAACGGTAAAACCAGTTAAAACAGGTCTACTCACATAGCTGATTCCATTGCTTATTGCTCTCGTAGCTCATGTCCGGATGATCTCGTAAAGATTTCATTTGCATAACCGTGTGATTTCCCCTTACGACATTACCACCCGTGTTATCTGTAGACATCGAGCCGTGACATGTGATTTTCAACGATGAGGCATTTTGACAAGCGTAGACTCAGACGAGCCTTTGCAGCCTACTTTTAAACTAAGAAACGCCAAATGATGATCAGTCAGTAGCTTAACAATCATAGAATACAAAAGCGACTAGCAAAGGCTCTGATCAGACTGCGGGTATTCGCAGGCTGGTCTGAGCCGTTGCTGGTTGCACATACCACATTGTTGGAAATCCCATTGTTGGAAATCTCATGTTGCGACTCATATTGTTTTTCCTAGTGCGTCTGTCTGTCTGTCCGTCTGACTGTCCATTACAAATTGTGTTTAATCTTGTGAATGCAACTCCTCCAACAATTTTATCTGGATCTTTTTTAAAACTTTACAGGTGTTTTTGTCAAGGTCTGAAGATGTGTATGACTTTGGCTGTAATCCTCAGATTATGTTTTATCACCTTTTTTGCAATTTGAACTTAGTCATTTTCTGGCTCGACTTCTACCAAAGCATATAGACAATGGATATCTTGTGAACGCAACTCCTCCTACAATTTTTACAGGATCTTTTTGAAACTTTACAGGTGGCTTTGTCAAGGGCTGAAGATGTGCATGACTTTGGCTGTAATCTTCAGATTATGTTTTATCACTTTTTCGCAATTTAAACTTAGTCATTTTTTGGCTCGACTTCTACCCAAGCATATAGACAATGGGTATCTTGTAAACGCAACTTCCATATACAAAATTTTAACCAAATCTTTTTAAACTTTGCTGGTGTTTTTGTCAAGGTCTGAAGATGTGCATGGCGTTTGGTTGTTGTCTTTAGAATTTTTTTGTCAATTTTTCGCAGTTTGAACTTAGTCACCAAACAATGCAGACCCCGGGTATCTTGTGAACGTAGCACATCCTACAATTTTAGCTGGATCTTTTTGAAATTTTGCCAGTATTTTTGTTAAGGTCTGAAGATGTGCACGTGATTTTGACGTAACATTAATTTTCCATTGTAATGGAAATAATCTTTGATCAATTAGTTTTTCACAAATGATGGTTTTGCAATAGCTTTCTGCATTGAAAGGATATCTTTGCTGGATTTGAAAATGATTGGCTGCTGAAACAAACTCACCATTATTTCAGTTTGAAATTCAATTCAACGAAATTTGAGCCGAGACATGTGATTTCCAACAATGTTGCATTTTGACAAGTGTATACTCAGACGAGCCTGTGCTGCCTCCTATTAAGCTAAGAAACTCCAAATTTTGTTCGGTCAGTAGCTTAACAGTCATAGAATATTCAAGCGACTAGCAAAGGCTCTGATCAGTCTGCGCGTATGCGCAGGCTGATCTGAGGCTTTGCTGGTCGCACATACCACAATGTTGGAAATCATGTGTCACGGGTCATTTGTGTCTTTCTGACACCAAAGGGAGCATCTGTTGTTGTCTTTGTAGACAAAAAAAATCTTGCTTAGGATTTTATGACCAAGATGACCAAGACTAAGAGTATTATATTCTGCTTTTGCAATTCAGAATTTATGACCATGATCACCAATAGCCCAAGAGAGTAAGATTCAATTTAAGTTGTTCAGAATTTTATGACCACGATCACCATAAGGCCCAAGAGAGTAAGATTCAATTTATGTAATTCAGGAGTTTTTGACCACGATCAACAAAAATGCCAAGAGTGTTATATTCTGTTTATGCAATTCAGAATTTTATGACCATGATCACCAAAAAGCCCAAGAGTGTGAGATTCTGTTTATGTAATTCAGGGTTTTATGACCAAGATCACCAAACGCCCAAGTGAGTAATATTCTGTGAATTTTATTCACTCTTTCTCAAATTTTCGGCCTTGGGTCTTCTTCAGGATATTAGAAACAATTTTCACAGATAAGTAGCATCCATGATGACCATTATGGCATTGTTTCTAATATTCTGAAGAAGGCCCAAGGCCGAAAATTGGAGGAAGAGTGAATTATTTGAGTAATATTCTGTTTATGTAGTTCTGCATTTTATGGCCAAGATGACTAAAAAACAATTAAGTGTGTAAGAATATGCTTATGTAATTTCAGCATTTTATGACCAAGATGACTAAAAGTCCAAGAGTGTTAGTTTTTGTTGATGTTATTCATATTTTTTATGACCAAGATGACTAAAACGACAAAGAGAGTAAGCTTCTGTATCTGTAAATAAGGATTTTATGACCACGATCACCAAAAAGCCCAAGTGTGTTAGATTCTGGTAATGTAATTTAGGATTTTATGACCAAGATGACTTAAAGACAATTTATTTTTTAAGAATATGTTTATGTAATTCAGCACTTTATGACCAAGATGACTAAAAGTCCAAATGTGTTAGTTTTTGTTTATGTAATTCATAATTTAATGACCAAGATGACTAAAACGACAAAGAGAGTAATATTCTGTATCTGTAAATAAGGATTTTATGACCACGATCACCAAAAAGCCCAAGTGTGTTAGATTCTGGTTATGTAATTTAGGATTTCATGACCAAGATGACTAAAAGACCATTAAGTGTGTAAGAATCTGTTTATGTAATTCAGGATTTTATGACCAAGATCACCATAAAGACCAAGAGTGTATGAATCCGTTTATGTAATTCAGCATTGTATGACCAAGATGAACATAAAGACGAAGTTTGTTATATTCTGCTTATGTAATTATGTCTCCCATCGTCAGGGCCAGGAGATTTTGTTTATGTACGAGGGTCATTTTTTATGTTCGTAGAGAGGTAGATTTAATGAAAACGACGAATGTAAATGCATACATCATGCATATATTTGGAAAGATTGAGCTTTTATCTATACATGCAACCTAAAATTATTTCAAAATGCATTACTTTAATGTCTTCTAAGAGGCAAAGACATACCTATATATCGCACACTGGAAATATGACAGAACTTTGACATTTATGCACTTAGTCTCTGACAGAACGTTAGAAACAATTGCATGAAAAAGGGTCCATAGCCATACACAGCTTCTGAAAACTTGGCTGCATATCAAGGACACCACGTGCTACAATATTATAAAAACATTAAAGCAAATACGCAGCAATTACTGGACATGGAAGATTTGTTTGGAACCTCGGCAAAGTGAACAGTAGGCATATAAACTTTTATTGTAAAAAGTTGACACAAGTGGAAGTTGGATGCGGGCTTTTGAATGTGGCTTAATATGTTAGCTGTAAAATTGTATTATAATTTTTCTTGTGTATATGGTAGATGGAAGTGCTGTGGTAACTTTCATCCCAAAACAAAGTTAATGCTTTTGTTTTATTAGAAATGAACGGCAAAATAAATAGCCTAGAGAGTGCTAAAATCCCTTATTTTGTACATAAATGACGTCATGGAGCGTTACTATATTTAGAAAATACTTTAAAACTATTTTTGTGCCTCTAAACAGGTGTTGAAATCACTGTAATAAGAAAATAATGCAGATTCGATTGTTATTGTGTTTTATACGCGGGGTTGATTTACCCCACCCACTTTTTATAGCATGGGGGTATGCCAGTACCGGAAGTTGCCAGTTACTCGCTTAAATCGATACAACAATATAACTGCTGACGAATGTTTGAGTATATCATGTGCTATGCAAAACCAGAAGAATTTTTAAAATTTGTTCATAATCGTAATTTTAACAGATATAATAACTAGCACTTGACTGTAATTATATTGGTATATTGATGTGTGTTTAAAAATTGTTGTATAGCACCAAACAACATGCTTATAGTTTTGCTGCACTTGTCTACGATTAGCGTTTGAATAATTTATTTTGATGGTGCAAAAGAAAAATCGGTTTGAAAAATGCTTATATCACCATAGCGAATGGAACTTAACAGCGTCTATTTTCCTGCTTGCTGCGTGGTTAAAATGGCATTGATTTTCGACCAGTGTCATTTTCATGCCCTATTCAAAGCTATATATCTTGACCGAACTAAGCGCTAACGATGTAAAATTTATACCAGTTGATAGACCAAAGCTAGACCTTTCAAAATATATATACTTATGGTACCGTACATTCTATATTTAAAGAGATACAGCCCGATTCTACGAACATAAAAAAATGACCCTCGTAATTCAGGATTTTATGACCACGATCACCCAAAAGCACAAGAGTGTAAGATTCAATTTATGTAATTCAGGATTTTATGAACAAGATGACTAAACACCAAGAGGGTAATATTCTTTTTATGTAATTCAGGATTTTATGGCCACGATCACCCAAAAGACCAAGAGTGTAAGATTCTTTTTATATAATTCAGCATTTTATGACCAAGAAGACTAAAGCGAAAAAGAGAGTAAGATTCTGTTTACGTAATTCAGGATTTGATGGGCCAAGATGATTAAAAAGCCTAAGATAGTACGAATCTGTAAATGTAATTCAGCATTTTATGACCAAGGTCACCAAAAAGACCAAAAGTGTAAGATTGTGTTTATATAATTAAGGACTAAATGACCAAGAAGGCTAAAAAGAACAATAGTGTAAGATTCTGTTTCTGTTATTCAGGATTTTATGGCCAATATGACTAAAAAACAAGAAAGTAAGATTCTGTTTATGTTATTCAGGATTTTATGACCAAGATGACTAAAAAGAACAATACTGTAAGATTCTGTTTATGTGATTCAAGGTTTTACGACCAAAATGGCTAAAACGACCAAGAGTGAGATTCTATTTATGTAATTCAGGGTTTTATTACCACGAATACTATAAAGACAAAGCGCGAATGATTATGTTTATATTATTCAGGATTTTGTGACCAAGATGATCAAAAAGATCAAAAGTACTTCTAAGTGTCATTTGTGTTTTGTGTGTCTTGTGTTTCTCATGCTTTCGCGTCTGTTCATTGCTGCCTTGTGGTCACCTGCTGGGGAGGGGCTGACCTCTTGGCTCTTGTTAGTGCTGTTTATTGTATTTTGTTATTTTCCCTGTGGTATCCTGGGTCAGTTGTGGTACTTGATTGTATCATTTTCTGATCATTGCCGTCTTTCTTACTATGTTAATTTTGTTTATGATTTTATGACCGAAAAGACCAAGAGTGTCAGACAAAGAGTGTAAGAATATGTTTATGCAATTAAGGAATTTATGACCTATTAATGTGACCAAAAGACAAAGAGTGTAAGAATATGTTTATGTAATCAAGGAATTTATGACCTATTATTGTGACCAAAAGACAAAGAGTGTAAGAATATGTTTATGCAATTAAGGAATTTATGACCTATTAATGTGACCAAAAGACAAAGAGTGTAAGAATATGTTTATGTTATCAAGGAATTTATGACCTATTAATGTGACCAAAAGACACAGAGTGTAAGAATATGTTTATGTAGTCAAGGAATTTATGACCTATTAAGATAACCAAAAGACAAAGAGTGTAAGAATATGTTTATGTAATAAAGGAATTTATACCCAAAAAAGAGTGCACGAATATTTTTATATAATTAAGGAATTTATGATCTGGCCAGAAAATTTCGCCTGCTTGTACGTCTGCTGTATATATCATCAAGTTCACTTCAGACTATTACGCTCACGATGGCTCATGCCATTATAAACGAAACTGTTTCTGATCTCCAAGAACGACGTTTTCGATCGCAAAAGGATACTTTCTATATCGACCGATCTAACATACTAGTCTGCGATCGAAATCGCCGTTTTAGGCCACCAAAGCGTTTTTGGCTAAAACGCTTTTAAATTTGCTTTCAGGATTGGCACTACCCGGTCAGTGTGGTAAAATGTAACGTCCTATAAACGTCGATGTGACTTAATGACGTCACATCGACGTTAATAGGACGTCGTATCGATGTTAGGTGTTTGCTGGGCCATGGAGCGCCTTAAAAGTTCGAAGTTTAGTATAATAAAGCATGTGAAACTGGAACTAAGCATTTATGTTTTTATTTTATCTGGATTTCCTGTCCATGAATGAGAAACACTTGGAAAATACACGCGATTGGTCCCTGATCAGATATTGGAGATTTTACCTACATCTCAGCCAATCAGGCAATGTGTCCATATTTAGAACACATGCGTAATGTGACCTTCATACGTATTTTGACTATATTTAGCAAGGTTAAACCAATACATACACAACAAAACTCTTTGTAGATTACTATTCGTTCAAAGCAAGTTTATCAAGCGGATCAAAGCGACAAGGAATAAAGAAAAAAAGGAAGAAAACAACGATGGGTATGATGCAGTTGAAGTCACTGATAGCTTATAACATTAAAGTCCAGTTAGAGAAACATGGATATCCTCGGACCCCGGCTGACATAGGAAAACTTTCGCGCGCAGATGATGAACTTTTACAAGCTGCTTTAAAGCTCATTCGTCAACTGGAGAATGATGCCCGTTTCTCCACTGTTTTGGCTACATTTCATACGTTTGGTATCAACAGAGACAGCTTCCTAGTGGTGTTGGATGAACTGTTAGTCGGAGAGATGAACTGGGCCAGAATTATGTCAGTAGTAGCCATTTCTGGGGCTCTAGCGGTACAGTGTATGGAAACTGGTGAAGAGTTCAAGACGGATTTAATCCAAGACTGGGCTGTTTCATTTACCGAAGTGAAATTAAAGAAATGGATGGATAATAACAATGGAATGGTAAATATGAACCAAGCTAGCATATGGGTGTGTGTGGGTGGGGGGGGGGGGGAGGTAAGAACATCGCTAATCATTTAATTTTTTTTGGGCCACTTGATCGCTTACGATAAAATATTTGCATTAATCGATAAAATTCACTGTAACTTTTTTTAATCCTAGAAAACCGTTGAATTTTAGACCTTAAAACCCGTTACATGTATTTTTGTTGTTGCTAAAATCGGTTATCAATATAAGCTATGGAAAAAAAAATCGCTGACCGATTTACCCAATGCAGGCCCTCACATATAGTAGCATGCCAGCATAACGCCATTCGAATGGCGTTACTGATAGTACTTTACTGGGAATTCACATTGGATGATAATGTAACATTTAAATAAAAAAAAAAAATAGACATTATTTTTCATTTATAATTAGCATCAATAATAATGCTGGTACAAAAAAAAGAATAATAAATCTCTCTCTCTCTCTCTCTCTCTCTCTCTCTCTCTCTCTCTCTCTCTCTCTCTTTTGAAACAGGAATGCATAGCATTTTAGTGCGAGAGTCACACATACTTTATGGAAAAGACTTCCATATAAACTTATTAAGGCTTGCTTTAAAATTACTGCGAATGTATAATATTGCAATGAAATTTATGTTTGAACACAGTCAGCTTATGTTATATAAGTGTATGGTGTTTTATAAGGCTCTTTAATTTTTCACTTCAGGAAGGATTTCGACAATATTGTCAACAAGCAAAACCCCCTGGTAATCCCTGGGAGAAGAAACTTCTCGCCGCCGGCGCGTGTGCTGCAGTAGTGGGAATTTTCGTCGCCATTCGTGTATGAAGATGAAACATCTCTTTGGTACGAGATTGTGAAGCAGACTAGAGGTGGACTTGTGCAAACCCACCGCGTTTAGCGAAAGAAGCACCATGGAAACATTGACGACCTCCGCGTTTGCCGATGGAAGCACCGCGGAAACAAATGACAAGAACACAAATTGTATGGGTACAATTTCACAAGGCCACAACGAGGGATCAAGTGCAATACAGAAGACGAAGCTACAAACATGACTAATATGGAAACTTGTGGTCATTTTACTGTATTTTACCACCAAGAAACTAAGCGGCCTCTCAAAAATAGACAAAACAAACAAATTTTTGAGTGGCCGCTTAAGACAAGTTTTACTGCCTGAAACGGTTGACATAAGTATAAGCTGAAATGTACGCCATATATGAAGCAGTTAACGACAGGTTATGAGCAACAAGCATGCGCGAATCCAGATTTGGTGGGGGATCAGAGATCCGTCTGGACCCCCTCACACATACACTGAAGTTTGGGCTTAAACGTGGTGAGCTGATTTGCTCTGAATCCGAATTCATAGTGTGCATGTGGTCACTATTTAGCACATTGCATTAAGACTGAAAGGCCAAGAATCTTTGTAATTGGAATTTTTACCAATTTGGGTACAAGAGGGTTGGAGGTCCGGATTCCCGTAAAATGCTTGATTTGCGCATGAGACCAGTTATTATCAGTCCCACCGAGCAATCACATAATGAATGCCATCACGTGGATTACAAATGTATATTGTGCCATATATTATGCCAATGGGATGTTGTGCAATATAACAGGCCCGAAGTTATAAAATGTTTTTTCATTCTCAACGCAGCTGTTAAAGTGTTAAAATGCTCTCTATTGTTGGCATTTTTAACATTTATGAGCACTACAAATGCAGCATCTGGGAGTTCGACAGCAAGAAAGCCATTTTTTTAGCATTTGAGTTTTAATGTGCAGTTGAAAAAAATGACCCGGGCCTACGTATGTATGAAAATATCAGATTACCCCCCTGGGGTTGAAATATGCTAAGTTGAGTTGAGCATGAAAGAAGTTTTATAATCTCGAGGCCAGATTTAGGAGATTGCTTCCTTTTCATTTGTGTTTGAAATACCCTTGATTTTAATAACGATAAATTAGTAATCTCTGTACCTACTGTAGTGACATCTGCTGATAACTTTTGCAAACAGTTTAGACCCAGACCATACCCGACAAAATGTCGGGCCTGATCAGGGTCCAAACTGTTTGACACTCTGATGGTGTTCCTGAAAGTTTTTGTTTCGTAAACGTTGATTTTGTAAAAAAAAATCAGCAGTCGACATTAAAGTATGCCAAATTTTCCATTAGGCAAATACTTAACCCATACAAGCCTAGCGTCCTTTTATGGGACATAGACAAACAGTGCAGAGACTGCAGACCCAGATCAGACGCCGCAGAACTCGGTGTCTGACCAGAGCCTCCACTGTTTGCTTAAAGTATGCTCTGTTGAAATTTGATTACAAATGTAAAAATACCACCAAAAACCCTTAAAACGGAGATGGACTGGTCTAGTTGATAACAGTGGGATATTCCATTTGGCTTAACTGGATTAAATAAGTAAATCTTCTTAACAATGTTTCATCAACAACTGCAAAAAACATCATAATCAACATCAAAACTTGCCCGATGTTATAGGATTTTTTCATGCTCAACTCGTGTGGAATTTGACGTAGTCATAAATTTAAAGTGCCAACGTTTAAATATTGATTACATTTTAATACTTACAGGTCTTCTGTTAAGAGTGTGTAAAATATATTCTTATTTCTCAACCAAAACATATGTTGTGGGTACTCAAAAAGACCGTCTCAATGAGACGGTTCTTTTGAGCCCCTAAAACATAGGTATGAAAGTATTTACAATTTTACGCTCAAAAATTTTGTTTATCTAAACATATGTATAATTTATGAAACAGGACAAATAGCATTGTCTGTTGTTCTCATAAAGAAAATTACCACATTTATTTGTATTTTGATATTTATGAAAAATTTCGAAATGTTGATACAAATAAATGTGGTACTTTTCTTGGTGAGAATTTGGCAAATTCTATACTAAAATATAAGATGAGCAATGGGAAAACGTATAACCTCTGACTCGGTTGCTTTTAAATAGATCAAGAGTATGTTTGTTTATATTTTATAACGTTACTTTTTTATTTTTGGAGTCTTTTTATTACATTTTTGATCATATATATTTTAAAGATAAATAAAATAAAAAAAAATAAAAATCTACTGTTGTATTTTCTTCACGCACCTTGATTTTTCCAGCAAACACGTTTCCCACAAATGGCCAACGTCGCCATAAAACCTGGCCTCGAGGTTATAAAACTTTTTTCATGCTCAACTCAGCTGAGCACAAAATTTATCATGCTAATGAATGTTAATTTTAACATTCATTAGCATGATAAATACAATATATGAGAGACTTAAAGCAAGAAACTTCTTTATTTGTCGTTATTTTAATTTTTATGAGCAGTTGAAATTTCGTGCTCAGTTGAGTTGGGCATGAAAAAAGTTGTATAACCTCGGGGCCTGATTTTGTTGCTGTGAACAACAAATGCACTGGCAAGCCGGCGCATGCGCGCAGTCTAATCAGCATATTTGTTATTCACTCTCTTATAAGTATTATAACTGGATACAGACCATAGGGCCCAGACCTGTAATTGTTTTTTCAATAGACCTCCAATATAGCTTTTAAGTAGGCTGTGGTCCTCACAACTCTTCAATCACAATGAGGCTGCCATAGAGTTACAGATTGGACCTAGTTCAATCAAAAAACAAGAATGAGATACCCTGGCGACCGCCATGTTTTGCCACTTTTTGGCCCCTGAAGGTGGGCACCCTACGTGAGAGGAAAATTCTACTGAAAAAATACCAGAATGCAAGGTCCTTTTGTCTAAGCCACACCAGTAAACTTAATCAACAAAAGCAATGAGATGTTGTTTCAAAAAGTACAGCAAAGATAGACCCGCCTAATAAATTGTTTTTAGTTGATCAGGGTAGAGAGGATCCAAATACCACTATAAGCGGGCCATCATCGGCCCGCCAGCGAAACACCATTTAAATGGTGTTTCGCTGGCGGGCCGATGGGATGGTGGCCCAACACTGAATGCTGGCTTGTAAGCTTTGTGTTTATACAGGGGATCCGGACCAATACTGCTAAAAACCCTATACTTTTGTGATTTTCAGGGGGGTCCGGACCCCCTGCCCCCCCCCCCCCCCCCTCTGGATCGCACATGATAAGTGACTCATAAGTGGCCATGGTAGACGCCATCTTCACTGTTTGTAGATGAAGCATTTATGGCTCGATACATAATCACATTCGTATACGTGATATCGTGTAGACTTCTTTTTGCTACAGTATAGACCCTTCAAGGATGGCGGACGTGAACGACAGCAAAACGTGTGCAAAATATGACAGGTTTATTTACACCCAGCGGCCAGTCATAGACGATAACACGCTAAGATTTTGTTTACGATTTTCCTATTCTCTTTGCGCAGTTTGATCTGTTAATCCAAAAAAGTCTACACGATATCACGTATATGTCTGTGATAATGGGTCCTGATCTGGATCCAAACTGTTTAACACTCAAATATTTTTGGGGGAAAAATGAAGAAAAAAATCAACAAACGACAAAAGCATAATGCAAATAGTGATCTTGATAAGCAACTCCACATTTCGGGCTGTTTCTATACGCCTACTGAGTACGCCCCACCGGTCCTAACTATTGTATTTTCTGAAAAATGAAAAAAGGGGAATATCAGAAACTGAAACCAGGATGTTTTAATGACATAACAAACCACTTGTACTTTTCCACCGCGAATTCGAAAAGACACGCAATGCGGAAACACCTCTGTATGTGGATTAAGCAATGCTCATGGTCCACCTAAGGTATTTTAATGTGTGGGATTTAAAAAAAAAATGATTCTGCTTCCATTCGCGGATCCTGAAAGTGTGCGCGCGCGTGTGTGTATGCGTGTGAGTGTGTGTGTGTGTGTGTGTGGGGGGGGGGGGGGGGGCGGGTGGTCCAGATCCAAAGTCTTGACAACGTTGTTTTTTTGGTCATCGACTTTATCTTATTTTACAGAGGGAAGAGGGGCTCCGTACAAGTATTCCAAAGAAAACCTATACCCAGTAGCGAAATGGCTCGACACTGAATGCTGGCTGTGTAACTTTAATATTTTCCAGTGGGGAGGGGGATATACCAGTATTTCTAAGAAATCCTACAGCATTGTAATTTTCCGGAGGGGGTCGGGACCCCAGTTCCCCTCTGGATTCGCACATGACTTCTGTATTTTATTCGCTCAAAAATGATATTATTTATGTGTAGAAACCACATAAATAGCGGCATGTATGCAATATCAAAAAGAATCCCACTTCTATATTTTATTGCATTTCTTCTATCTCTTATTAACGTCACTCATTATAACAGAATATTCAATATCCAACATAAATATGCTGGGAACGGATCTGTTTCCATTAAAATTCCCTCTTTATAACAGAATATTCACTTAACGACACCGACAGTAACTTCTTGGAACAGATATACATTTTCTATTGTAAATAAATTCATTATGACAGAATTTTTATCAAGTGTCAGACAATTTTGTGATCAAGTCAAGGTATTTTGTATGAACAGGATTGGTAAGAGGGAAGCTTTGTGCATTTTGACGCAATATGAAGCTGAACTGATGCATACATTTGGAACAATGTCATTTTAATTCATTTGTATGATATTTTCTGCTACCATATGATTATGATGTTGAAATGTGGTACTGGGCAGAATTTCTTTATAACAGCAAATTCACTTTAACGTCAAAGAAAGTTTGGAACAAACATTGTCGTTATAAAGAGGGTTGGCTGTATTATTTCTTTCTCTGAAGATTGATTAGTGCAGTTGCCGAAGTATCCGGTCTTCAAATGGAAATCCAAGTAATAAACCGTGTGCTTTTAAACCAATTGCTTTTTACTTCCCCCTTCCGTGCAAAGATTATAAAGCAGGATGTGTGATCGCTTGCCGTTTATAATCTTGTTGAAGATAAAGAAACAGTAAAAACTTGATACTTAGAACTTCAATTATTCATAGTATACCCCCTAACTCGAATTAATATTGGGTTATATTGGATTCAGAGAATACAGTATATTTATGAGCTAATCCAATTATATTTCTTAATCAAAACATATTAGGGTCCGGGTGCTTGGTTTAAACATATTTATTTCTCAAATATATACATACAAATACAATAATTACAAACATTATAAATAGGATTTAATCGGAAGTTAGACCGCATTTAGTTCATCTCCTAAGAAATAAAAACATAGTACTACATGTAGGTATACATGGCATTTAATATTTCAAACAAGAACTAGTAGTAATATAGTAACGGATGAGATATTATTTGGAGAACGGAAATATATCATGAAGATAAGAAATATAGAGGTTGGAAATGCAAGAGGTTTGGTGGAAGGGAAATGAGCACCTAGGTGCAACTCATGAAATTTAAATTAGCTATATATACTCCAAGTGTGTGTGTGGGGGGCACTTTCTATGACGTATTTGACTTTCAACTAGACTATGTTTGTTTCTTTCAAAAACAGTTGTACTGCTACAAAATTTCTGGCCCATACATGCCATATTTTATAGAACGATATCGTCCCATTAGAATGGCGTTTTGCTGATAAGCCGATGGTGGCCCGCTTTTAGATGTAAACTGCAATGCTACAGGCATCTCAAAAGTCCTAAAATAGTGCATATGCATTTGAAGGTCTTCATTTTTAATACGAAAATACCAAAGACTGTTTACAATTACTTTGCTTATCTGATAATCTGCTTTATTTGTTGGAGTTGAAAAGTTTAGAAAACATTAGGATTAAAACAAAAATTTGACTTTTACACTTACTAAGAAGTTCAAGAACAAATATCACAAACAGGATGAACCAATCTACGTAAATTAATTGTAAACATACATATACGAGTATGTCAGGGGCAGATCCAGGATTTCTGGAAAGGGGGCTCGTAAATATAAAGGGGTGGGGGCTCGCTTTGTTGATTTTATCTCATTTTTCTTTAATATGCTATTAGACCAAGTTATTTCATTTTCATAAGATATTTAAAAAAAAAACAAAAAAAAAACGGGGGACAGGGAGGGGGTTCGAGCGAACCCACTGAACCCCCTCTGGATCCGCCACTGTATGTAGATATCGACGCAATAATGAGATTTTACAAAATATCTCTCTGTTTATGACACTTAGTACAGAAATAAGGATATCAGTTTTTTACTTTAAATTTGTTCTAATATTGAGATCCAGTTGGCACAATCATCAAATTTCAGCAATAGCAGTTTCAGTGATAAACAACATGATAGTAAGGCACTGTTTCGTCCACCTAAAGATGACGGTTTATACTAAGGGCCCGAAAGCTTTTAATTTATCACTTCAAACATCAAGCCGATGGATCAGCCGATTCAATAAGACGGGATATAGACGGGATATAGACCCCCAATAGAACTTGTCATTTAAACCAAGGATGATTCAAATCTGTTCAATGGTTTAGTAATTTCTGGCAGACATTTTTGTTTGTTTGTTTGGTTCTTAACGACGCATCAACCCTTGTGGGTCATTAGCGTCAGACGGTATTAAACTAAACATGATGAAGATGGAAAAAGTAAAAATTTATAAGATAAAATAAGAGGAATGATGATGATGATGAGTTTGTATAATGATAATTAGTTGCAATACGATTGTTGACAGGGGAGACCACGTACAATATCTGACAGTTTCAAAGAGCTATTCAGATAACTGTACATGTTCTTTAATTGAACAGAATACAACATTAAAAAATCTGTATTATGGTCTGATACAAATGTAAAACAAAATATGATTTTAAAAATAGCAATTAGATTTTGTTAAAAAGATTTGTTTGTCTTAAAAAATGTCATAATACTATCAATATGTATATCTTGAAATAATTCTTTCATGTTATCAACATGGAAGCAATTATTTCTTACTTGTGCAAAATCGCCACACTCCAAACGCAACCAATACATTGTGGTTGCTCTTCACCTAGCAGTAAGTATGAATGTGTGACTCTTGTATGACCTAAACGGAGTCGAGCCAAAACGACTTCTTCTTTTCTAATGTTTCGAACAACTGATTGATGTTCACCAGTCAAGAAGATTATTTCCAATGCTGTTATTCCATCAAGTTTGCCATTCTTCCAAGATATATTTATTGATAGATGGCTTAAAATTAGAAAATGGAATCTTAAAAGAAGATGGTTCTAATGAAAGCGATGTTTTTGCTTGCTTATCTACCGTCTCATTCCCTTGGATACCTATATGACTAGGAATTCCTGGCAGATAGACCTATGGACAGACATATGGACAGACAGACAGATGGAAGACATTAGGGGTCATGATTTTGACAGTTCTATACGATTTAATTAATCCTGGCGCAGTGATACCCAATGGCCATTTGTGGCAAACTATTTTCAAATCGGTCCAGTATTTTTGACAAGTCATTGGGTTAACTGTCCCCTCTACCTGGCGACCATGTGTTTGGCAAATCAAAAGTATATGAACTGCACACAAGGATGTTTTGTGCCAAATCACTTTTTAGAATTGACCAATTAGGTTATGACCAGAAAGTTGAAGTGCTCCCTGTCTAAGCACAGGAAAAAGTAGGAATGATCAGGAAACACGATACCGTTAGGAACAGTCAAAAGGCACAATACATCAGGAAGACAACCAAAGTTCTCATCCCCATTAAGATGATAGCAAAACTATAAGGGCAAAAGTACTGAATAACAAAACAAGGACGAAACTCAGAAAACTGGCCCCGCCCACTGGCAGCCACGTTTTGATGGTTCATCCAAGGATCATCTAGATTATTCTCAAGGTACGAAAGCGGACAAAGATCAAGGATCGATACAATCAAGTACCACACCTGACCCAGGATACCAATGGGAAAGTAACAAACTCGCAATAGGACATCACAAACGAGAGCAAAGAGGTCAGCCCTTTCCCAGCAAGTGACCACAAGGCAACAATAAACAGACGCACACGAAAGCATAATAAACACACACCAGAAATAACATGAATGATCCACACGAGAAGTACCGCCTTGGAACGATCAGTAAAAATATTTTACTGGAGAGCTTAAACCAGTTTCACAGCGCCAAGCTCGCCCTTAATTCTGATGTGGACCAGGACATGTTTGGGAAAGTGACTCGACTGTGTAGTTTTTGCAAGAAGATTTTTTTTAAAGTTTGTGAAGTTTTCTCTCTAATACAGAGAAAAAAAGGTGATTTTGACCAGGAAACGCCACAATTACATACTGCAGATCAAGCGTAAAATGTCTTTTAGCGGATCGAAATATAATTGTAATTTGAACACTCAGACCAAAGCACATTTGCGCCAAATTATTTACAAACCGGCCCAGTATTTTTTGACATTAAAAGTTTCCCTATAAATACATGGAAATACTGGTCCCATGGCGGTCATCAAAATCATTTGAACAATCTGTAGAGGGCATCCAACGACCAATTTCAATTCAGGCCAGTAGTTTTGACAAGAAGTTCTTTTTAATTTGGTCCTTTTGGAGATGGTTGTCATTACAACCAGTATTCTGTATGGAATTTGTTACTTTCAGCGTACAGCTTTGGAAAGGGTCTTCCCAAGGATCGTTCCAGTGAGGTTTGGTGACAATCCCGTGACTCAGTGGTGTTAAGATGTCATTTGAAGCAATTGTTGAGCGAACCTTTTCAAGAATGAGCATAAATTGCACGTACTGTTAAAATGCAGGAATGTACAAATCCATTTTGTCAGAGGGGTCCAACTTTTTTTTAGTTTATGAACGGAAAGAGGATCCAAATAGCACTAAAAGCGGGCCAGCTCAATGCCATTTAAATGGCGTTTCGCTGGCGTGCCGATGATGGCCCAACTATATATTTTATTATTTTTTTTTTTGGGGGGGGAGGGGGGCGGACCCCCTGGCCCCCTCTGGTTCCGCGCATGTGGTCACATATAATTTTTGTTCGTCATTTTTAAAACATACCGAGTACATGTAAAATTATGATTCAAACATCTGGATGGGTTGGGTTAGCTATCTTGCCTATTATAGGTCGAAGTACGGACTTGCCCTAAACAAATTGTTTAATCAAAGTTTAAAAATGATATCGCTTTAATTGTTCGTCAATGTATTACGATGACGAAAGAGCACATCAAACACTGTCTTTTTAATAATCTGCTATCTGATAATATTTTAGGGTTAAAGAGTATATGTCCGATAATATTCATATAAAATTAAACTTGGGCCAGCACATGTGTTTTTGCCGGGTGCTAAACAACAACGGTGGGCAATACTTCGTACAGCGGACTTGGAAAAAAATCACTAAAATCACACTTTTAACTTAGAGTATTTAATAATGGTTACTTTCATTATAAGATCGATGCTTCTTTAAAAAAAAACAAAAAAAAACAGAATTTGAACCGTGACGAGATGTTCGAGCTATGTAAACGTTATCGGCACGCGCCATCCTTGAAAGTTATCTTTTAAATTGTTTGATTTTCTAAATCTATGAGCTGCGTTAAAAAAAGAGCCATTATTTGATTTGATAGCCTACAATTTCAAGAACCCCCTTAAGTTCGGACCTTCGCACGTGGACGCCTGATACGGACCTACCTTGTCTAACGATAAACATAAAAACTGCATACTTAGACGTCCTTTCTTACTTTACACCGCCAAATCTGTTCATTAAGGCCCATTTTGTTTGTTTGGGCTTAGCTGACTAGCTGTAGATAACTTCTAGGGCACTAGGTACAGAATAGCACAACCCGGTACTTTCAACTGTCATTGTTTAAGTCAATGACCAAATTGGGACGAACAACGTGAAAATGACTGACAATGTGATGACTAAGCTAGTTTTCTAAGTTTTAGGACCAAGAACTGTAAAAAGTAAAAACTGTGTAAAAAGACCACTCAAAATAGACAAAATAAAGATCTTAATGACAAATGGTAGCTTAATGAAAGTCGAAAGTATTGCAGAACGCTCCGCTCCCCTTGTAGCATTCTGCAATATTTTTAACCTGCAATGAGCGATAATTGGTCTTGAAAACCAATTTTTGGTCTTTTTTGAGAGTGGCCATTTTACACAGGGTTTACTGTACTTCCATTATAGCTTTTAAGTAAGCTGTGGCCATCACAATGAGACTGCCATAGAATTAAAGATTGGACCAAGTACAACCAATAAGCAAGAATGTTTTACCAAGTTTTTGGTCCCGGAAGATGGGCACCCTACATGGGTCGTTGGAGGAACATTTCATTGAAAGAATATCAAGATCTAAGGTCCTTTAACAAAAAACAATATATGTTGTTTCAAAACGTTGCAGTATTGTACATATTTCCGTCTTATAAATATGATTTGTTTTCCGTATATATTTATTATTGACCAATCATGAAACACTTTACTCTTAAATATATGCCATTGGCTTCCACCCACCTTTTGAGCCGATCACTTCCATTTTTACAATAACAGGTATGTGGCATTTAGGCTGACTTGTTTCTGATGTACTCACACATCAGTAAAATGTTGCTCAGGATATGTTTACAAATCGAACATCACAAAATAAAGTTGAGATCGATGCACCTCATTAAATTTGAGTCAATGCATGGCAAAACCTATAAAATGGTCTGTGCGTTTAGCAAAGACTCAGGCCAGCCTGGTCATCCATTAAGTCTGATAAAAGACTACGCTGTCCGCACAAAGATGCTAATAGGTTATAAAGACTAAGGCCAGCCTGGTTATCCATAAAGTCTGACAAAAGCCAATCATTGCGCTTTATTTCGAGCCTGAGACTGTACTCAAGTTTTATAACCTCGAGGCCAGAAATGCTACAACCATAGACTACAGACTAACCAACGGCACTATAAGGAAGAGACACAGATTGAACACAGACGGCCAAAAAAAGAAGATACGTTCGAACACACCCTTGACTTTCTCTATAAACAATAGTCATTGTCATTTTTCATTGCATTGCTGGTTAAAGGTAATAACACTTTTATTTTTTTCTGTTAAACAAAGCAGTAATTGTTTGCAAAAGTATCATGCTCTGTTTCTGTCAGTTGATAGCCTCCTTCAACTTTCTGATAATTATATATACATTGTATTTATAATTATTCGAAAAGTGGTATAACTGCTTATTGGTTTAAATTTGTCTTAAATAGATACATACAAATACAATTATTACTTACTTTATATAAAGCTAACTTATTTAGTTCATCTCCTAATACATTAATATACTGTATTACATACATGGCATATACAAAATAGTAACGGAAACTTAGAGAGAAAAATATATGGAGAAAGGAATTATATCATATGGAGATAAGAAATATAGAGCTTGGAAATATAAGAAAGTAGGGATGGAAGGGAAATGAGCGCCAGGATGCAACTTCGCTTTTAATGTCTTTCTGATGTCTTGTTATTGTTAATGTTCTGTGGCTCTTCCTCACGATGACGTGGGTTGGTCTGCGGTGTGTGATTGTGGTATTTTCTGATCATACTCACTTACTTTTTAGTAAATTAAATTAATTACGAATACCTGTATACATGCATGCCTCCAAGTTTCCAGTAACACATGTTATTGTTAATGTTCTGTGGCTCTTCCTCACGATGACGTGGGTTGGTCTGCGGTGTGTGATTGTGGTATTTTCTGATCATACTCACTTACTTTTTAGTAAATTAAATTAATTAAGAATACCTGTATACATGCATGCCTCCAAGTTTCCAGTAACACATTTACAAATTATAATACTGGAGGGACACTTGCTGTGATTTATTAAAACTAAAACCTAATAGTGTCTTTCAAAACATGTTGTACTATTATTTGTAGAGAGAGAGAGTGTGTGTGTGTGTGTGTGTGTGTGTGTGTTTGCTGATTGCGTAAAGCGGGGACGTAAGTGAAAATACACACTCACACATCGGGGACTTACTTCGAATCGCGGACGTCCGCTATTTGCGAAACGGTAAAAAACGAATTCCCAACATCTGTTATACATTAGAAAAGTGAGAACTCAGCAAAAATCAACATGTCCCCGTTCCTTGACTAAAGCGTCAGGTATAACTTACACAAAAGTGTATTTTCCCATAAGAAAAAATATATCGAGTGTATATTCGTCTGCGCCTTGGTCCGCGTTTTCGCGCGAAAATTCCATAGTCCCCGTTGTGTTCGGAGCATTCGGTGTAACAACATGGCATCAAGGTTTTCATCTCGGATATGTTGGAGGTAACGTCCGGCGGTTCTAACGTGTACCCACGATCTATGGTTTGAGCAATATTAAGAAAAAATATTTCAATTTTTCACCTAAAAATTATCATTTTTAGCGTTTGTAGATTTCCAATAATTTTTTATATTTCCTACGTGACGAATAATCATAGGGAGCGCAGTGGCTCAGTGCTTGACTCGAGACCGAAGGGCCGCGGGTTCGAGCCTCACCGGCGTCACTGCGTTGTGTCCTTGAGCAAGAACATTAATCCTAGCTTAGTACTGGTTCAACCCAGGAAGACCTGTCCCTTTATAACTGAAAGATTGTTGATGGGACGTAAAAAATCAAATCAAACAAACAAAACGAATAATCATTAGGGCCTATCAGATTCTAAAAATAGCCGATGAAGTCATTCGGTCAAACATTCGGCAGATATGGCAGCTTCCAATGCATTTCAATCCATTGTTTTGCGCGAATCTGATGTTCCTGGGGCGAAATTAGTGTAGGAGTCGATAGAAAAACATTCAAATATTCAGTTACAAAGGTGGCTGGAATGCCGAGGCCTCGCAAAAACAGGCAATCGGAGTAAACTCATTCAAAGGTAAGTTGTTTTGTTTCGACACATTTCATGTAAACAAAAGGTCATGCACTCCGAAAAACACAACAGCAAAAGTACGTTTCGGATAAAGCACCGATATAATATTTAGATTATATAAGAATCCGAATATTTAAGATATCATCGTGTATTTTCTTCAAGTCTGCAAATAGTTTTTTATGCTTATCTGGGATCAAATGTGTAATTAGGTATAATTGTGTAATCAGGTATAATTGCCTCAGCAGTGCATGAACCTGTATTCGGAATGTACCCAGTAATCGTGAATCCAACCAAGAATCATGTTAGCTTATTGGTGAAATGCCAAAATGATATTCTTTCACCAGGGCTTTTACAGGGGTAAATTTCCGCCCTAACTTTGATAAAAGAAGTGGTGTAATGATGCCTGGATCCAGAAAAATTTCCAAGGTAGGGGGGGGGGGGGTCCACCTCCAGACCAGGGTAGGTCCAGATTCAAGGGATTTCTTTTTTAAGGGGGGGGGAGGGGGTGGAATAGAGGGGGTCCGGACCCCCAGTCCCAAACCCTAGGTTGTGCATGGTAATTATACTGAAGATTTTCAAAATGAAAGAAAAAATGCGTTGGAGAGACACATATAGCCAGGTAAACATGCCCAGACAATCTAGAACCTTCTGGTTACCATGATTACATGCGTTGACCGGGCCACGTAGCACAGTCGGTAACGTGTCTGGCTACAGATGCGTGTCTGACTGCAGATCCAGGGGTCGCGAGTTCGATCCTGGCCCGGTACCATACTTTCGTGGAAATTGATCATGAAATAATTTCTACTGTCATTCTCCTCCCTTCCGCTGATTTATTCAAGAAGGGTTGTTGTCAGTTACAAGCGAAAGTATGTGCACAAATTACTGGTTAACCGCTTGCTCAAGCCTGCCCAGGAAAAAGTGTGGTTAAGTGAACTGACCGTCCCACAATGACCATAGCTGTTGACATGGGACGTAAAGCAACAAAAACAAAACAAAAAAAAACTATATGCGTTGCATCATGAGAAAAATGTTTTTGCACATGTGACAATGACGTAGATGCTGATCAGTACCTTTATTTCCACTTTCATCACTGATAACACTAGTGTAAGTTATACCCTACTTTTATATACTTAACTTCAGCATAGGTTTAGATTATCATTTTTTGAGCGTGAAATTGTAAATAAGTTCTTACCCATCAGTATTAACATATGGTTTGGGTTCTCAAAAGAGCCGTCTCGTTGAGACGGTTCTTTTGAGTACCCACAACATATGTTTTGGTTGAGAAAGAAGAAAATTAATATTTTGGTACGCACTCTTAACTAAAGTCCTGTTCAGGGGTATATATTTATTGCTTACTATTTTTGTTCTAAAACATAGTCTAGATTGTGGGTTCTCATTAGAACCACAGCAATGAGGTGATAATAAATTGTACCCACAATCTCTGTTAAAGAGCAAAAAAAAAAATGTGGTGAATTACACAGCCCAGTAATGCTTTGTGTCAGACCTGATCTGAAACACTGAAGACTTGTTTTCTCGTGAGCCTGTTCATGCAGTATTGATCAGTATTAAAAATATGTAACTAAAACGCGTCCATGCAATATACAGCGATTTTTCATGGTAGAAAAAATGTAAATTTTTAGATAAAGATTTAATTAATTTTCTTATTTTGCTCTAAACATAGATTGTGGGTATATGTTAGAACTGCCTCAATGAGGCAGTTCGAACATGTACCCACAGTCTATGTTTTAGCGCGAAAAGTTGTAAGAAAATTTTGTTTACCCCCAATCCCCATTTTAACACCAATTTTACTATATAAAAGTGGGATGTTAGGGGGTATAAATCACACAGACATGTTATCCTGATGTAGGCATTATAGGGGTTATGGGTTTACACATTTTTTTTTAATATATTTTCAGGATGAAAAGCTGCATATCAGCAGGGGAACAAGACAATATACCAATTAGCATAGGCGAAGGAAAGTGGTATACCTTGATAATAGAGAAAATTAAACAAAATGTACAGACGCAAACCAATAAAGGCATTCCACTTTTCCCATATAGTGGATAGGGAAATTTCCCCTCTCATGGACCACAAATGCCCAAGCATTTCAACAAGGGTTGAAGGGACATATTCACCACCATATTGTTTAATCTGTTCAATTCCTCAATGAAGACACCTTTAATGATGAAGTTGATAGCGATGATGACTGTGATAATGACTGTGATATTGAAGACCTACATACAGCCAAACCATTGAGAAAAGGACTGAAGTACTTCACCAGTGGACATGTCCAAAAATGCAAGACATTTCTAAGAGTGGACATTATTTTTTAAAATCTAAAGTACGGGCTTCGTATACTTCAGAGGTTTATGACGTGACTGCTACATTATCACAGCACTCTGGTTTTGTAAGGGATGCATCCTGTACATGCCGTGCTTCAGCAATGGGCAGGTGTAACCATTTCCCCGGGTTATTGTATGCTCTTGTAGATTACATTGATACTTGTGATACACTAAAAGTTGACCCACAAAGTTGTACATCTCTTCCTTGTGCTTGGAACCAAGGCAGAAAGTCAAACAAGCTGCCTAAAAAAGTGCAAGAGTCAGTTTACCCAAGTGCAAAGAAGAGAAAAGTACATGATATTATAAATTATGACCCACAGGCTCCAGTCACCTGCTGCACTGATGAACAGAAACAATCTGGAAAATTGCTCTATTGTTTGCAAAATCACAAACAGGTTGAGTGCATGTGGATGTCTTTACTGAAGTATAATTATAAAGATTATTTTCTTGATGATGATCATACTTCTACACTTAATAAGCAGAGGCAACAATTTATACAGAACTTAAAAGTTAAGTCAGAATCAAATTTCCCGATTGAATTAGTTAAGAGCAAGGTACTCCTGCCTGGTTTAATGAACGTCATGTTCGTTTAACAGCATCAACATGCAAGGATGTTGTGTCTCTTAAATCTGACAGGGCTATCATGAATTTTCTAAACAGGCATCTTTGGAAAACAGATCCAATTAGTGCACCTGCTTTGCAGTATGGCATCAAACATGAAAAAATAGCAAGAGATTCTTACAAGAGCTTGATAAATTCTGATAGTAGTATGGTTGTTGAAACTGGCTTCTGGGTAAGTAGCATAGATCCAGAGCTGGCCTGTAGTCCGGATGGATTGATTATGGACCATGATGAGCCTACCATTTATGGTATTTTAGAAATCAAATGCCCTAAGTCATTAGAGTATGAACGCATATCTAACTTTAATGAAAAATTAACCAAACAACAGAAGAAAAACTTTTTCTTAGAAATCAATGATGAGAACAAGATCACCTTAAAAACACACACAAATACTATTACCACATTCAAATGCAGATGGGAGTGACTTGTACAAAATTTTGTGATTTTGTAGTTTGGTCTAGTAAAGAGACATTTACAGTCCCAATTCCCTTTGACGATCATTTCTGGGCTGATCTTAAAGCCAAATTAATTAATTTTCACCATTCTTACTTATGTCCAGAAATCTTTGAAATGAGGATTCCTAGAAACCTTTTGCCCTTGAAACTGTAACTGCATACATTGTAAGCTTATTTAGCTTCCTATTAATTGAGCCATTTCATGTCATGTCATGAGAAAACCTTTTTATATACATGTATGCGAAAAGTGGTGAAGATCAGCTGTGCGGTAATTGTGCAGCTGATCATCGCCAATATTTTCGATCCATATTCAGGCCTCCAGATAAGAGTGTGTATTCGAAAATTGTTTTATATTTCTCATTTAAACCAGGCAGGAGTACCTTGCTCTTTAACTAATTCAACCGGCAAATTTGATTTTAATCCAAAACATATGTTGCGGGTACTCAAAAGAACTGTCTCAATGAGACGGTTCTTTTGAGCACCCAAACATATGTTAAAATTAATGTGTAAGAAAATAATACAAAATTTACGCAAATAAAATTTCCTTATCTGGATCTATGCATATTATCTCTTTACTTTCTAACTCCTGGAATAAGGACTTGTGGCATGTGCAGATCCAGAAAGTTTTGTCAGAGGGGTCCAACACTGACAACGGTTTTTTTTTGGTTGATGGGATGGAGAGAGAATCGAAAAGCCACTAAAAGTGGGCCATTATCGGCCCGCCAGCGAAACGCCATTTGAATGGCGTTTTGCTAGCAGGATGATAATGGCCCAACATTAAATGCTGGATTGGTAGCTGTGGTTTTTCAGGGGATCCGGACCAGTATTGCTAAGGAACCCTATATTTTTGTAATTTTCCAGGGGGGGGTCCGGACCCCTTTCCCCCCTCTGGATCCGCACATGTGTGGTACGTCTTAACTTATATATTGAGCACTCTATTAAAGAAAACAGACAAACCTATTTACAGTCTTTTTAATCAATTGTCTTCTCGGTCAAAACAATCTAAAAGTTATACATCTCGATAAAATCTCTTCTTTGCAATTTGAACGCAATCCTGAGTTGAGCTGCTTCATGAGAAAATCTGCTTTTTGCATATGCAATAACAAAGGTGCAGATCAGTCGAAATTTCAATACTAGAGCCATCTGCGTCTGTACAGTCTGGTTTGTGTTAGACAGTAGACCTGGTCGGAAAGCCCGAGGCAGGTTTTGTCATGACCCAGATCATTTGTTATATGCTGCCAACTATTGCCAAAATTTCACACATGTTTCTAGTAAATAGTTTCAAGTCTATTCTAAATCCTTTGAAATTGAAGAGATTTTGTTTTGATGTGACTCATATGGTAGGTCTGCATTGCTTAATACATATTGCAAATGAGCTGCACCAGGAGAAAATCTATAACTGTTATATGGGAAAATAAATTTTGAGCAGGCCGAAAGTTGTATGACTTTTTACGTGCTCATTTGAGCATAAGATTTATCCTGCTCATAAACTTCAAAAATGCTGGTCATCATTAGCATTTCAATATTTATTGGTTTGATGGTCTAAACTTAAATGAGTTCAGTGATTCTGACTTGTTATAAATTTGATTTGACATACGTGAGCAGTTTAGATATTATGCTCAGTTGAGTTGAACATGAAAAATGTTAGAAACTGGTATGAGTCTCATGGTCTGAAGCAGAAGCAGTAGGTTGGTTTTAGTCTCAGGGGTCTGCAACTAATAAAAACCCTGAATAGTTGTTACTGTTATGACAAACCAGTGTGGATCTACTTTACTAATGGACTTTGAAAATTAACTAAACAGGCAATTACAAAAACACACTGTGAGAAAACAGGCTGAAGCCTTTGTGGTACAACTCCCTGAAGAATTCGAAATTTTTTCATCCTTTCGATGGATCGTTCAACATGGATTCTGTGTTTAGCTATATCTTTCGTTAAGGCTTCCTCTTGTGGAGTAAATCTATGTCTTGATCCCAAAAAAGGAGGAATAATTAGTTTTACATGCCTTTCATTCAAGAGTTCTTTAATGAGGAATCCACGATCTGCCATAATTACATCTCCAGGATTTAAAAAATCTAAGAAACCAGACACACATACTATTTCTTTGTCACTAATACTTCCCTCATATGCATCACTTACAAAAAGAATGGCACCATTAGGAGCTATTGCAACCAAAAACTTATATGTGGTATGCCCTTTATATGAAGAATATTGATTTCCTTGTGCCTCAAAATTGCCGGGTGATTGTACATGAACTTCTGTGCAGTCAATAATGCAGGGGATGTTCTTGTACTTTTTAAAGCACTTCGGCAGATGTTGTCTCACTTTGTCTCTGGTTGAAAACATTAAATTCCAAATGGTGCCAAACTGTTTGTACAAGAGTTGTATCCATGTTAAAGTAATAGTGGAAACTTGGTGTGTATTGGTTTTAAAGCGATACGCTAAATCCTGGTGAAGCAGACCAAGTCTCAGTCTCATCAGGGTTAAGAATAACTCATTTTGTAGCGACATTGTTTGTCTTCTTCCTGGTCTTTTGCTGGGAGTTTAATTCCGATCACCCACATTGGTGTTTCCAGAACCATGCATTTTCGAATTTATATTACCAAATTATCATTTATCATTATGTAGTACAGATGAACAGGATGTATAAATATATCAACTAATAAATTCAGGTTATAAAAAGTGTTATATTCAGAAGCTGGATGTCCAGGGTGCACTTGTGCACATGCTTTTCAGAAAAGACATTTGGACAAGTGCAGTATTTATAAAAAATATCTACCCTAGCCACCAAGAGGAACAAATATAAACACACCGAACAGACCCCACTATTTCGTTAGTAGAATAAATAGCTTTTTAATCAAGAGATAATTTTTTTAACTCCGTTGTCATCAATATTAATTGTTTTATTCATTGATGCATTCTAAATTTATTAATTGATGCATTCTAAAATATTTTTAACTTAAGTCTTAAGTCCAGGTATACAAGTGTCCCTTAATGTATGAGGCTTGACATAAAAGTCCCCAATTCGATGCCGATTTCCAAAGTGTACATAAATTGAAAAGCATATTAAAAACATAGTTTGATGCATACTAAAATTGTGCAAACGATAAATTTAATGATTTTATTTAAATTGAGTCATTTCCTGGTTCAAAACATGTCTTTTCACTACAAATTAACAAACGTCCCCGGTCAGACAGACAGTCCCCATTTCGACGTGTATGTATGTGTGTAAAAGTTGCCGACTTGCCAAAGTCTACCTATATTGAAAAGAATATAAAAACAGAGTTTGATGTATACTAAAACAATGCAAACTACAACTTTAATGATATTATTCAAATTGAGTCATTTCCTGATCCAAAACATGTCTTCTCACTACAAATAAATCAATGTCCCCAGTCAGACACAAAGTCCCCACTTTGACGTTTTTTTGCTGCTTTTGTGTATGAGGTGCCGTCTTGGCAAAGTGTACCTAGGTTGAAAAGAATAAAAACAGAGTTTAATGCATACTTAAACAGTGCAAACAACAATTTTAATGATGTTATTTAAATTAAGTCATTTCCTGGTGCAAAACATAATTAACAAATGTCCCCGGTCAGACACATATCCCCATTTTGACGTGTGCTGCTTTTGTGTATAAGGTGCCGACTTGCCAAAGTGTACCTAGATTAAAAGAATATAAAAACAAGAGTTTGATGCAGACTTAAACAGTGCAAACGACAACTTTAATGATATTATTTAAATTGAGTCATTTCCTGTTGCAAAACATGTCTTCTCGCTACAAATTAACAAATGTCCCCGGTCAGACACAAAGTCCCCACTTCGACGTTTTTTTGCTGCTTTTGTGTATGAGTTGCCGTCTTGGCAAAGTGTACCTAGGTTGAAAAGAATAAAAACAGAGTTTGATGCATACTTAAACAGTGCAACCAAAAACTTATATGTGGTATGCCCTTTATATGAAGAATATTGATTTCCTTGTGCCTCAAAATTGCCGGGTGATTGTACATGAACTTCTGTGCAGTCAATAATGCAGCGGATGTTCTTGTACTTTTTAAAGCACTTCGGCAGATGTTGTCTCACTTTGTCTCTGGTTGAAAACATTAAATTCCGAATGGTGCCAAACTGTTTGTACAAGAGTTGTATCCATGTTAAAATAATAGTGGAAACTTGGCGTGTATTGGTTTTAATTTGATACGCTAAATCCTGGTGAAGCAGACCAAGTCTCAGTCTCATCAGGGTTAAGAATAACTCATTTTGTAGCGACATTGCTCGTCTTCTTCCTGGTCTTTTGCTGGGAGTTTAATTCCGATCACCCACATTGGTATTTCCAGAACCATGCATTTTCGAATTTACATTACCAAATCATCATTTATCATTATGTAGTACAGATGAACAGGATGTATAAATATATCAACTTATAAATTCAGGTTATAAAAAGTGTTATATTCAGAAGCTGGATGTCCAGGGTGCACTTGTGCACATGCTTTTCAGAAAAGACATTTGGACAAGTGCAGTATTTATAAAAAATATCTACCCTAGCCACCAAGAGGAACAAATATAAACACACCGAACATGTATAAGGTGTCGACTTGCCAAAGTGCAGTATTTATAAAGAATATCTACTCTAGCCACCAAGAGGAACAAATATAAACACACCGAACAGACCCCACTATTTCGTTAGTAGAATAAATAGCTTTTTAATCAAGAGATAATTTTTTTTAACTCCGTTGTCATCAATATTAATTGTTTTATTCATTGATGCATTCTAAATTTATAATTGATGCATTCTAAAATATTTTTAACTTAAGTCTTAATTCCAGGTATACAAGTGTCCCTAAATGTATGAGGCTTGACATAAAAGTCCCCAATTCGATGCCGATTTCCAAAGTGTACATAAATTGAAAAGCATATTAAAAACATAGTTTGATGCATACTAAACTTGTGCAAACGATAAATTTAATGATTTTATTTAAATTGAGTCATTTCCTGGTTCAAAACATGTCTTCTCACTACAAATTAACAAACGTCCCCGGTCAGACAGACAGTCCCCATTTCGACGTGTATGTATGTGTGTAAAAGTTGCCGACTTGCCAAAGTCTACCTATATTGAAAAGAATATAAAAACAGAGTTTGATGTATACTAAAACAATGCAAACTACAACTTTAATGATATTATTCAAATTGAGTCATTTCCTGGCCCAAAACATGTCTTCTCACTACAAATAAACCAATGTCCCCAGTCAGACACAAAGTCCCCACTTCGACGTTTTTTTGCTGCTTTTGTGTATGAGGTGCCGTCTTGGCAAAGTGTACCTAGGTTGAAAAGAATAAAAACAGAGTTTGATGCATACTTAAACAGTGCAAACAACAACTTTGATGATGTTATTTAAATTAAGTCATTTCCTGGTGCAAAACATAATTAACAAATGTCCCCGGTCAGATACACAGTCCCCATTTTGACGTGTGCTGCTTTTGTGTATAAGGTGCCGACTTGCCAAAGTGTACCTAGATTAAAAGAATATGAAAAACAAGAGTTTGATGCATACTTAAACAGTGCAAACGACAACTTTAATGATATTATTTAAATTGAGTCATTTCCTGTTGCAAAACATGTCTTCTCACTACAAACTAACAAATGTCCCCGGTCAGACACACAGTCCCCATTTCGACGTTTTGTGCTGCTTTTGTGTATGAGGTACAGTCCCCATTTCGATGTGTTGTTCTACTTTTGTGTATAGAGTGTGTGTCCCCACATTGTAGGTAAAAGTTCTAAGTAACAAAAAAGCGAAATAGATATTGGAGCATGTGAGAAAAAAGTAAGACTAATTAAAAGAAACTTAAATATGCAAAATAAAAGCAATATCTTGTAAACTTACGAAGTCCCCGTTTTTACTGTGAGGTGCTTATGTCCCCACTTCGTAGCCTTGGCATGTATGTGTGTGTGTGTGTGTGTGTGCTATTACCGTAGAGAAGACTTCCACCGATGATTAATTTATTACCCTACTTTTATCACTATCCTAGGCTGATCAAAGACTTTTCCTAATAGATAGATAAAAATATATTCTATCCCATTCTTCTTTTCTCTCTCCCTTTCTCTTGAAAGAGTCACGACATGACTGAAATATTGTAAACTGGGACTTTAAGCCTCAATTAATAGATATATAAGTGAGGACTTAATTCCCAGTATGGGACATCAGCCACTTTGATGAGATATTCTGATGTACTTAATTTGGCTGCAGACAGTCATGCGCGGATCCAGAGGGGGGGGGGGTCCGGACCCCCCACCCCTGAACAATTACAAAAATATAGTATTTCTTAGCAATGCTGGTCCGGATCCCCTGAAAAATCACAAAGCTACCAAGCCAGCATTCAATGTCGGGTCATCATCGGTCCGCAAGCGAAACGCCACTTCATCGACCCGCCAGCGAAACGCCTTTTAAATGGCGTTTCGCTGGCGGGCCGATGATGGCCAGCTTTTGGTGGTATTTGGATCTTCTCGTCTCCGCATGACAGTCTTTTTTCACAAATACATATCTTTAAGGCACATGGAGTAAGGAACAGTTCCAACTCTCAAATAATTCCTAGTCATTTGTTGTGTTCCGATTCTACCCAGTGGTCACCATCTCTTATCCTAGTTTTTTCTATGTGGTTTGTGAGACTCCAGACTAGTATGTAGGGTGTCACGACAGTACTCTCATTTGGTGTTAACATCTGTTAAAGTGAAGTCATGCTTTCAGTCTTCTTCATTTGTCCTCCAGTTTTATTTTATAGAGGTTTCAGCAAGGTCTCTGGTCTGACCCATTTTAGCAAATAAAATGTCATGTTCCGGAATGCATGGCAGAATATCCACTGTTAGAACTTGGTCAGGCCTGTTGATAAGCAAGCTATCTAGGGTGTCTGATTAAAAATTTCTAGATGTAATGAATTGATGCCTTGCATGTTTGCTCAAGGTCCATGGTGTTTGATCCCAAGATAAAAAAATAATCTTGGAACCATTTGAACAAATGTAGCATACATAATAAGCAAACGACATTTTCTGAACAATAACGGTTTAAATATTCTTTATAAGAGCCGCGACATGGTGTGGTATGTGCGACCAGCAAAGCCTCACATCAGCATGCGTATACGCGCAGTCTGATCAGAGCCTTTGCTAGTCGCTTAAATATTCTATGTTTGTTATTTAAGCTACTGACCGATTTCCTATAAGCTTAAAAGGAGGTTGCACAGACTCGTCTGAGTCTACACTTGTCAAAATACCACATTGTTGGAAATCATAGGTCACGGCTCATTATTAAAATGTTTTGTGCTTCTATAATGTCCCTTTTATCAGCGTTTTAAAGTAGATAAGTTTTATCAAATATTGAATGATTAAAATTTACTCAGCATGAGGTATTTAAATGGGTGTGGAGAAATTAACATATGTAAACTTTTGATAACAAATTTAGCTAATTATGGTATACAGAATTAACAAACGCGGGTTCGAGCCTCACCGACGTCACTGCGTTGTGGTCCTTGATCAAGACACATTTACCCTAGCATAGTACTGGTTCAACCCAGGAAGACACGTCCCTATTTAACTGAAAGATTGTTGACGGGACGTAAAGAATCAAATCAAACAAACAAGAACTAATAAAGAGTCTCGACATATGACATTGTTAGTACAGTACAAGACGATCCCAACACCACATATGCCCCAGTGACCCTATCCCAGCCAAAATAACTTAAGATATTAAGTAATGAGAAAGCTGAAATTCAGAAAACACTGACATTGGTGAAAATGGCAAAAGAATCTATCTTTGGTGCAAGGGCGGATATTTGAGGAACCTAAATGAGTCTTCATGTATTATTTAATTTTTTAAACGACTTTGGAAAAAAGCGACAATATGCGAGGCGCGCGAGCATCATATCGCCTTTTCACAAGGATTTTGATAAATGAGCCGCGACATGAGATTTTCAACAATGTGGTATGTGCGACCAGCAAAGGCTCAGACCAGCCTGCGCATACGCGCAGTCTGATCAGAGCCTTTGCTAGTCGCTTGAATATTTTATGACTGTTAAGCTACTGACCAAACAGCATTTGGAGTTTCTAAGCTTAACAGGAGGCTGCACAGGCTCTTCTGAGTCTACACATGTCAAAATACCACATTGTTGGAAATCACATGTCGTGGCTCAAATAATACAGGAGAATGATAACAATACAATACAAAATTTATTTATATAGTCGGAAATACAAAACAGTATAACATTAGCTCTGAATAGCTATTTACCGACTTAAAATGATATATTCTATTTATCACATGATACTAAAACTATTTTAAAATTCTATTTTTGGTGTGAAAACGGTAATGATGTGGCCGCAATGACAGAACTTTACTAAATATGCAGACCTTTGTGATTTGTTTAATTTAATACATGGCGTTATATCAGTCCAAGACCACAACGACATGTAATAAAGAACTATCTGTTTCGAGATCACAATTTAGCACCACCATTCTTTTTTCTTGCATACATTTAAAATATCCGTAATTTATCTTGAAACTAGCTGTCAATGTTTTCTGAACACTCTGAGCTCTGGCGATAGGCGTTGACGTCCCATAAGCATTAAAACGCCACTTAAAAGACCATGCACGTGACACGCACAGTCCAAATGTGATACGAGAGCATGGATAATCTAGAGATTTCTATCCCAGGGTCAATTCTCAGACATCCTTATCTGATGTGTAAGAAAGTATTAGAAGAGATATCTCTTGAATAAGTTATACTGACTGCAAGATAAAGGAAACTATATATTAGATTAAAATGTATTCTAACACTGATCGCCTATACAGCCAATGGTTAAATTCAGTGATTCATTGGTTGATAAATCACTGCACGGACTGGCGTGACGTCATTCGGTCGCCAGTTTGATTTTCATGATGTCATCACATACATCCTTGTAACGTTGATAATAGACGGCGTAACGTCGTTTTTACAACTGATGGACGTTAAAACGTACGTAAAAATACGAGTTTCAGTCCAAACAAGAGTTACGGGAAATTTTAACACTTCAAGATGGTCCAATATTGCGGAGTCGTATTAGACACTGAAGGATTCGTTCATATTTTTTTTTATTTTTTGTGTGTGTTAGATTCAAAATAAACTCGCACTGGCAGTGATTTGTTGCTTAATATATCACTGTCTGTCGGTCAATCGTAAGTGGATAAATCACTCACGCATCGCGCTCGTGATTTCGTCACTTCAGTGCTATAGTGTTCTATCTAGCATTGCACAATTTTTGAGAGAAATGAGTTTGAAAATTTTAGCATCCTGATACTTAATGCCTCATTTATCACAGACCTTTGAATCATACCAGATGGTTAAAATATATACATACAGTGTAAATTACCTTGGCTTGAAGATATTTTTACAGTAATATGGATTATTTTTGGCATTTTACAGTTTGCAGATAGAACATTATGCCGTAAAATTCGCCTTCTGTGTTCAGTGCTATTGTGTTCAATATGTTCCTACAGCTTTATATTCTGTTTATGGAGTCAATTCGTATACTAGTCTGAACAGAAATGATTAATTGTACCTAAAAGTAGCAGATCTAGTCATTTGTTTGGCATAACAGTATCAAACAGCACAGATTATGCATTTACAATTTATGTATGGGAGATAATCTGTTTCTACAGTTAATTTTTCTGTCAATGAGGTCAATTTGTATAACGTTTTAGACTGAACTGATTATTTGGACCTGAAAGTAGCAGATTTAACCGTTGATTTGTACTTACATCGACAAATTGCTTAAATTAAAGCAGTTTAAATTTGTGTAAGGGAGGTAATCTGTTTCTACAGCTTATTATTCTGTCCTTGGATCAATTTGAATAATATTTTTGACTGAGCAGATTATTTGGACCTAAAATTAGCTGATATAGCCATTACTTGGTCATAACACTCTTAGCTCAAGACGAAGGCAACATAAATTGACTCTATACTATAAAATGACCAACTACTTAACTCAAGCATATCTCAGTTCATTGCTTCCTCCCCTTGTAGGTGCCATGTCCGGGTATCCACTAAGAAACAGCGAACAATATCAAACAATTGACGCTAAATCCCAACTGTACTATAACTCATTTCTCCCCTCAACCATACGTGAGTGGAATACTCTAGGTAACACAGTTCAGTCCTGTCCATCAGTTTCTTCTTTCAAAAAGAAGATGTCAACGCGACAACCTGTTCCAAATTATTATCATCTCACTGGCAGCAGAAACGAACAGATACTTCATGCTAGAATTAGGACAAATTGTAGCAGTTTGCATTACACCTTATTCAGTAAAAACATCATACAAGACAAGTTCTGTACATGTGGCGAAATTGAAGACGTCCAGCATTTCCTCTTCTCTTGTGCAAGGTTCACTGCTCAGCGTCAAATTATGCTAGAAAAGGTTCAAAGACACTGTGTCCCAACTCTCAACGTGCTGTTGTACGGTGAACGAAGCTTAAACAGCAACACCAATTGTATTATCTTCAAAGCTGTTCAGGAGTTTATCACCCATTCAAAACGATTTGAGAATTAACTACCAATATAATGGCACTTTTTCTTATCCAATAAGGTCAATACCGTGGAAACCTCTCTCTCCCTCTCTCTCTCTCTTATCTGCTAGATTACACACACACACACACACACACACACACACACACACACACACACACACACACACTTCTTTGTATCATTTACTATCTGCATAAAATGTAATCACATATAATTCAATTAGAAACATCATCAAGAAATCAACTGCTAATCAAATTATGTTATTTAGATGATTCCTTTAGGGAAGCAGATTCAGACAAGTCTTAGACTTATTTCTGTATCCCTTTCAAATGTATTGTATTGTATACATGATGTATCTGTTGTATCTCGATGTACTTTATATTTGAATAAAATATTGTTTACACCAACACCGACAAACCGCTTCAATTTAGGAAATTTAAATTTATGTAAGGGAGCTAACTGCAATTTTAGCAATTTCTCCAAGGGAATTGATTTTTGGTAGATAGTACATTATGACACTGAGCTCACCATGTCACGTGACATAATCATCATTGGTCATTGGATGAAAATCACATAGAACACTATAGCACTGAACGAAATTGTCGTTTTGTAGATAGAACAGAAAAGCACAGCGATTTTAAGCTTACTGGGATGAGATATGCAAATGAAACCTACACCAGTAGATAGAACATTTGATCCCCTTTCCAACGGTATGCATAACTTATTTTTGACCAAAATGTCACTTAGAACACTATAGCACTGAAGCGACGATTTATTCCCTTTAACGACTGACCTCCAGCCAGGGATATATTAAGCAACAAATCACTACGAGCCCGACAATAGTGTGTGTAGAACAGGTTTTAAACTTACACCAGATGAGACAAATAGGTGTAAGTTTCTCAATTATAAATCAATTAGTAGCATGTATACGTTACCAAACCGAATTCATTATCAACCTCGTTTCAGGTGCTGCCAGTAGCAAGCCCCGGTTGAATGGTGAGCATATACCTGCGTTCGATGAACTTCTTACGTGCTGAAAACACCAGCCTTAATAATGAGCCATGACAATGTGGTATGCGCGACCAGCAAAGGCTCAGACCAGCCTGCGCATACGCGCAGTCTGATCAGAGTCATTGCTAGTTGCTTGAATATTCTTTGAGTGTTAAGCTACCGACTGAACATCATTTGGAGTTCCTAAGCCTACAAGGAGGTTGCACAGGCTCGTCCGACACATGTCAAAATGCCACATTGTTGGAAATCACATGCCACGGCTCATATGGGTGTTCTGTTCGTTCTTCCACGGGGAAACTGTGGTGTCTGGCAATGCTGTGTTGTGTCAGACATATGTAAACGGCGCTATACGGAGCACATAACAATGATCAAAGAACCAGGATGGGGCATTTGAATATCTTAGTTCAAATGATGACTTATACTGCTTCTGCCGCAATTGAAAATGTGAAAAATGGCAGATATCGCTTTTAATCATGCATCTCACATTTCATTGCATTACGTGTTTTTGTAAGTTTTGTAAAGGTTTCTTTGTCAATTGTCTGTTCGTTCATTAATTCATTCTTTTCTTTATTGATTCATGAGTTTGTTAATTGATTCATTCATTCATTCAAGTGCTATTGATTCATGATCTTGTCTACGCCAGTCGTTCATGCGGTCATAAATTGGAATGACCAATGATGTCACCATAGATTATGTTTGTCATGCTTTCTGTAGGGCCGCAAGTTTCCTCGGTGACGAGTTCTCATAAGCTGCTGTCATTAACTCAAATGTATGGATATACTTACTGTATAACTCAGTCAGCCATGATCGAGCACAACTAACTAAATTCTGTTATGTTCAGTTTAAAAAACAAAAACAATAACAAAAAAGCAAACAAGTAATAACATATTTTGACAAACACGCGAATATTTTATAAGATCTTCGCATGTTTGTCAATATACGTCATTTCTTGTCCATCGACTTACCTGGGGCATATCACCAACATCATAACATGTGAACAGCTAAGATCTCTGACAAGCCTCATGATCTTCGATTGATGCATGTGTTTTAATTAAGGAAACAACAATCAGACGCTGTCCCTCGGTAATGGTTAAATTTTGGTAGCCAATCACAAGCCACCGCGTTTTGCAAATTTCAAGTGGCCAACAGCCCCTGAAACATGCTGAGATGTGGTAGTTGATGATTGGGCTCTGTGATCTAGTGTCTATCGGCGGGCAGTGGATCTTGTAAATTTTGATATGCTTCAAGTAAATATAAGTTCAAAATCGAGTATTACAGCATTACATTTTGACAAAAATATTTGCACGACGGTGGGTCAGGCCTCTATGACGGCTCTGGCGTAAAGCTTTAATCGGTGGGTTGGTGCTTGATGATTATATGTAGCTGGACCCACCGTGGCTCAACTTTAGGTTCTCTTTAGCCCTGACTATCTGTGAGTCATGCGTCCTTTTCTTTGTTTCATCTTGGTGTGTTAATTTGATTAGAGTGTTTCTCCATGATGATACATTGCATTAGTTAGAAGGCCTCCATGCGAGCTGAAAATTTCTTGTACTTCAACAACAGCAGAATATAGGGCGAAGATTTAGTACCAGTAAAATGCATTTAAGCCCCTCGGTGGCTTAGGCTGCTGTTCGTTCTAAGGCGGTGGTTATGTTGTTGTTGACTTCTTGTTTATTGTTACTCCCATTGTGGGAGTCTATAATCGTTCTATGTTTTGTTGTGACGTCGCGCACAGTACTGCCGTACAAAACGTGGTTTTGTCTTTTTCTGTTTACAGGAACCGATTTTTAATGTTCTGGTCATATATATTTTTTTGAAACTAGGGGTGTACGTGTGCCTTGTTATGAGTTTATTGATTCTTAGTTTTTATTTATCAAAACAGTTAAAGGAGAGCTCTAAAACTCAAAATTTGGGGGTAAAACGTCTGTAACTCTGTAACAATACCGCTGTAGTAGACATGCGCAAATGCGTATTACAACGCCATTTTTACGTCAATTTTTACAGAATTTGGTCAACGTCAATGCTGAAACGTCACCGTTCAACGTCATATCCAGTTTGTTGTTTATTTCTCAACAACGGCGTCTCAGAAAGTTAAGTTTTGTAAAATAAAATCTGTAACTCGCGACAAAAAACGCGCGAAAAATACAGGCATGGTCTCTTCGGTAAGTGATTTTGTAATCTTGGTGGCGTTTTATTGACAAAATATTTATTTGTTTGAAATGTACTTTTTCCATTGTGAAAGATAATCGAAAAATATTTGCATTGCCGCTTTACATTTGAAAATGTTCAAGAAAACCCCAAGTCTTAAAATTTGTTACCAAAACACAACTTTCATTAAAATAGATACACGTACTCTTGAAATTTAAGCATATCTTTAAAATTGACAATGAAACTCACTAGAAACTTATATCTCCACAATGTACTTTGCTTGCTTACTTATAAATGCGGTATATGAAGTTTATCCGCCGAAAAATAAAGAAAATGTGAACATTTACCTCAGTCTTAAATTTTGTTACCGGCGGGAAAAAATGACGTTAAACACAGAGACGTCAAACGAGGCAATTGGGAATAAGCTGCCGTTTTCAGTTCTCTTGTGTATTCGTGTATACTAAGTTGGAAATACTTATTCTGACATTTTATTGATGTTTGAACGCTAGAAAACGGGTTTCATATATTTTACCAGCGAATGAAAGTCTCTCCAGAACTAAGACGTCTAGCTAAATATAAGGAGAAGAAAAAAGAAATCAGCGTCGCGACGTTACAATTCGACGTTACGTTTTGTACGCCAATACCATGCGCGCCGTCTGTACGTTACTTTATTTCCATTCTAGTGTTGCGATCATCTTGATGGGGAAGACAAAGCTGGTTGCTTTGCTTAATTTGTCTTCCTGGTGTCTCGTGATGGTTGAGTGGCTCTTCCTTGCGGTGTCATGGGGTTGTCTGCGGTTTGTGATTGTGGTATTTCCTGGTCATACACACTTACTATTTTTGTCTCAAACATCAAAAATGTTATAATAGGCAAGCGTTTTCGATTTAAGAAAAGTCTGAAAGAAAACACAACTCATGTTATAAAGCAATTTCCTGGCATTTTGGACACTGATTTATACCAAAAAGCCCAATATATAAACTACACGGTATTTTAACCAAACCAATTTCCAAGGTGTAAATTGACAATAAAAAAAAATGTTGACTGTTTGGAAAGTGCAGTGGCTCAGTGGTAGAATGCTTGACTTGTGATCAAGAAATGCTGGTTCGAGCCTCACTGGAACCATTGTGTTGTATCCGTGAGCAAGACACTTTACCCTCACTAGTTGTTTGAACTTCTATTTAGTATTCCCTTTTCACAATTTTTTGACGATTATCACAATTTCAAATTGCTGAAAATACTCGCTTTATTCATTGGCTGACATGTTAGCAAAGGCATACAGATGTACGAAAGCTTACCACAGCGAAACTAAAATCTTAATGTATTCATATATATAATGTATACATGGGTACGTTTGCGCAACTACATTTTTAAGCTAGCCAATAAAAGGGGTACTTGTCACGAAGGCCGCCTAGCTTCTTGCCAGATTCATCACTATTCCTACAGAGGAAGAAGGGTAGACAAACTAATGACTCCGGCCAACCAACTAGAAACGCCCAGTCCAAATGAATTGCTGAAGAATGACACTGGGTCCGAGGTTTGACGGAGGATTTAAAGGATGATTATCTCAATATAAGGCTCATTTATCATGACCGAGCCCAGGGTGGCCGTGTCACAACATGTGCGGATCCAGAAAGTTTTGTCAGAGGGGGTCCAAATTTGATAACGTTTCTTTTTTTTATTATTATTATTTTTTAGTTGATGAGGGGTGGGAGGATCCAAATACCACTTTACGCGGGCCATCGTCGGCCCGCCACCGAAACGCCATTTATTTACAAAAAGTTAATAGCATACAATATATTATTATTATTATTATTATTATTATTATTATTATTATTATTATTATTAAATGGCGTTTCGCTGGCGTGCTGATGATGGCCTAACATTGAATGCTTGCTCGGTAGCTTCGTAATTTTTCAGGGGCAGAATTGCTTAGAAACCCTATATTTTTGTGATTTTTCAGGGGGGGGGGGTTCCTCTGGATCCGCACATGTAGACTGCTCAGCTACACAAAAAGCAAAATATATTGAACATTGCCGTGTTGCCAGATTAGCTATTATAATTTCCTGACGGAGTGAACAACAAAGACACTGTGCAGTCTGACCTGTGTCTGTAAATTGTTGTTCGTATACAATAAGGTCAGTTTTTTAAAGCAACGATACCCATTTATCAAGGGTACTGAACTGGATAAATCACATTTCGCTATGTGTTTACCTTTAAAGTGGATTACTTTAAGAGTAAAGTTGAACACAACTAGGTTCATGAATCAGATATCAAATTGATCGACAAAAACATTTTGAAAAATTGAAACAATTACAATCTATAGGATTTTGTGAAAAGTATGGATATCAAAACATTGATTTCATACTATATGGATATTAAACTCAGAAAAGTAGGAGTGGTTCTAAACGGGCACAAAATAGAAGTTTCAGAAAACGAAAAGGATATTCTAAAAGTTGTTGAGAAGCTCTGTGCTCAAATGGAAGGTGATGCTAGATTTGAAGACATTTTGCTGTCGTTCAGGAAATTCGGAGTTAGTAAAGAGACTTTCTTGACAGTTCTAGATCAGCTATTAATAGGGGATTTGAACTGGTCAAGAGTTTTATCAGTGATTGCGCTGTCTGGTGAGCTTGCTGTTCAGTGTGTGGAGAGAGACGAAGAACATAAAATAGACTTAATTCAGGACTGTGCTATTGCTTTTGCAGATGTTAAGTTAAAAGACTGGATTATAAGACAAGGAGGACTGGTAAATAATGTGATATTATCTACTTTTAAGGATATATTTTTACACAGATTTTATATTTCAGAAATTTCCTATGTTTGAACATAGTTTTACTTAATAAATCTTGGACATTGAACATATCTTTAATATTAAATTTGGAATAATAATAATAATAATAATAATAATAATAATAATAATAATAATAGCTTACTATGCGATTACATTTTTTTTATAAATAAATGATTCAGTTTTATTACAGTGCAAATAATACACGCAAGTGCGGATCCAGAGGGGGGTGGACAGGGGACCGGACCCCCCTGGAAAATCACAAGTTATATGGGTTTCTATAGGGAATAAGCAAGTGGACCCCACCCCCTGGGAAAAAGTTGGACCCCCCCCCCCCTGGAAAATGTTGGACCCCCTCTGAAACCTTGAAAAATGATAGTTTTCTTTGAAATGAACCATTTGACTTCTGTAAAATAAGCCGAGGACTAAAAAAAAAAAAAAACGTTGTCAGAGCTTTTTTGTGAGATTGACCTGGAACACCCCCCCCCTGACGAAAATTCTTGGATCAGCGCATGACAGGTGACCCAACTCGTCAAGATCAAGCAAATTTCTATTATGATATTGTGGAAATTATGATGGAGTTCTGTCTTTTAATTCCTAGACTCATTGAGAGAGTGCTAGGAAGTAGAAACGTTCCCATGCATTTACCAACTGGCCATTTTCTTGTTATATCATCCGTACGCAAGATACACATACAAGAAAGATCACCGTATGTGCAAATACTATTTCCCATTAAGGGACTTCCCTTAAAGGAAAGAATTCTCGCTCCCCCCGAGAGCAAATTCTTACTCTGACAAGTCACCATTTTAAAGGGAAGCGCAAAATTCTTACCGTTCAGTTATCACCATTTTAAAAGGGAACGCATTTGAAGAAATCAGTGCTTCTCTTGATTTATACCACCTTTACCAACTTTGGTTTGAACAATCTTTTATTTCTTTATATACATACAATATTTAACAATTTACAAAATCAATGGACCAGGATCTGACAGTAAGCTAACTTTAGCATGACATATCTCGTGATGTGCAAGGTCTGCACTAATATAGGTGGTGTAAAATAGTTATACCATGTTTGTCCACCTGTACATAGGCTAAAGCTCGTGGATCATCTCCACGTACAGGCGGACAATCCATGGTATAACTGTTACGTGTACTATAGCTACACCATTGGTATCATGTTTGCTTTGTTTTCTTTTCAGAAGACCATTTTGAGCTATTCTAAACAGCCCGAGCGTCCTGTGAGTAATTGGGAGACAAAACTGTTGGCAGCAGGAGCAATAGGAGTAGCTGTAGGATTATATGTCGCCAGCAAAGCATGACAGTGAAACTACGTGCATTTTCTATTTATAGAAACCCAGTGACAGTGGTTGGTTAGCGCTGCATTCAGCGAACCGCGTCCGCGGCCATCACATGCAATAAGAGATTCTGGGAAATATGTGCCGGATACTTATTTTAGATGTTTGAGGGTGACTCAAAGATAGCAACCTGCATGAGTGCATGCATGAATTGTAGTCGGTGTGAAAGGACATCCGTTCCCGTTGATCTGATAAGCCAGCACATGGCTATCCCAAGGATCCAGCCCATCGTGTGAAAATGGGATTGGTAGAAAGGAATATGGAGCCCATATTATTGGACACGACATGACACAACATAGAGTCAGAGACGTAGCTTGCCTTAAATTCGATGTACGCACTTGTGGGGACGTGGTTGATGCATTTATGCAAAAAAGGAGCATTTACAAATAGCATGTTAAGCACATTCTTGAACAAGTATGTGGATGCTTGATGATTATCGCATTAACGACTGTTAAATCGACATAAAAAATATATGGGGCAGTGCAATATCATGGAAATGCTTATACCTTTTGACTGAGGGAGAGAACCCTAAAAGGACCACTTTGCACTTTAAGATTGGTCTGCATGTCAGACCGCCGTAGTTGTTTGCGATAAACGAAGTTATTATCTTCATCAGAAATGCAACATGCGAACGAGAAATGGTTTTGTATTGTAAACATATGTTTAAAGGTCAAGATGTAGCATCATCTTTCATGAAAGTTCCTGTAATAAAACATGAAATATCTCATGATTCAGAAGTTGCATGACGTGTGCTTGATTTGTTCTTAATTGCATAGATTGTGTGTCTATGTACTTATTATTATTCGAAGATTATCTTGTCGTACAGACGCACAAACCATACCAAATCGATTGCGTGTGCATTGGTAACAGTGAGACACGAGGCTCTAAATGGGACAATAAGGAAAACGTTTACATATATGATCCACGACATGAGATTTCCAACGATGTGGTATATGCGACCAGCAAAGCCTCAGATCAGCCTGCGCATACGCGCAGTCTGATCAGAGCCTTTGCTAGTCGCTTAGTTTAAACTTTTATTTCATTTTTGTATAACAACATGTGTACATATATTGCAATAAGTTCACATACAGATCATTTCGAAATACAAAAAAGGGATTCAGAAGAAAGTCTATTGACTTTTGTAAATCTGTTTCCCAGAAGTCGCTTGAATATTCTGTGACTGTTGAGCTACTGAATGAACATCATTTGGATTTCTAAGCTTAATTGTAAAAGAAGGCTGCATAGGCTCGTCTGAGTCTACACGTGTCAAAATGCCACGTTGTTGGAAATCACATGTCAATGCCCAATTATGATTACCATTCAATAAATGAACCAGCGCATTGAATTATGGTACTTACCGCGCCGAGCAGCAAATGCTCATGGGAGCCTGCGCAAATATATTCAGGCTCGCTAGAGCATTCGCTGCACTCATGCACAAAGTAGTGATGTAGGTGAACTCTGATTAAAATTTGAGCCAGTGCATGAGGTTTCCAACAATGTGGCATTTTGACATGTGTAGACTCGGACGAGCCTCTGCATCATCCTTTTAAGCTTAGAAACTCCAAATGGTGTTCAGTCAGTAGCTTCACAATCATAGAATACTCAAGCGACTAGCAAAGACTCTGATCAGACTGCACGTATGCGCAGGCTGATCTGAGGCTTTGCTGGTCGTACATACCACATTGTTGGAAATCTCATGCACTGGCTCATTATTTAGACCACAAACCCCGCTGGATATGTCAGCATGGGCGTTTGAAGAAGGCTGTGTGATATGCGAAAAGTAGTAGGCTCAATTATAATGATACACTACAACGTTAAGTGCCATAAGATGCAGGGCTCACCCTGCCATCCATTAGCCATTGTAGCCATTTGCTATTAAAATGTAGAGTAGCTACAAATGTAAGTCATTGGCTAAAAGTACACTCTAGGTGATTCAACAATTACATATCTGTGAAAGAGTGTATTTTGATCAGCTTTTGGATTTTCCAATTTCTACACTCTTTATTAGTGTGCCATATTTTTCTCTTTGACTGCTGGATCTTTTTCAATACCACCAGGGTGTCAACCAGTTTGGATCCAGATCAGGCGTGACGTTTTATCGGACCTGATCTGGTTCCAAACTGTTTGCAAAGGTTATCAGCAGATGACAAAAGATGCCACTAGCTGGCAAAGAGTTAAATGCATCTAACAACTTCTTGATACTACTTTCTGGCTAAACCTTGGCTAAAGTCAATTTCATTTGGCTCCAACTTTTCCCATTTGGCTAAAGTGTTGGCTACAGCAAATTCTGAGCCAGAGTAAGCCCTGAAATGACTTCATTAGAAAGCATTTAATGATATTTGTTATATGTATAACAAACAATTTTATATGGTTACCTGCCTCTATGTTAAATATTGTTTTTCATTTCATTGAATGAATAGAACAACTATCATATTTGTTCCCAATTTGATAGTTACATTAAAGAAAATAGAATCATTTGGTTAGCTTTTATTTTCTTTCAGTTGGTGACTTTTTTGTGAAATCGGTTCGAAAAACGTCCAATGGACAGTCTTTTATTCTGTATCAAAAATGGTCATAGAAGAGATTAAAGTTTTATTACCCATGTCAAAGAGGTGATGACGTTCAAGTGAAAATGACCAGGAAATGCAATATCACCGACCAAAACACTTACATACGAGGGTTGTCCCAGTAAATCGTGGACTTTTGTTATAAAATGAGACTGTGTATCAGGAATTCTACGAAATTTGTATGATATATTAATATACATCTAGGACATATCTTCTACAAATGTGGATGAAACCACAATTTCGATAACAAAGTTATGAACCTTTACTTGAGTTTGTCTTAGCGTATGTGGAGCACGTCATAAATTATTTTGCTATATTTTCAGAGATGGGTGATCAAATGTTTTGACTCTACTCTTTTTATATAAGCTTAAATGGTAATAAATATTGCCATCAATTTGTTGAGTCCGTCTCCCTGATTCGGGTAATGACTAAATAAAGAAGCCGACGTGGTGTAGGGGATAAACCTATGTCTTGTAAACGACGGGTCGCAGGTTCGATTCCCAGCTTCTCTATAAAACCACTTTCGGTTCCCGTCATAAAACCAACACACAAATCTTAAACCAACCCGGCGGAACTGGTTTATACCCAGGAAAGCCACAAAAAGTAAATATTTAGTTTAGATATGTTAAGCAAACAAACAATCGCGATCTTTTAGATTTGCTACGAAACAACACATTTACCATTAAAATAACTGACAGAAAAAGCATGTGTTAAGAGGAGCTTGTCTTTGTGCTATTTCTAAAATAATTGTACATGAAATCCATTTTACAATTCTAGTGACTGTTATACTAATCATTAAACATTAAAAGGACGTAGTTTTATGTGTTCAATTAGCCCAAAATATTGAATACAAAATGTTATCAATATGTATGTAAACACATTCTTGAAATATCATAGGATTACTGGAACACAGTCTCATGTTATAACAAAAGGGCAGTAATTACATGAACAGAGATAAATCATTGTGTTTAACAGACAACTTACTTACTTCGTATATGTATTGTTTGTTTGTTTGTCTGTTTGATTTGATTCTTAACGTCCCATCAACAATCTTTAAGTCAAACAGGGACGGGTCTTCCTGGGTCGAACCAGTACTAAGCTAGGATAAATGTGTCTTGCTCAAGGACCACAACGCAGTGACGCCGGTGAATAGTATATTGTAAATAATAATTGTAAGTACGAGGGGTGATCAGAAAGTTCGCGGAAAAGTGCTATTAAATCGCATTGCTTTTATCGATTGCAATGAAAATTCATAGATATAAACCACCATCATAGCAAGTTGACCAACATTGAAATTTCGAAAATATGACGTCAGACGTATGGGCACGAGGCGCCGCTGTGACGTCACTTCGCTGGAACCGGCCCATATGTACCCAGGGTTGCTTCTCGGGGCTAAAACTCGTAGTTGTGTTGGAATTGATTGGTATTTTTATCGGAAAGTAATGTTCCGACATTCTTTGCACACAATATGAGGTTTTTATGTTATTCCGCTGCGCTATTTATTCAAATTAATAGGTTTCAGTCCGAAGGACAGGCCTAAAATGCGTCAATTGTCGAGTTTTTGTAAATTTTAAATAAAAAACTTAGTTTCTTGTCAGTGTTCATCACAATAATTATAATATCGTGCTTAACTATCAATATTAGATCTACTGTCCTCAAAAAGGGTGTTTTTCAAAGTGTGTAAATAGTTTATTTTAAAGAATTAACATGTCAAAACAGGCAATGGGTTCATAGAAGTTGAATACTTTGCCTTTTTACAGTAGTTATTCGTTTCGATTTAGAACACCATCCGTTAGATATAAAACTTTGAAAGTTTGCATAGAAGATGAGTAAATATGTCGTTAAATATGCATGGGACGCAATATGGGCTAACACAGCATAACAAAATTTTACAAAGCGTTGAAGTTTAATTGGTTGTGTAGTTAAACGTCAAAATGCAACGTAAAATGGGCTGGTTCGCGCTATATAGCGCTGCCTTGACGACAACTGTAACGCACGTAGACGACTAACATCAAGCATGTTGTAACCGATCAACTGCATATGTATTGCAGTATAATGTGCTGTAATTTCAGCTCTATTGATCAAACGATGTAGAAACGGCAACTATTTTCCGCGAACTTTCTGATCACCACTCGTATATAAACTATTGTCTTTGACATTATACTAACCATTTTGCGAAGGTGTTTGTAACCCTCACATACTATTGTAGTACTGATTTGATGTAGTTGCGCCCTTAAAATAACCTAATTTCAAACAAAGCGAGCTTAAGCAAATAAAACAAAACAAAAACATTGAAAAAAAAAACAACACCAAAGCACACACAAGAAACCCAACAAACAGACATTATTTATATATTGCTCGTGTAAGTCCTGACGGTCTGTTTATATAACCAGAGGGATATCATAATTATTGAATATAGATTGTACACGACCAATGTAAAGAAATCACTTAACATTTTGATAAAATTGTCTTAGGTCAACCTAGGATTATCACTTCAGCAAACATGCAAAGCATGGAAGAAGGCAAAGATTAGGAATCGATACATACAAGTACCACACCCGACCCAGGACACCATTGGTAAAGTGACAAAGCTACAAGGGAGCCAATAGGTCAGCACGTTCCCATCAGGTGACCACAGCGCTGCAAGGCACAGACAAGATAGTATGACAAAGATAAACACGAAACACAAATAAGAAAAAAGGATCAACAAAAGAAGCACCTTCTTGGAACGGTCAGTAAGAAAATTACTGGAGGGCTTAAACATGTTAGACGGTACAAACCCCACCCTTATTTCTGATGTGGATCAAGACACATAGATGTTTGGTTCGCATGGAAGATCCATAACATATCGATGTATCATCTCCCAGGATATAAATGGAGATAAAACAAACATAGGGACTCAACAGTACATACAAATGAATACTGGAGCAAAAGAAATTCAACAGTTAAAATCGTATGGGCTCAACCACAGACACAACATCAGGCCCCAACCCTCTCATCTATAGCTAAGTCTTTAAGTCGAAACCATCATAGAGTCTGAGGTCCGATCTGCCGGCGTGCAATTAAAGAGGAAACAAATTACCAGTCGTGCAGGGCATCAATTAATAATGCTCATTTACCGAGTCTACTGTTTTCTTATATTGTAGATTCTCTCTATTTCTGAAGGATCCGTTTTCTAGATTATTTAGAGGTCACAACAGCTGTTTTTGTTTCTGTGTGGAGTTGGGGAAAACTTCTCCCCGTGCATTGATATAGTGTTGATATTTTTTCATATTCTGGTCCTTCAGGAATATTGGGTTCTGACAGAAAGCAGAATACCGCTTAAGCCGTGCTAGGGGCGTGAGGATTGTTGCACTTTCCATTAGTTCTCATGAACAGACTAAGTAAAACCGAGTCTGCTGTTTTCTAATATTGTAGGTTCTCTCTATTTCTGAGAGATCCGTTTTTTCAGATTATATATATGCAAGGCATCAATTCATTATATTAAATTACAATATTAAACCTCTCTGCTCTCACTTGAGCAAAAATGCAAGGGCATCATTTCATTTTGCCATATTACAATGCTCAACCTCTCAGCTTCCTCTTGAACAAACATGAAAGGCGTCAATTCTGTATGTTATATGAAATGTTCAACATCTCAGCTCTCACTTTAGCAAACATAAAATGCATCAATTCATGATTGTTAAATTACAATGTTCAATCTCTCAGGTCTCACTTAAGCAAACGTGCAAGGCGACATTTCATAATGTTAATTTACAATGTTCAAACTCTCAGGTATCACTTAATTAAACATGCAAGGTATCAATTCATTATGTTAAATTACAATGTTCAACCTCTCAACTCTACCTTAAGCAAACATGTAATTCATCAATTCATAATGTTAAATTCCAATGTTAATCTCTTAACTAAGTGCAATGCATCAATTCATTATGTTACAATGTTCAACCTCTCGGCTCTCACTTGAGCAAACATGAAAGGCGTCATTTCATTATGTTATATGAAATGTTCAACATCTGGGCTCTCACTTGAGCAAGCATGAAAGGCGTCATTTCATTATGCCAAATTTCAATGTTCAACCTCTCAGCTTCCTCTTGAACAAACATGAAAGGCGTCAATTCATTATGTTATATGAAATGTTCAACCTTTCAGCTCTCACTTGGGCAAACATGAAAGGCGTCAATTCATTTGGTTAATTCACAATGTTCAATCTCTTAAGCTCTCACTTTAGCAAACATGAAATGCATCAATTCACCATGTTGAGTTACAATGTTCAATCTCTTAGCCCTCACTTTGGCAAACATGAAAGGTGTCAATTCTTTATGTTATATGAAATGTTCAACCTATCAGCTCTCACTTGAGCAAACATGAAAGGCGTCAATTCATTTTTGTAAATCTAGAATGATCAACCTCTCAGGTCCCTTTGAGCAAACATGACACTTTAAGATTTCAATACACTATGCCAAATTAAAATGTTTAACCTCTCAGCTCTTACTTGAGCAAACATGCAAATCATCGGATCATAATTTTAAAGTACAATGTTCAACATCTCAACTCTCACTTGAGCAAACATTCAATACATAAAGTTATTATGTTAATTAAATTACAATGTTAGACCTCTCAGCTGGCACTTTGTAGCAATTCATAATGTTAATTTACAATATTCAACCCCTTTGCAGTTACTTGGGTAAACATGCAAGACATCAATTCATTATGTTAATTTATATTGTCCAACCTCTCAGTTCTTACTGGAACAAACATGGAAAGCAGCATTATTTTACATGATATTTCAGAAAAGTCAGATGTTCTGTGTAGCTCCTACCTGAAAAAAGACAAATGAATCGTGATCAAAAGGATGTATAATTAACATTTATCATACTATAGATTAAACTGACCAATCCATTCCTAATGAAAAGCAGACCGTTTGAAGGTAAGATTCTCAACGATGTCAAAGTGTTGCAAATGATGAGCCTAGAGCTAGCTCTCTATCGTTCTATACTTTTATATATCATAACATTATGCAAACATGAAAGGCGTCAAGTCATTAGGCAAAATTACAAAGGTCAACCTCTCAGTTCTCATTGGAACCAGCATGAAAGGCATTATTTCATTCTGTTATATTAAATTTTCAACCTCTCAGCATTCATTTTGCATCACTTCATAAGGTTAAACTACAAAGTTCAACCTCTCAGCTCTCCCTTGAGCAAACGTTCAAGGTATCAATTCATTATGCTAAATTACAAAGTTCAACCTCTCAGCACTCATTTTGCATCACTTCATAAGGTTAAACCACAATGTTCAACCTCTCACTTGAGCAAACACGCAAGGCATCAATTCATTATGCTGAATTACAAAGTTCAACCTCTCAGCTCTCACTTGAGCAAACATCCAAGGCATCAATTCATTATGCTAAATTACAAAGTTCAACCTCTCAGCACCACTCAGTTTGCATCACTTCATAAGGTTAAACTACAATGTTCAACCTCTCAGCTCTCAATTGAGCAAACACACAAGGCATCAATTCATTATGTTAAATTACAATGGTCAACCTCTCAACTCTCGCTTGAGCAAAATCCAAGGCATCAATTCATTTTTTTAATTTACAATGTTCAACCTCTCAGCTCTCACTTGAGCAAACATCCAAGGCATCAATTCATTATGCTAAATTACAAAGTTCAACCTCTCAGCACTCATTTTGCATCACTTCATAAGGTTAAACTACAATGTTCAACCTCTCAGCTCTCACTTGAGCAAACACGCAAGGCATCAATTCATTATGTTAAATTACAATGTTCAACCTCTCAACTCTCGCTTGAGCAAACATCCAAGGCATCAATTCATTTTGTTAATTTACAATGTTCAACCTCTCAGCTCTCACTTGAGCAAACATCCAAGGCACCAATTCATTATACTAAATTTCAATGTTTAACCTCTCGTGTCTCACTTTCCATTAATTCATTATGTTAAATTAAAATATTCAACCCATCAGCTCTCACTTGAGCAAAATACAAGGCATCAATTTATTATGTTATATGAAATGTTCAAACTCTCATCACTCACATGAGAAAACGTGCATGGTATCAATTCATTATGTTAAATTAAACTGTTCAAGCTCTCAGGTCTCACTTAAGCAAATACACAAGGCGTTGATTCATTATATTAATTTAAAATGATCAACCTCTCAATACTCATTGAACAAACATGAAATGTGTCAATTCATTACGCTAAATTACAGTGTTAACTCTCTCAGCTCTCACTTTGTTGCAATTCATTATCTTCAGTTACAATGTTCACCCTCTCAGCTCTCACTTGAGCAACTATACAAGGCATCAATTCATTGTGAAAATAAAAATTACTATGTTCAACCTCTCAGCTCTCACTTAAACACACCTGCAAGGCATCAATTCGATCATTATGCTAAATTACAAATTTCATCAACCTCTCAGTTCTCACTTTGCACCAATTTATAATGTTAATTTACAATGTTCAACCTCTCAGATCTCACTTGAGTAAATATGCAAGGTATCAATTCATCGTGTTAATTTACAATGTTCAAACTCTCATCACCCACGCGAGCTGGGAGAGGGTTGACCTCTTGGCTCTTGTTTGTGATGCTCATTGTATTTTTGTTACATTCCCATGTGGTATCCTGGGTCAGGTGTCGTACTTGGTCGTATCGTTTCCTGATCTTTGCCGTCTTTCTTACTAATATGCAAGGTATTGATTCATCATTCTAAAATACAATGTTAACCCCACATATATGTGTCATACCAGTGGTGGGTAGCATTACGTTTCACGTGCGGATCCAGAGGGGGGGGGGCAGGGGGATCCGGACCCCCCCGCGCCCCTGGAAAATTACAAAAATATAGGGTTCCTTAGCAATACTGGTCCGGATCGCCTTAAAATCCCAAAGCTACCAATCCAGCATTCAATGTTGGGCCATCATAGGCCCGTCAGCGAAACGCCATTAGAATGGCGTTTCGCTGGCGGGCCTATGATGGCCCGCTTATAGTGGTCTTTGGGTCCTTCCTCCCCTCATCGAACTAAAACAAAACAAAACAACAACAACAAAACGTTGTCATATTTGGACCCCCTCTGAGAAAAAATCTGGATCCGCGCATGCGTTCTCTTTTAAAATGATTTTATTTTTGTGCCCTTTGATTTGATATGCTGTTTGCCCATATTCTGAAATGTTGATAAGTTTAGCCCTCTTAGACCCGCTGGGACACCATTTCTATTTGTGTGTTTCTTAATCCTGCAAAACGATATCTTGATGTTTTCCAACCACAGGTATGCGTTATGTGGGTATATCTTCTATACAAGTAATCGACGCACTTTACAATACTTACAAAGCTAGATGGCAACATGTTTAAGTACATTAAACTCCGTTCAGAAATTGTGTGGCACCGGTTTTTCGCAGTTCCTGCTTTTATACGTCGTTTTAGGTCCTACATTGCTGTGAGAAAGTTATTCTTGAATACCTCCCCTAATTTCTCCAGCAGGTTCGGTGGCAGTGCGTGCTTCTGGCAAAGCCCTGATATCTTGAGATAAATCAGAAAATTCATAAATGCGCTCACAGACTAAGTCCAGTTGACGATGATTGCCACATAAAGTACATCAATATTCATCGATATGCTTCACGTCTCTTGAGTCTATTTTTATATTGCTCAAATGCAACACACCCTTAATTCGAATATTAAATGTTTTAATAACAAGTTAGAATAAAAACGATTCTTTATTCTACAAACTTTATCCTCTAGTTTTACCAGTCCTAGTACACGTGAAAGTAAGGATCGACAGGGGTTGGCAAGGGGTCTGGGGACCTGCAATGGTCCTTCCAAGGCAATGGTCAAGCAAGCTCATGTTATAAACCCACGTTGTGACGTGCAATAATTTCAATAGCGTATGGATGTGGCAAGCACGATGTAATGCCATTTCCACAAGAATGCCCAATTATGCTATGCCCACAAAAAGACACAATATAGGTGATACCGTGGTAACAAGACATTATCAGCTTGTTATCATTAATTCATAGTTGAAATTGGGCATTTCTACAACCATAGTTTAATCGACTATACAACTTGATTTGTGCGTTATGATTTCATACCGGTGTAAAAAGAATGAATCCAATCGTTTCTCACAATATCGGGCAACGAACAATTTTTCGAATAGGTACACCATGAAAATTAGTAGCTGAAATGCCACTGGTCTTGGTTTGCCTTTTAACTGCTATAAAGATATATTCTGTTCAGTGGTTTTGATCCGCAGAATAATTACAACAATAACAGGTAGAAATGTTAATATTTATGCTGGAGAAATGTTAGCCTCAAGTTATAATATTAGAAACTCTTATTTTTTACTAAAGTGGGCGCGTTTAGCGCCAGGTCAGTGTTAAATTTTCCAGATATACGGTGTGTAGTCACGCTTTAATATTTCCCACGAATTTCTTGCCAGTTGGAATAACCACTCCCAATTATTATAATGAAAATATTGTCATTTCCATATACGTTCATGGAGGGCGTTTCAAATGTGTCAAATTGTCTTAGTCTGCTGGCGTATTTCTCAATTTCTTGATTTTTCCCAAGATACCAGGGCTTTGCTAGAAGCTCGAACAGGCACAGAACCTGCTGGAGAAATTAGGGGAGGTCTACACGAGTAACTTTCTCACAGCGATGTAGGACCTAAAATGACGAATATAAGCAGGAACTGCGAAAAACCGGTGCCACACAATTTCTGAACGAAGTTTAAATGCTATAGTTCTATAATGCTGTTTGTAAAAATGAGAAACATGTGCAACGCGCTTTAATACCTTTAAAGCAAGTAAGAAAATACTTAATACAGTCATGCTTTATTACTGCAGCCAGATTAATGAGTGCGCCAAATGATGAAATAGTGCAAGATGTATTGGATTTATGTGGGAGCGACGAAACCATTGGATTATCAAATTCTTGCCATTTTTGTGTCAGGTAGACTTAGCGTGAATTACGTAGGTATTTTTCATCAATTCAGTAATTTTGCCTTTACATAATATATTGCCTATATGAGCGTATATAATGTAAAACGAACTTCGCACACCATCCCATGAGAAAAGCGCCCTAGTACCTATGTTTGGCGATTTATCATAGTGTAGTAGTTACACGTATCATATCTCTTATAAAATATCAGATCGTTCACATGCTGTATGGAAAGTAAGCTGTTGGTGTATAATGGTTTAATCATATATAGAATAGCTTTTCATAATAACCGCATATAATACCTTTTGCATTAGATGTATCATATAAGATGCGCACAGAATAAGATGCCTTACCTGGGATATAAGATTTTATACAAATCATGAGGTTTTATAGAAGATACCTTATATAGCATGAGAGAAATCATATATAAAATATACAGTATGTTATATAACGCAAATTCTATACCAGGTAACAAGTATCTACTTTGCACGACAAATTGTGTTTGATTGCCACACGTTGGTTTCAAGTTCACGAGAAATAGTTCATATATTTACATACTTATTTTATTGACGTTACATTTATCATGTAAAGCAGACATTTAATATGCATTGCTGTTGAAGTCTAGACAGCACTATAAATAACTGACATTAGTATATTGTACAGGTATACCCGATATGCGTAAACAAGTTTTTTCGGTCAAAGTGCTTTACTCATCAAAATTTGGTTTTACGCAGATGTGTATCATTTAATAAGAGTACACGTAGTTTACTTGAATTAGGGGCTTGCTATGTTGTTACCCCAGGGGGGGGGGGGGGGGGGTGCTCTCATTTTTTCTTCATATGTAGGCTCGGGCCCAGCATCCACCGTTCACCCAAAAAAATATCAGGAATTTCAAGCACCCCAAAAAATATTTGGAATTTAAGCAACCCAAAAAGATACCCCATTCTGTACCTTAACCTTAAGGAAAGACCCTAAAATGTATAGAAATGACCCCTAAATAAAGTTCAATTTTGTGATGATCCCCCCCCCTCACAAAAAAAGTATCCACAAAATCTTCATACCCCCCAAAATATTACTTTTTCGGAAAACTCCAAAAAATATTGAAATTCATAATTTGGAACCCAAAAAATGACCTGAGCCTACGTATGTATGAAAATATCAGAGTACCTCCCCCCCCCCCCCCGGGGTTGTTACTAGGCTGGAAATATGTGCACATCCATATACAAGCATACACTTACTCTGTAATGTCTTCTTTACTGTATTTTGGGGCAATGGGGAAGTAATAAAGTATCATATTTTTTATAGAACTTTCAGTTCTTAGTTACAGTTATGTTGTTTAAAACGGGTTGCGCCTTACGGATTCCATCCTTACTTGACTTAAGGACGAACAATCTAGAACTATGCAAAGTCTATACTGGTGTAAAACAGTTTTACCATGGCTACCAACCTGTACAGCAGATAATCCACTCACTAAAGCTCGTGGATTATCGCCGCGTACTGGCGGACAAACCATTGTATAAATATTACATATTGGTCAAATTTCCAAATCATAAGAGCCGTGACATGAGATTTCCAACAATGTGGTATGTGCGACCAGCAAAACCCCAGATCAGCCTGCGCATACGCGCAGTCTAATCAGAGCCTTTGCTAGTCGCTTGAATATTATATGAGTGTTAAGCTTCTGACTGAACATCATTTTGAGTTTCTAAACTTAAAAGTGGGCTGCATAGGCTCATTTGAGTCTACACTTGTCAAAATGACACATTGTTGGAAATCACGTGCTATGGCTCAATTATATCTTTCTGAATATGACTTCAATTTTTTTTAGCGAACAGTGCAGATGAGAAGTCGCATCTTGCTTGGGCTATCTAATCTGGTCTACCACAGTTATAGATAAACAAAAATTTCAGCGTAAACTTGTAAATATTTTCTTAACCATCAATTTTAACATATACTTTGGGTGCTCAGAAGAACAGTCTCATTGAGACGGTTCTTTTGAGTACCCACAACTTATGTTTTGGTTGAGAAATAAAAAAAATAAATTTTCGTTACGCACCCTTAACTAAAGTTCTGAATTTATTTAATAACATTGTCAGCGACTGCCTCCCTGTTAGGACACTGTTAGAGGCACCATGCTTAAACCGAACAGCTCAGATTTCATCGCCTTAAAATATTGTATACATTTCCATTAGAGAATTGAGTTTGTAAATATTTTCTTAACCATCAATTTTAACATATGTTTTGGGTGCTCAGAAGAACCGTCTCATTGAGACGGTTCTTTTGAGTACCCACAACTTATGTTTTGGTTGAGAAATAAGAAAATTAAATTTTCGTTACGCACCCTTAACTAAAGTTCTGAATTTATTTAATAACATTGTCAGCGACTGCCTCCCTGTTAGGACTCTGTTAGAGGCACCATGCTTAAACCGAACAGCTCAGATTTCATCGCCTTTAAATATTGTATACATTTCCATTGGAGAATTGAGTTTCGTATATAAAACAACGATGAAACTTTATAGTAATAAACTTTATTTTCCCAGAGATGGAACATGGCCTCAAACTCATTAGAAAGGTACACAATATACCAACCCTACATCTTGTCTGGGCGAATGAAACAGACCCGAAGCTAGCTGCTCAAGGAGGAGCTGCTCATGAAGGGGCAGTCTAATCTAGGTCTGCTTTGTTGACCATCTAAGAGGCATTTCTTCATGACAGAACCTCATAGATGTCTGTGTTTTAGAGGCATTTCTTTATGATAAAGGCTCGAATAAGTTATATATTTTTTATATGTTTTTCTAATAATGATGGTTTTTAGTTACTAATGATTAATTCAGTTGTAAGTTAATAATCGGCATGCAGATGCTTTATGTCGGGGTTGCTCCAGTTTAGATCCTAGTTCTGGATTCCTGTTTTGGTAAAATTCACTAGCAGAAATAAAAAGGAGATAATCGCTGTAGTTGAATACTAAAGATATTAAAGCGTAGTTCTTTTCCTTAGATTTTAAATAGAAGGTAGTATTTCTATTGCTAAATGAACAGAGGACAAAAAACTTGCCAATAACCCAGGAGGCAAAGAGTTAAATGTTTTGTGCTCAAGATTGTTGAGACTGTTGTCAAGACAAAAATGTTTCCTGACGAAATGCAGCATAATTAGTCTCATGTTTACCTGCTACATGTAAATCACAATCATCCCCAGAAACCTTCTTATTGGAATTCATGATATTTATGACTTGCAGTCTAACAATGCCACTATAGATCATTTCTTTTTTTTTTCAGGGGGTGGGGGTGGGGGAGGGGTATGAGACATTTTGAATCTATTAAATAAGTACTGGCTCGGATATGCCTTGTTGCAGAACAATTAGGGCAGGCCGAGGACATGATAGGTAGGTCATCTTTTTTCAATGCCACCACAGAACTTTTACAAGAAACTTTATTTACAAGATACAAAAATCTTTATTTATTGTCGACTTTCAAATAGACAACAGAATAACATTAGCCATAGGCCATTTTGTCGGCAAACATAATATGAAAAGACTGTACATGTAAAACGTTTTACATGAAAACATAGTAATTCATTTTAAAATTTTAGTAGCAGGGACTAGAACGATATAAAATCAACTGTGACCATGACACTCTCTTACATTAGGAGAGGCAGATATCATGGTGATTTGTATCACAGAATCATTTGAGTTTCAATATAAAGCTTAAATATGCTTAAATAATAACCAAGTAAATTAAACAAAATAATTAAAGCGAAAATAAGAAATTTGTAAAAGCAAAGCAAAATGAAACTAAAAGCAAAATAAAAGCTAAGAAAAGCAGAGCAGTTTTAAAGCAGACTGAAGTAAAACTGACTTAGCGAAAGCAAAATAAAACTGATTATCTTTTGCACATTGAATATTTGCAGGAAGAGCCGATCCATGTGTCGATCAGCCTCCTGAACTCCTTAAAATCTTCGATTTTGCACATTGAATGTTTGCAGGAAGAGCCACTCCATGTGTCGATCAGCCTCCTGAACTCCTTAAAATCTTCGATTTTGCGCAGATCATTCGAGAGGCTGTTCCACACACCAGCAGCCTCGTGGCCAAAAAGAAGATTAACCGTACTTTATGGTACACACTCTTGGCACATCTATATAGAATTTTTGTAAGATAAAAGGTCCTGAAAATAGACAGGTGACATTTTATGGAGAATCTTAAAAGTTTCGATAGCAATTAATCTAATTCTACTGATATGAAGTGTTGGTATGTAACTCTTTCAAGTAGAGTTTTATAAGTGCTATCAAAATCATTAACTACTATAAACAAAGTGTCCTACATTGGGTTTTTTTTCATCTAAGCAGAGCTGGTTTTGGAACAAAGGTGCCTCATAAGTGGACAATAATAAAAAATTGATCTTACATAAATTAAAATGTTTGTTTCAGTTGACAAGAATTTGCTAAGACGTAGTAAAACATTGATTTGTCTTTCAGTTTTTTTTTTTTACAGATGTTTGAAACACGGAGGTCAAAATTTAACAAATAGTCTATGGTTACACCTAAAAGTTGTAGAGAGTCTTCACATTTGATCTCTGTGCCATTCAAAAGGAGACTTATGCAATTCTCAAATCAAGACTTTCCAAACATAGTTGCCTGAAATTTGTCTGGATTTGCTTGCATTTTATTAATTCTGAACCAATCAATGCATGCGGCACTCTCATCAACTATATCCCTTTCATTATATCTAGGTTTTTACGACTGCAAGAGACTATATTGTCGTCCGCATAATTATATATTGATGCCTTTTCTTAAAATATAAACTATGTCATTCATAAAAATATTAAATGAAAGGGGTCCAAGCTAGGATAGAACCTTGGGGTACCCATTTATTATATTCAACCAGCTGCTACAAAAGTGCCAGGTTTTGACCTGCTGCTTTCAATTTAAAAGATAACTACTTAAAAAGTCACATACATTAGCAGAGAGACCATATGCACTAAGTTTGGCAATTTCAAGGTCATGCGGAAGACAGTCGAAAGCTTTAGCACTGTGCCAACATACTGGTGTTTATCCAAGCCTTTCTTCCAGTCCTCCGAATGCCTGAGAAGATTTGTTGCACATCCAAATCTTTTATTGAAGCAGCTAGGTAGTTGTGAAAAATATAATTTTAGTGTTCTGATAATTGTATGAATATACTATCCTCAAAGATTTTAGAATGTGAATTAAGAATACTTTTTAGATAGGTTCATCTTTTTATGGGGGATAGACCTGAGCACTTTAGGTCATTTAGAAATTGGTTAATAAGTTGAAAACACTGCTTATAGGGCCGGCAAGTGCTGTGGAGCCAGCTTTAATCGATTTGGCGGGCTTACATATGATCAACACCTTTGACCCTTTTGGGGTTCAGTTTTTCTTTTATTGATTTGTTGACCAATGATTGGTCGACTGGTTTGAAGTTAAAAGAAGATTGCCCTATCCAGGGGTATTTTCTTTTATTACTTTATTACTGGGGTGGTTTGCCATATCTTGAGATTGTGAATCTATTCCTATTTCCCTAGCTGTGTTGATGTAGAAGTCATTTAGAAGACCACTAACCTTTTTTGGTCAGTTAAATGAGGGTATAATTTTCCAGCAAATTTATATCACCATCATTTTTACTGGACTTAGAGCTGAGGATGCAAAAAACCCTTCGAAAAAGATTTGAGTGAGTGCACTATTTTATAAGTTTTGTTACGTAATTTCTTTGTTTCCTATAATTTTCCCAATTAGAGTCTTGTCAAAATGTATGTGATGCGCTGACTTTTTGTTGTACAAAATTTTATACGATTTGGCATTAAGTTGTATAGACAAGTTGTAGGGATTCCTATGGGCACTAATTGTGCTCCCCTGGTTGCAGACTTATTCTTGATTTGTTATGAATGGAACTTTATGATGTCTCATTCTGATGATAAGCAGGCTGATATTATTGAGGCTTTTAACACTACATCCAGATATTTGGATGATAGTTTAAACTTAGATAATATTTATTTTAACAATATGGTAAGTCAGTATGTTTTTGTTCTGTCTTGTGTTTGCTATGTTTTGTGTGCGTCTGTTTATATGTGCTTTGTGGTCACCTGCTGGGAAAGGGCTGACCTCTTGGCTCTCGTTTGTGGTGTCTACTGTGAGTTTGTCACTTTCCCATTGGTATCCTGGGTCAGGTGTGGTACTTGATTGTATCGATTCCTGATCTTTGCACCCTTACTTACTGTAATAAAGCTAATACCTCTGAAGCTGCGTTTTTGGACTTGCATTTGTCCATTTCTAATAATATTGTTTCAAATAAAATTTATGATAAACATGACGATTTTGATTTTGAAATTGTCAATTTCCCATTTTTAGATGGTGAGATCGAAGTTCCTCGCTCTACATCCTACGGAGTTTAAATTTCTCAACTCATCCGATTTGCTAGAGCATCTAGCCATGTTGCTGACTTCAACACTCGCAATAATCTTTTAACTCAGAATTTTCTGACCAGGCTAACAGTCTCATTAACTTCGCAAAACATTTTTTTCTGAATTTTATTGCCGATACTATGAATTGATATCTAAATTCCATGTCGGACTTGACTTCTATGGTGACTTGGTGTATAAATTGAAGAAGATTGTTGGCTCTAATAATTTTTCAGTACAGTTCATTAAAATAATTTCCAACTATTAAAAGATTGGCTATAACATTAATGTATTGCAACAGACTGCATGCTTGGTGGTCAACCCAATCACGGTTGGCAACTTTGCTTTCCTCTTTAATTGCACGCCGGTGGGTCGGATTTCAGACTCTATGATGGTTCCGACTTAAAAGTAAGTAATGGTGCAAAGATCAGGAATCGATAAAGACTTATCTATTGACGAGATGGTAGGGGCCTGATGCTTTGGCTGTTTGTCTGGCCCACCGGGGTTTAGCTGTTGGATTTCTTTTGCTCCGGTATTCAGTTTTATATACTGTTGAGCCCTTTTCCTTGCAATCTCCTTGTTATATCTTGATTTATATGTTTTAGGAGATGATGCATTGATAAGTAAGGGGTCATTCATGCAAACCAAATATCTATGTGTCTAGATCCAGATCTGAATTAAGGGTGAGGTTGGCGCCCTTAAACCGGTTTAAGCCCTCCAGTAAAATATTTTAATGACCGTTCCAAGGCGGTACTTCTTTTGTGGATCTTCTATGGTTTTTTTCTGTCTTGTGTTTGCTATGTCTTTGTGTGCGTCTATTTATATGTGCTTTGTGGTCACCTGCTGGGAAAGGGCTGGCCTCTTTGCTCTCGTTTGTGGTGTCTAACTGTGAGTTTGTCACTATCCCATTGGTATCCTGGGTCAGGTGTGGTACTTGATTGTATAGATTCCTGATCTTTGCACCCTTACTAACTTTAAATCTCTCTTACGCCAGGGACTTTCTGAACCAGAGTTTAATGGCGACTAAGCGTATAAGTTAAAGTAAATTGTTGGCACAAATAATTTTTAGCGCAATTTTATCAAAATAATTTCTCATCATAAAAATATTGGTTATAACATTAATGTAGTTGACATTTCCTATCTGAATATAAGTTTTGGAATACTAAATTGTAATAGTATGAAAAATGAAATGATTAATTTTATAATTTTGTTAGTGAAATACTACATTTATACATCAAATTACAAATAGCAAAAACCAATTTTTAAAGCTTTTGAAAAATTACTTTAACAAAGAAAAGAAATAGCCATTACATTGCCTTGTCTAAGACATACTTGAATGTCATAATCAGAAATCGGGTTTCCTAGGTACTGTCTTATAACAATGCAATTTCTCCAGCACAATAAAATATCCTTCAAAATAAAATGCTTGCTTATCTCAAAATGAATATCTGCTATTTTCAGCTCAGTTTATCAGATCCAAGCCATAACCCATTAATATTGTTCTTATCCCTTAAGCATCTTAAAATGGTATTTGACCAGTCAAAGCACTTTTAGAGACATGTGTTGGGCTATATCTGGATAGATACAGGTTACAGTTATTTTTATTTATTTATATTTTTATACCTCTTTCTCTTCCTCAATTTGTATTTGGTTTATATCTTAACCCTTTTCCCAATTGGCATAAATCTTTTTGCAACATCTAGAATTGCATTCATACATCATCTTGTAAAGCAAATAAGTTATTGTTAAGTGATATTGTGCATGTGATGTTGAATGAAAGTTTAGAATGGATTTTAAAGTCGCGTCCAAGTTTGATTTTTTTACTTGCAAACGCCATTATAAAAACGGCGTTAGTGGTTTCCGAGACTCAACGTTTGCTTCAAAGGCTTCAAAGGCTCTATTGAGACGACCTGATTTTTTCAGATATTTTAAAACTTAATAATTTGCTCACATGTTTAAAAATCAATCTTTATTTATCTGTGCTAAACTTTTGTTGACCTGTGTAGATCAACAATAAGTTGAGTTAATTTGGGAAAACATCTTCGTGCATATCTGGTACTCTCAAAAAGTTTAGATGCAACACAAAATTTGACACATAATGCACAGTGCAGAAAATAAACTAGATGCACGAAGGTGGTTTTATTCCAGATACAATATAGAGCGTTAAGTGACAGTATTTGAGTGTTTTTCCATGATGATACATTGCATTAGTTAGATGGCCTCCACGCGAGCTGAACATTTCTTGTACTTCAACAACAGCAGAATCTAGGGCGAAGATTTGGTGCCAGTAAAATGTATTTAAGCCCCCCGGTGGCTAAGGCTGCTGTCCGTTCTAAGGCGGTGGTTCTGTTGTTGTTGACTTTTTGTTTATTGTTACTCCCATTGTGGGAGTTTGTAATTGTTCTATGTTTTGTTGTACGTTACTTTATGTCCATTCTAGTATTGCAATCATCTTGATGGAGAAGAGAGAGCTGATTGCTTTGCTTAATTTGTCTTCCTGGTGTCTCGTGATGGTTGAGCGGCTCTTCCTTGCGATGCCACGGGGTTGTCTGCAGTTTGTGATTGTGGTATTTCCTGATCATACACACTTACTATTTTTGGAATATTTATTACGTTTGTGGTGTGTAAATGCTATCCTAAATAAAAGATATACATGGCAAAAATATAGCATTTATGTATTGCAACAAACTGCATGCTTGGTGGCCAACCCAATCACTGTTGGCAACTTTGCACGCCGGCGGGTCGGACCTCAGACACTTTGATATTTCTAACTTAAAGACTTATATATAGATGAGACGGTTGGTGCCTGATGCTGTGTCTGTTGTCGATCCCGTCGGACTTTAACTATTGGATTTCTTTTGCTCCGGTATTCAGGTGTATGTATGTATGTATGTATGTATGTATGTATGTATGTATGTATGTATGTATGTATGTATGTATGTATGTATGTATGTATGTATGTATGTTCTAATTATCTTTGTTTTATCTCCTTTTTGTATCTTGATTTATATGTACTATGAGATGATTCATGGATAAGCTAGGGATCTTTCATGCAAACAAAACATTTATAGATGCGTCTTGATCCACATCAGAATTAAGGGTGAGTTTGGTATCGTGAAACTAGTTTAAGCCCTCCAGTAAGTTTCTTACTGACCGTACACGTTCCAAAGTCTTTGTTTCTTTCTCAGAATCTGATCATTATCAGAGGTGAATGTAATTTAGAAATTAAAAAAAACAAACAAAAAAAACAACAACAACAACAACAAAAACTTCTGTCTGAGTCATTTAACTCCTCTGTGGTCTATGCTGAGACCACAGATGGAGCCAGACAATTCCAAGGAATAGCCCTTGGGGAAAAGAAAGACCTCTATAAGTCTGGGGCCTGCAATACTGTAAGTTGTGTGATGACCTGGTAGATCTTGTTCTCTGAGACAGGGTCAAGTACTTGTCTTTATCAATAGACATAGTCCCACAATGAATTTTATGGAAGAAAAGCAGAGAGGACTGATCCCTCCGGGCCTCCAGAGTTGGCCATTGCAGCTCATAGAACACCTCACTAACGCTACTAGTGTTGCGCCACCTCCTGCAGGTCTAGCGGGCTGCCGTCCTTCAAAAGTGCATTTTCGCTTAAATACTTTGAACAAATACCTTTATTTGATCATACTCAGAATAAACAAAAGCTGGTATAGGATACCTTGTAATTTTTTTGAATAAAACGCTTTATCTGACCACTGTACACAAATTAAAAGTTCCAATACAGCGTGCAGAACAGCTCAGTTTTTTCGAGCCGTACTAAACGGGAATTGAGAGCGCATATTTTACACGGAGCAGGTATTTTAAGCCAAATTGTGTACAGGTGATCCGAGTATTGAAAGTGTTTTTAAAGATAAACTTATTGATCTTATTGAAAGAACCTTCCAGAGAGAAGGCTCTCCTTACCTTGCATGTAATGACAAAAATGCATTTTTATTTCAGAAAAACCTAAAAAATAAATATCATGCATGGTCATGTCAAAATGTATGTGATGCGCTAACCTTTTGTTGGGCAACATTTTTATTCGATTTGGCACCAAGATGTATAGACAAATAGTTGGGATTCCTATAGGCACTAATTGTGCTCCCCTGGTTGCAGATTTATTCCTGTTTTGTTATGAGAGGACTTTATAAGAGGACAATATATTTATAAGATTTGGCTCGAAATTATATAGACAAATTGTAGGTATTCCAATGGGTACTTATTGTGCTCCTCTTGTTACAGATTTGTTTTTGTTTTGTTATGAGAGAGATTTTATGTTGTCTCTGTCTGACAATTATCAAACTTATATTATTGAAGCTATTAACTCAACCTCCAGATATTTAGATGACTTACTTAATATTGATAATCCTTATTTTGAACAAATGGTAGGACAGATATATCCCACTGAACTTCAGTTAAATAAGGCGAATTCTTCTGATACTGAAGCTCCGTTTTTGGACTTGAACTTGTCAATGACAAATGTCATAGTTTCTTCTAAACTTTATGATAAACGGGATGATTTTAATTTTGAAATAGTAAATTTCCCCTTTCTTGATGGAGATCTTCCGCGCTCTCCTTCCTATAGTGTATATATTTCTCAGCTTATACGTTTTGCTAGAGTGTGTTCTAATGTTGATGACTTCAACAACAGAAACTTATTTTTAACTGCTAAGTTATTAAAACAAGGTTATAGATATCATAAAATTCAAAAAGTATTTTCTAAATTATACCACAGACACTCAGAGTTAGGTGGGTCAGGCCTCAGACTCTATGACGGCTCTGACGTAAAGCTTTAATCGGTGGGTTGGTGCTTGATGCTTATCTGTAGCTGGACCCACCGTGGCTCAACTTGAGTTCTTCTTTAGCTCTGACTATCTGTGAGTCATGAGCCCTTTTCTTTGTTTCATCATGGTGTGTTAATTTTTTACTCCATGATGATACATTGCATGATTTAGATGACCTCCATGCGAGCTGAACATTTCTTGTACTTCAACAACAGCAGAATCTAGGGTGAAGATTTGGTACCAGTAAAATGCATTTAAGCCCCCTGGTGGCTTAGGCTGCTGTCTGTTCTAAGGCGGTGGTTTTGTTATTGTTGGCTTCTTGTTAATTGTTACTCCTATTGTGGGAGTCTGTAATTGTTCTATGTTTTGTTGTATGTTACTTTGCAGTCTATTTTATTATTGCAATCATCTTGATGGGGAAGAGAGAGCTGGTTGCTTTGCTTAATTTGTCCTCCTGGTGTCTCGTGATGGTTGAGCGGCTCTTCCTCGCGGTGCTACGGGGTTGTCTGCGGTTTGTGATTGTGGTAATTCCTGATCATACTCACTAACTATTTTTTATGATGATAAGCAGGCTGATGTTATTGATGCGTTTAACACTACATCCAGATATTTGGACGATATTTTAAACATAAATAATGTTTATTTTGACAATATGGTAAGTCAAATATACCCTTCAGAGCTCCCATTGAATAAAGCCAATACCTCTGATAAGGAAGCCGCATGTTTAGACTTGCATTTGTCAATTTCTAATGATATTGTTTATACCAAAATTTAAGATAAACGTGACGACTTTGGTTTTGGGGTTGTCGATTTCCCATTTTTAGATGGGAAAGTTCCTCGCTCTGCATCATATGGAGTCTGTGTCTCTCAGCTCGTATGTTTTGCTGGGGCATCTGGTTGTGCTGCTGGCTTCAACGCTTGCTGTGAATTGTTGGCTCGGAGGCCTCTTAAGCAAGGCTGTCGGTGTCATAGAATTCGCAAGGCCTTTTCTGGGTTTTCTGGACGGCGCTGTGGTTTGATTTCTAAATTCCAAGTTGGACTTAGGTCTCTCTTGAGCCAAGGACTTTCGGGGCCTGGTTTCTGTGGTGGCTTGGTGTGTGGATTGAGGAGGATTGTTTGCTCTGATGGTTTTTCAGCGCAGTTCATTGAAATGGTTTTCTGTTATAAAAAGATTGAATATAACATTAATGTATTGCAATAGACTGCGTGCTTGGTGGTCCGCCCGGTCGTGGTTGGCGGCTTTGCTTTCCTCTTTAATTACACGCCGGTGGGTTGGACTTTGGACTCTATGATGGTTCCGACTTAAGGACTATCTTTTGATGAGAGGGTGGGGACCTGGTGCTTTGGCTGTTTGTCGGGCACACCCGGGTTTACCTGTTGGATTTCTTTTGCTCCGGTGTTCAGTTTTATTTACTGTTGAGTCCTTATCTTTGCTTTGTCTCCTTTTTATATCTTAATTTGTGTGTTTTAGGAGATGGTGGGTTAGGGGTCTTTCGTGCAAACCAGATATCTATATGTCTTGGTCCGCATTTGGATTGGGGGTGGGGTTGGCGCCGTTAAACTGGTTTGGGCCGTCCGGTTGGGTGTTTTACTGACTGTTCCAAGGCGGTGCTTGTTTTGTGGATCTTTTGTGTTTTTTCTGTCTTGTGTTTGCTGTGACTTTGTGCGCGTCTGTTTGTATGTGCTTTGTGGTCACCTGCTGGAAAAGGGTTGACCTCTTGGCTCTCGTTTGTGGTGTCTAGCTGTGAGTTTGTCACTTTCCCATTGGTATCCTGGGTCAGGTGTGGTGCTTAATTGTATCAATTCCTAATCTTTACATCCCTACTTACTTGAATCTTTTGTTAATGAATTATTTGAATCTTTGAACGCACTGACTTGTGTAATATGGCATGCACTTAATTTCTAGCATTGGAATTTAGTTCTGTTATGTCAACGAGGTCTATCAGAGTAGCCAGAGCTTTTTACGGTGTACATATAGAAAATCACCCAATCTGCTTTTGTATCATCTTCTAGAGTTTTCTCTTTGACTTTGCTGATGAAATGTTTCATTTAACCTCAACTATGGTCTTTTGCCCAGGAGAGGGAACGTTTAAAATGACAGACCATTTACTGCATTATCCAAAATTTTCAGACAGGTAGGCCTGATCAAACAGTGTTAACTCAAGTTAGCCTGTTTCCTAAGCAGCAGTCTGATCAGAGATTACACTGTTTGCGATTCCAACCCAAATCAAATAGACATAACATATGTCACAACATATTGGCCTACAAGCCAAACTTTAAAAGTTTGTCAAGCTACCTTGTAGTAAGTAATGGTGCAAAGATCAGGAATCGATACAATCAAGTACCACACCTGACCCAGGATACCAATGGGAAAGTGACAAACTCACAGAAGACACCACAAACGAGAGCCAAGAGGTCAGCCCTTTCCCAGCAGGTGACCAAAAAGCACATATAAACAGACGCGCACAAAACATAGCAAACACAAGACAGAACAAAAACATAAAAGATCCACAAAAGAAGTACCGCCTTGGAACGGTCAGTAAAATATTTTACTGGAGGGCTTAAACCGGTTTAACGGCGCCAACCTCACCCTTAATTCAGATGTGGATCAAGACACATAGATATTTGGTTTGCATGAAAAACCCCTAACTTATCAATGCATCATCTAAATCAAGATATAACAAGGAGATAAAGCAAGGATAAGGACTCAACAGTAAATTAGACTGAATACCGGAGCAAAAGAAATCCAAATGTAATTTTGTTATTTTCGTTCTTATCATTAAAAGTTGTGTGGGTAAGTACCATCCCAAGACAAGCAATCAACACACCGGTTATTAAAATGACAAGCCAGTATAATATGAGTCCTTAAAAGCAAAGGAAGGTATAACAAATGCAAATAACAAATGCAAGCGATAATCCAAATGGCTAATACAAGTCCACAGGTATATAGAAAGCAGAAGTTATACAACGGGGTATGAAAATCGGTCATCTAGTGATCTTAAATGCGGTACAAGACATAGAGGATATCCAGGGACAGGAATAATGGAAGGAGATTGTACACACAATCCTGAGGATTGGAAAAATAAGAGCATTAAATGAAAGTGCGGGGAGACTTTTTAGGGCCGCCACGCAGCACAGACAAAACAACTCTGATAATAAAAGTAAGTAATGGTGCAAAGATCAGGAATCGATACAATCAAGTACCTAAGGCCTAAATATTGGTCTGGATTTCATTTACTTCCCTTCTTTGTGTGTGCGTGAAGCAAAGGTTTTGGCAAGTATGCAAATGGTTAACTTGTCATTAGTGACAGATGAATATACCAAGGACAGCGTGTAGACATTTAGTGCACATGAACCAGAAGTGAATTGTCTATCTAGGTATTGCTTGAGCCTATCAATGGGTCAAACTCAAGTTTGAGTAATCGAAGATTAGACTGTACTATAAAATGTTATAATGACCGTCCTATGAGATGTTGACCCCCACCTAATTAATAAAGAAGATGAGGAAACAAAGTTTTGAAGCGAATTATACCATACCTGAAACTGTGGCTACTTGTTTTTCGCAATAACCTTAAAATACTACGTATACAAATGCTGCAAATAAAAATAAAAAGTTTGTGGCAGTCTAAAACCCAATTTCAAAGTCTATATCGCTGACATTTTTGCAACCATACCTTAGATGGTGTCCCTTTATCACAACTTTTATCACGATAAAGAAAATTGAATTCATCTTATTTGCCTTACAGTTTAGAGAGAGAGAGAGAGAGAGAGAGAGAGAGAGAGAGAGAGAGAGAGAGGTTATTTAGACCACTAACCTGTCCAAGACCGTTACGTAGATGTCTCATTAATAGCCTGACATTATTGAACAGGTTTGTGATTGGCAGTTTACGAAACTTTGAGGGTTTTTTCAGGTTTGGACAGCAGAACGCGCTTCCTGCACATAATGTTTTGTTGTGTTGTGCCAAATATTTGTCAAAACATGTGCAAGCCTTCCCAGATCTACCTCACTCAGACTACCCGTTCAAATTTGTAGGTAATTTATTTGCTAAAATACCCGATCAATGGCGTGTGACCTTTTTCGAAATTTTTGACCAGATCTGGGTAACTTTTTGTATGAGTACTGTAGACTAAATTGTTGTTTTTCTCGTAGGTAAACATTTATTATAGATAAAAGTCTCACAAACACTTTGCAGCCTTGACTAGCAATCTATCTTGTGCAAAGGATGCTGATCAATATGTTTAGTTCCATGTTTAGAATGGCTGTATAAAATATGTCCTCGATTCAAATGGTGAGCAAACCACATATTCGTGCAACTTGAAACTCATCAGCACAAATCTTACCACTATTTGTTTAATCAAGACGTTAAAACACTAAAATAACTTATTTCCTAAAACATAGCTGAGTATGAACATCGAAATAAGACATAAAAGCTTTGCTTTTAATATTACCTTTTCTTGGAGCAGCTATTCCAGGCGTGTTTGTATTGTCCGCCATTATTGCTCGAAAAAACATTGTATCAGATCAGGGTCCTATAGCATGTAAGTCCAATCTTTAAAAAGGGTGATAAAAGTGACTAAGCTAATTATGGGCCCATCTATTTGAAATGTATACTATGCAAAGTGATGCAGCATATATGTAGTTGCATCAAACCTCACCAAACACCTTAACAAGCACAACATATTATATGATCTTCAACATGGATTTAGACAGAAAAGATCATGTGAGACCCAGTAAATCCAACTTGTAGAAGACTTAGGAAGCCAGCTCATACAAGGTAAACAGACAGACCTAGTACTATTAGACTTTAGTAAAGCTTTCTACAAGGTAAATCGCCGAAATTTACTTTTTAAACTCTCCCAACATTGGGTCAAAGGAGATACACTGAATTGGATCAGAGCTTTTCTTTTGGGTTGAACCCAGGGCCATGGTGCTGAAGGGGGAGAGTTCCTCGGAGGTACCAGTGGCATCTGGTGTGCTCTACATCAATGACCTGCATCTAATCACAGGTAAGGCTTTTCGCCGATGATACTGCAGTCTACTTGACAGTAAACTTTCAATAAGATGCCAACACACGCCAGGCTGACCTTGACATATTACAGGAATGGGAACTAACCTGGGATATGGAGTTCAACCAAGGTAAGTGCCAAGTAATGCACATTACAAAGTCAAGAGTACCACTCCAATCCCAATACACCATTCATGGTCAGATCCTGGAATCACTAGATAGTGCTAGGTATCTTGGCGTTACCATATCTCAAGACCTAAGCTTTAATAAACATGTTAACAATATTACTGGTAAGGCAAATAGAACCCTTGGATTTATAAAAAGAAATGCTATAACCAAAAATGAGAGCATATAAAACCCTAGTGCGACCAAAGACGGAGTATGTCTCAACCATTTGGAGTCCTTATACCAAACAAAACACTCAAAAGATTGAAATGATCCAAAGACGAGCTGCCAGATGGGTAAAAAACAACTACACCACATATAATAGTGTCTCAACAATGCTTGATAATCTTGGTTGGCGATCCCTTAGAACAGACAAATTGCTTCCAACCAGTTCATGTTCCATCCAATTAATTATGGTTATAAATGTAGCAATACAAATACCAACATATTTTGAGAAACCCCAGCGATTAGCCCGTCACATACACTCTCTCTTATAAACAGTTCCACACCCAAGCAGTTTACTACCAGCAGCCGTTTTACCCAGCATCAATTGTTCTATGGGATAAACCCCCCTCAGAGATTGTTCTCATGGATGATCTTGATTCCTTCAAAGAAGGAGTCAGCAAGATCAACCATCAGTCCCCTTATTTTTTTTAAACACTGTTTTTAATCTGTTCTTAAACCTCACCCTGCACTAACACTATGATATTTTATTCTTTCCTTACTATTTTACCTTAACATTTGCTAGAATTAATGAAGGTTAAAAAGAATATCGGTTCTTAGAACGACCCCTGGGGGTACACTGGATAAAACAGGGACTGGATCTGAGGCTTGATCATCTAAGACTACTTGTTGACTGCACCCAGAGAGCTAGGAGCTGATCCACTTATGGGTGGACCCTATTACCCCATACTACTTGAGTATATGTAATAGCCTCCTGTATGGGACCTTGTCGAAAGCCTTTGCAAAATCCATGATGATCAAATATGTCTGCTGGTGACCACGATTCATCGCATCATCCAGGTTACTGAAGACATCGTGCACAAACTGCACCAACTGGGTTTCACAAGACCCCCGACTTCAGAACCAATAGGTGATGCTTCTTTTGTAGATCTTATTTGTTATTTGAGTTTGTCTTTGTCATACTGTCATGTCCAGTTGACATTTCTTGCATCCTTGTGGTCACCTGTTGGGAAAGGGCTGATCTCTTGGCTCTCTTGTATGTGATGTTCTCTTGTGCTTTTTGCCACCTTCCCATACGGTGTCCCCGTGAAATTGTCATTGGTCAGGTGTGGTACTTGATTGTATATCGATTCCTGATCTTTTCCTTCTTTCTTATTGTTATGTTTGAATTCATTGTGCAGCATTTTCTCCTTAGCTCTCTGAGTTCATAAAAGATTGAGAGTCTTTTGGTGGTATTGTTGTGTGTGTGTGTGTGTGTGTGTGTGTGTGTGTGTGTGTGTGTGTGTGTGTGTGTGTGTGTGTTTTAGCGTCCATGCATGCTCATCCGCGATATCCATCAGTGGTGTCTTATAAGCCCAGTAGCAATCGTTTGAATACTCGAAAATGGTTGCCATCTGGAAAGGGCCCCGATTGAGATCCTGCGGTTAAACTGTTTTCAAAACCTTTTAAAAATAATGTTCTCATAAAGGGGTACTTACATCTGTGCCCACGCATGGATTTTCTTTAAACTTCGCATAATAATGACTCATTATATACAAACTATGAAAATGTATTTATCGAATTAGATAGTTAAGAATAAGGCTTAGTGAGCAACCCTGACGTACTCCACCTTTGAGGTGGTACCTGTCTCTAAATTTCCATGTTCTAAATCTATAGTTTTGTTTATTTATATGATTTGTTATCTAGATTGAATTCAAAATACCATATGCATTTTATTAATACCAGGAAACCATTTTGGATAAATTATGGTTTACGTTTTCTGAAGAAGTGATTTATAAAAGTTCAATATTTTTTTTTCAAAACTTTACAAAACATTCAACATTCAATACCAAAGATAGATATGTTTTAGTCTTTGTCAAGATATCATATTATCACAAAAACATGCCATATATATCCTGCAGATCTGAGCCAAATTTCATGAAAATCCAAAACAGTTAACTTTGTCATTTCCTACCTCTTATGGGTATAGGTCAGTTTTAGCAAAATTAATAATTTAGTTGAAATGAATCAATAACTTGACAGATGGTGGTTGTTTTTAATCCTACTTCCACTTCTCTTATAAAAAGACATCTTTAGACAATTTCAAATTATTCAATGGCTGGAAATGCCGAAGGTCATGGCCCCATGTCATGGCTCTATGGGGCCAAGATAATGTGTATCGCTTCCTCAAGTCCTGCATGATATTGTTTAAGAAACAAAATATCCTATCAATAAACGTGTGAAAACAAAAAGACCAAATATTTTCTTTAATTCCAAACTGAACTAGAGTAACCAAATTTTGGTGCCGTGACCAGGATTAAGTGTAACAGAGTCTTATAAAAGGTATCTTAGAACAGTGTTCTACATGAATAAGTGAGGTCCAGAAACGAAACTGTATGCCTGGAATATACAGCCAGCTAAAGTATAAATGTTGCTATTTGATGGAAATCAGCATCAGTTTTACAAAACAGAATGAACAGAGAAGATTTAAGCATTAAATTAGCATTACATTTGAAACCAAGAGTTCTCTGTGACCAAAATGGTTAATTTTAACCAATAGGTTTGACTAAGGGTTATTCTTGTGAACCAGGTTTATTAATGAGGCTTACAATTACAAAACCATGGATATAAGGTTCTTCTCCTGTATGAACTGACTTGTCATAAGGTTTCTCTTCTGTATGAATTAAAATTTTTAAGAATGTTACATATTATGTGTAACATTGGTTAGACGTAGTTTTAACGTTAGAAACTAGATGTGGTAAGTCTGGTGTCACCATATTGTATCGTTTTGGGTAATTTTATTGTGTAAGCACTTCATTAAATAAGAATCACGGCACTTAATATCAAAGAATATTGATTTTTTCTTTTTCCAATCCATAAAAGGGAAAAACACTGAACATATCAACTTCTACCAATAAACGTACTAGCATGGTGACTCAACCTAAGCAAGTATTCAAGTATATTTTATACTGAAACATATTTATTGTATGTTTTACATTTCGATGAATTAGGGTCATGAAAGGGGTACCTGCATTAAGAGGCTATTTCCCCCCCCCCCCCCTATGAGGTCAAAAAATAAAAGTTGCTCTTCACAAGTTTCTTCTTATAATTGTATTAGAACAATAGCCAAAGTGTAAAGGTCTCGTATCGACTCGACTTTTTCGGTTGATATGGTAACAAAAATGGCCGCCAAAATAGGCTGAAAATAGGAAAATGACCATTTTGGAGCAAATCTGAGACATGTAACAGAGGAATTAATATAAAGCACAAGCAAATACCAAAAACACATTTTAACAGATAATGAGAATTATCACGGCACACAATATATTTAAAGGACTTTTTGGTATTTGTTTGTGCTTATATCTAATTCTTAAAAAATCAGTCTCCAAAAGCCTCAAATTTGGCCTAAAATGGCAATTTCTCTATTTAAAGCCTATTTTGTTAGCCATTCTGTTCTGTTCTGTTCAATAAATTCTGCCTTTATAGGCACACCTGGGATATACCAGTAAAATCTTCTTGAGTAAGAGTTCATAAAACTTTTGATATTTAAAAATGTTACAGTGCACACGTTAAAAGCCACGAGTAATTTAAAATATCCACACCACACAATGAATATATATAGTTAATCCACCACCTCGTATAAAAGTTTATGTACACAAGTGTTGAAACATCATCAAACTGCCTACCATCTAATCTCAGTAAATATGAGAAATATAAATGCTCTGCCACCGTGTGTGTTGCTGTGCACTATCGTTTTCTTTTACGCCTGGGTACCATTTGCAGCTTACTGTATCTGGATGCATGTATTTTATAGATCAGGCGTCTACTATGATAATGTAGAGAGTCTATTTGGGTTAAAATGTCACTTTGTACACGTGTATCAGTATCAATCAGACAACTGCTGCCAATCAGTAACTGGAGCAGCGAATAATCAGCAGCTTGAGGATATATATCTAACAGTCTTCTCAATACAGTTAAAAAGTCATTTAGTATGGGATCTCTATCTTCTGCCAAAGCTTCACAGTCAATAATAAAATGCTGGGGAGTTTCTTCACATTTATGACATAGTTGGCAGATAGGATTCACATCATTCTGATTGAACTTAGCTCTGTTTGTTTGGAGTATATATGTCCCGGTTAAAACTTTATTCTTGACTGGAATTCTGTACATTTTGGTTACCATAGCAACCGGTAAAAGTTAAATAAATGTCAGAATTACACTTGGGCTTTTCTTCTAACAAACCAACAGGATGAAATTGGTGAAAAACAACTTTCAGATTTTGGCTCTAGAGGAAAATTGGGGTTACATCTTACAAAAATGCGAGATGCGTGGTAGCTCAGTGGTTAGGCACTTGCCTCTGGTGCTAGAGGTCCCAGGTTCGATCCCCGCTCGCGGCGAGGAAAATTTTGGTGTCCGAACACGCTTTCCCTAGTGTCATTTGCAGGGATGACACTAGATAAGTGCATTGTCCTTCGGATCGGGACGTTAACTGGATGTCCCATGTGCAGGTTAAAGAACCCTACGGTAATTTCCATATGGTTACTTGTAGGCTTTCATCCTGCAAAGTACACCTGCCGATAATACTCGAAAGAGGGTCTGGCAGTATATAGAGAAAGAAAAAGAAAGAGAAAGAAAATGAATGCCCACCCGCTTCCTAATACATACAAAGCCATTCATAGTATCAACGAACTTATCAATGATATAGTTATTCAATAAAACATTTCTGCGCCCTTTACATGATATGTCAATTACTTTAGAAATGATTATAACTGGGTACCCTAAGGTATTCATCATCATTATCATCTTCAGTAATTGCCTTCCTCAGTACTTGAGTATTCTCGCAATGTGGTGAACGATGCCCACGCACCACGGATAAAAGAGGTATGTACAGTAGTTAAAATGGTTAAACCGGTTAAAAACAAGGTGTGGCGTTTAGGGGGTATGGGTGGCCAGCTGGTTCTGGAAGGCCTCCAGCATTGTCTGGCTTACTGCAGTCTGAGGGAGTTGGTTCCACAAGATGACGGTTCTTGGGAAGAAGCTCTGTTGGTAAGTTGTGTTTGATGTCCGGATCTGGAAGAAGCGAGAGTCATGGCCTCTAGTCATACTAGTTGATGGGGTCAGGTATGGCTCTACTGGAATATCAACTAGGTGGTGTACAATAGGGTACATCATGCTGAGCCTGGCAAGATCCCTACGCTTCTGCAGAGTGTACCAGCCAAGGGTTGATATAATCTCTGTGACACTGCTGGTGCGTCGGTAGTCATTTGACACAAATCGCGCTGCCCTTCGCTGGACCATCTCAATCTTGCTGGTTTCAGTATCTGTGAATGGTGCCCAGGTTGTAGCGGCATACTCCACAATTGGTCGGATGAAGGTCTTGTAGGCAGTTTCCTTTGCAGCTTGTGGCGCAGATATTATATTCCTCTTGAGGAAACCCATGGTGGAATTTACCTTCTTTGTGATATTGTCTGCATGTCTGCTCCAAGATAAGTCGCTGCCTATGGTCACTCCCAGGTACTTTGCCTCTGTCCGTAGGGCCAACTTCTGGTTATGAAGTAGTCAGAACAAAGGGGCCTCTTTTTGTTGGTTATACAGATAACTTCGCACTTCTCTGCGTTGAAGGCCATCTGCCACTTCTGTTCCCACTCTTGGAGTTTATCCAAGTCTTCTTGGAGTTGACAACGGTCGGCATTGTTCTGTATCCTCCTATATAACAGGCTGTCATCAGCAAAGAGTTTGATTTCTGATCTGACGCATTCTGGCATGTCGTTAATATAGGCTAGGAACAAGAGAGGACCCAGGACTGTGCCTTGAGGGACACCTGATGAGACTGAAGAGGGTGTTGTCTTTGAGCCTTCGATGACAACCTCTTGTGTTCTGGCAGATAGGAAGTCTTCTATCCAGCTGAGGATGTTGCCGTGTACCCCATAGTGCTTCAGCTTGAGTAATAGGCGTTGGTGGGGTACTTTGTCAAAGGCTTTGGAGAAGTCCAGGAGTATGGCGTCAATCTGCTGCTTGTCATTTAGTCCTCTGGCCAGGTCATCGATGGTGAGAATGAGTTGGGTCTCACACAACCTGCGCTTACGAAAGCCGTGCTGGCAGTCGGTGAGGATGCTGTTTTTCTCAAAGTGGGAAATGACGCTTGAGTGGATGACATGTTCCAGGATTTTACATACGATTGACGTAAGGGAGATTGGCCTGTAGTTGGATGGAGTCGAACGATTTCCCTTCTTGAAGACCGGGGTGATGAGGGCTGATTTCCAATCCAATGGGATCTTGCCATTGTCTATTGAGATCTGGAAGATATGGGCCAGGCCAGGAGCTAATTCTTCTGCGGCTTCTTTCAGCAATCTTCCAGGGATGTTATCAGGTCCGGTCGCTTTGTGGGGTTTGATGTCCTTTAGCAGCTTTTGGACTCCTTTACTATTAACCTTTATGGGTGGAACACTGGGAGTTTGGCTTGGTCCAAGATCTGGTAATTCTGATGTATCTTCTTGGGTGAAGACTGAGCAGAACTGGTTTCCCATGATGTTGGCCTTGTTGAGACTGTCAGAAAAGGTAAGTCCGTCTTTCTTCAAAGGGGCAACACCAGTGCTGTCCTTCTTGCGAGATTTGATGAAATTCGCTTTTGGGTTCTTGTTGTCGTTTGTCAACATGTCATTTGTATACTTGTCATGTGTCTCCCGGCAGGTCTTTTGGGCTTGTTTCTTGATAGCCTTGTATCTCAGCCAGTCATTGGGATGTTTTGATCTCCTGGCTCGTCTAAACCAGCGTCGTTTCAGGCAGGTGATACGTCGCACGTCTCTATTGATCCAGGGCTGTGTAAATCTCTGTGAGGTTGTTCGTGATGGTACATTATCCTCTATTATCCTCTGGCATCCATCCCTGAAAAATGACCATACGTCGTTGATGTTGCTCATGGATGTGAATTCATGGACAACAGAGTTGGAAAGCTCCTTGCACATCTCTTTTATGCCTTGGATGTCTGCCTTGCCCTACATAAAGATGGTCCGTTTAACAGGCTTTTTCCTTGACATGGTGATATGAGAGTCAATGTAGACAGCATGGTGGTCGCTGATTCCAGGTATCACTGTAGATCTGTTCACTAAGGTAGGTCTGTTTGTGAAGAACAGGTCCAGGATATTGTCATCTCTGGTGGGTGCGTCGATGACTTGGTGCAGGCCTAGGTCGCTTTTGAGAGTAAGGAAGGTCTCATTGATGTGTTTTCTGTACTGATGTCCAGTAATGGAATTCTTTGACCAGTCGATGTCTGGGAGGTTGAAGTCACCTGCAAGCCAAACCACTGCATCACTGTATTTGTGGCATATGTTCCGGATGACCTCCACAAGCTCGTTTGTGTAGTCTATGTCGTTGTTCGTTGACCTGTATGCAAAGCCAATGAGTAGGGTCTGTGAGTCTGAACAATGAATCTTCCGAAAAATTAGGTCAACTTGTCTGGATTTCAACAGGCTCGCTTATAATGTCACTTTTAATCAGTAATAGTGATCCTCCATAGCCATCAGATCTGTCCTTCCTGTAAGTGTTGTAGGGGCTGTTACAAGGCAGCACTTCGCTGTCTCCCACAGAGGACGATAACCAGAGGCGTGTTCAACAATGCGAGCGCCCGGAGTGCTATCGAGTGCTTTCTCCCTGAACGCAAGCGCTCGCCAAGGTGTTTCTAAGCGCTCGCTATTCAAGTCGATAGGTGTATCGCCCGAAAATCAAACATGGCAACCAAAACAATACCAAAACAATAATGGGTTTTCATGAGGGACTATGCACGCAATATTGTCAGATTCAAAGTAAGTAAGGTTGCAAAGATCAGGAATCGATACAATCAAGTACCACACCTGACCCAGGATACCAATGGGAAAGTGACAAACTCACAGAAGACACCACAGACGAGAGCCAAGAGGTCAGCCCTTTCCCAGCAGGTGACCACGAAGCACATATAAACAGACGCGCACAAAACATAGCAAACACAAGACAGAACAAAAACATAGAAGATCCACAAAAGAAGTACCGCCTTGGAACGGTCAGTAAAATATTTTACTGGAGGGCTTAAACCGGTTTAACGGCGCCAACCTCACCCTTAATTCAGATGTGGATCAAGACACATAGATATTTGGTTTGCATGAAAGACCCCTAACTTATCAATGCATCATCTCCTAAAACATATAAATCAAGATATAACAAGGAGATAAAGCAAGGATAAGGACTCAACAGTAAATTAAACTGAATACCGGAGCAAAAGAAATCCAACAGGTAAACTTTCGGAATGACGATGTATGTTTCTTTGTGTGGATATATGAAATGGAACAATTTAAACTGAAGGAAGGACGGTGTTTTGCTTTGATTTCCAACCATTTGGGGGGATTTGATTTGTTTGTTCCTGGGCGCCGCCATTTTTTGTTGAGCGAGCGCTCGCTATCGTTCAACAGTGTAATAATCACACTGACAAGCGCTCGGTCGAGCGCTCGAACTGTTGAACTCGCCTCTGGTCTCGCATCCACAAACGATATCTGCATCCACACTATCAAGGAAGTTCCAAAAATTGGGTTTCTTTTTAGCACTCATGACACTCTGGGTGTTAAGTGATGCTAGTTTGACGTTGCTTGAATTTAATTTCTGAGGATTCTTCTTTGTGGGGCTTGAGCATAATGGCTGTCTTCCATCATCTATGAGAGACGAGTCATAGACTGATGCATTTGAGATGCTTGAAAGATTGGAGATATTGCAAGAGGTACTGCTACGGGTCGACTCTGGGATGTCACTGCTAATATTGCAGTGATATCAAACATGACGTCATAGATAAGCAATGGAATTGCATAAAAACTCAAATGCACCATAAATATAAAAGTAATACCCCAGACAATTAATAACCATAATATTATCAAATTCCAAGCGTGGTCGGACTCCCATGTTAATTTCCCATACCATGTAAGAGCCCCTTTTGATTATTTTAAACTGTCTACGCCCATGCTTTCCGACCGACTACTTTTCCTGTGCCCATATGGTCCACCGTACTTTTATCATGTGACTGCGAACTATCATCCAATCAAATCTGAATGTTTTTTCACCCCAGATCATCAGAACTGGAATATAAACTTCCGGTTACAGGTGACGATGGACCTGATGAAAAGATTGCTCGCGTTATCACATCTTCTTATGATAATAAGCGATAACACGTCAGCTGAAGAGTGTAAACAATCGACTACATGCTCATGCAAGACATCTAGTTACACCATTGACTTTAGTTCTCTTGCAACTGGAAAAAATCCTCGGTAAAAGTTTTGGCATGGGAAAGCCATGGGGGAATTCTACAGGTTCAGTTGATCATGATTTTAAGTATATACTTCGATCGAATTATATACTTAGAAGGAAGTATTGAGATTGAATGAGGTTGGTGATTATTTTCGTAGGCATACAGAGTTGCAAAATTATACTAAGACAGGGGTGAAGAGGATCATAAACCCTTTTATATTTTGAAATAGTGACAGTAGATAGATTCGTACAGTAGACAGATTCGTACACTCGGCAGTTCTAGCCCTCTGCTGCCTTAAGTATGCTAATTAAAAGCCCATTAATTACTCCAGCAATCAATCATGCATTTCTGTCAATCATTTTCAGTGCCGATTTGCGCGTGCTTGGCAGTGCGAGAGCTTTGCAGACGACTTTTTCGGGCCTCCGATACAGACATTGTGCTGAATCGTAAACCGTTTTTGTACATATTCAGAATCCGCAACCAATACAAAGCTTATTTAAGCACCAGATGGTAAGAAAATAATCCTATTTTGTATTTCAGGTACTTACATTTCTATCTCTTTGCTTATTTGTGTACAAATTTTATCGATCTGCTGACCTCTGGTCGCAGCTGTCATTAAGTGATTGTTTCCCTTTGTATTGTAAACAACAGCAACAACTTAGAGGGAGACCTCATTATTTCAATTTGGTTGACTGCTTGAGATGTTACGGCCATAAGTTATAATTCAGCAGTTTAGAGTTAAATTGGTTGAATTTTATATATTTTATATCATTTCATCTCTGATTTGCGTGTTAAGTCAGATAAAAAGGTGTACGAATCTGCATACTGTCATGTTCAATTTTTTCCAATGTTCCACCAGTTAAGGATATTCATCTGGCCAATATGGCGTGGTGGCTGAAATCTGCGAGTACTTTGAATTTTGAGCTGTAACAAGACTAATGTGCTCTTTTGCTCCGAATTTCGGAAATAATCATAAGAGTTGCCTAATATAGTTTATATTTTTGCTACTGAATGAAATAAAAGCAAAAAATAAATAAGTCAAATATTACCTTGAAGTTAGCCAATTTTTGTCTATCCACTCTGCCATTTATCTCCATCATAAATTTAAGCTTTTTGCACAAATATGTAGTGTAATATGTGATCTAGCAAACACGGAATATAAAATTTCCAAAATTCATTTCACAATTTCACTATTCTTGCTGATTCAATAGCACCTAAACCTCATAGGATAGCCATTGGCAATAATATACATGTCAGTTATACAGGTAAGTTTACACACACACACGTCTACTAATCTTTCTACTTCATAGGGAAATATAAAAACCGCATGAGGGCTAAGCGGGTCTCGATTCGTACCATGTATCATCGTATTCTCTCTATTATCTATATCATAGCATTTTGGTAGAGATGCACAGGCTTGGCTGAACTTTCGTTGCCCGATCATGCGATAGGTTCCAAAACCTCATGTGCTGGCTCATAAATGGCTTGTGAGTTTTACAGTGCTTTTATAGTGCTGGTAAAAATCAAGTTTTCAGGCCCTGTCACATTACATGACATAGGTCCAGATAGGCAAGTTTTTTTCAGCGTAGAACTGTGAATATTTTCTTATCTATAAATCCAAACATTTGTTTTGGTGCTCAAATGAATCGTCTTCTCGAGATGGGTCTTTTGGGAAGCCACAGCTAATGTTTTCTTTTGAAATAAGAAAAATAAGTTGTGAAATCACATGTGCGGATCCAGAGAGGGGGTAGGGGGTCCGGACCCCCCTGGAAAAAAACACGTTATATGGGTTTCTATAGAAATTAGCATTTGGACCCCCCCCCCCTGGAAAAAGTTGGACCCCCCCCCCTTGAAAAAGTTGGACCCCTCTGAAACCTTAGAAAATAATTTCTTTGAAATAATCATTGGACACCCTTTGTAAAACAGTAAAATTAGTTTAGGACTAAAATAACGAAAAAAAAACATTGTCAGAGCTGTTTTCTGGCAGTAAGACTGGACCCCCACCCCCTGGCAAATAATCCCTGGATCTGCATTATTTAGAGGTCTGCTCAATGTGAGGCTGCATTCCCCGATTTGATTCTTACTTACCTGTACATCCTCACAGTCTTATCAGAATGCAAGTGAGGATGACGGTAAATACCACAATCGCAGACCATAGACCAATCCACCAGAGACACAAAACAATAGCTGCCACACGACAGCAATTGTACAATTTGAGATATGTAGCTCTGATGATTGCAAAAGTAGATAGTGCATTACATAACAAGGACCTTATTTTGTGTCTTAGGTCTTATTTTACTTGACAGAGACTCTATCAGACTGGACACATTGGGTCATTTTTGGTTGCATCATTGGCATTAAAAGTTCTGCTATTATAGCTCTTTTTTCATTTGTGTGAGCTGTTATAACAATGTTCCTGTATTATTATATTTCCACCATACAACTACTGTCATGATGCGTTGTAGCTTTTATTAATCTGCTTGTTCCTAGTCCAAAATCAGCCTGCGCACAAATACAGTAAATGGGTAGTGTGAGCTGGCAATGGAGTGCCTACGTGTACGCAAACGCATGTGCGTACAACTCGGCGCAACCAGTATAGTTTCTTAAACCACTAACTTTGTTTTTCTGAAGAATAAACTGGTAAAATAGTATTTACTCTTTGCCCCCCCCCCCCCCCCCCCCCCCCCCCCTGGAAATTTTATGATACTTTTTTGTCATCTGCTGTATTTGCTGTTTTTTTTTTTTTTTTTTTTTTTTCAAAATCAACTTTTTTCAAGAATACCATCTGAGTGTCATACAGATTGGATCCAGATTAGGGTCCAACATATTGTCAGACCTGATCTAAGTCAAATCTGTTTGCAAAGGTTATCAGCAGATGGCACTCAGAAGGCAATGTAATAATTGCGTATCTTGGGAGCTAGTTTAAGCCATGTGAATGCTCTAAACCAGAGCTTTGCCCCCCTGGTCTCAATCTGGAGTGCATATTCTATAAAAATGCCTCAGGCTGGTATCAAAAGAGATGACAGCTGAGCTGCCACCTTTTTTTTAAACATCACTTTCATTTTTTGAATACAAAACGACTTATCTTTAGAAAAATTCAATACAACTTAATGGCGGTCTAGTATCAGCTAGACTGGTTCTCTCCCTTTAATAGCTTGTCAGCATATTAATATGCCTTACAGAAGTAGAGCTTAATGTACGAGGGGAACCGATCTAAGTATCAGCTTAATTTTTACTCCAGTGTTTTTAGTGTATGGCAGTAATTACTCATACATTTTTCAGTGTGTTGCACTATGCTGATTGGTTGTATGTTGGTGGTTTGCTCGTTACTGGCCATGAGTTTGTTTTACTTCATTGTCATCAAGCAACTTAAAAGCTTTGTCCCCCCCCCCCCTTCCCTTTTAATCGTGATGTGTATAGTGTATATGTACATTCATATTAAAATGTTTACTTCGTGGCCTAAGCAGGCTTTCAACAAACTTATCTTGCCACGGACCACGATCTAATGGTATGAGAGAGAAGCTCAGCGGCCCTCCGATTTTTTAAAACATCTTATAAAATGGGAGTATAATAGGTAACAACAAGAAATATCCTTTATAAAACATATACGAAGAAGTGAAAAATGATTAACGTGAAAATTTAAAAACATGGGGGGTATGGGGTTCATGGTTGCTGTAGATAGATGTACATTGCTACGTTTTCACTCAGTTAAACTCAGTTATGCGTTCGGTTTAAGGCATCTATTTGGGCTGAAGGAATGTTATCAAAAATCTAGTACCTAATGATCTGGTAGTGATAATTCTTGGGTGCATGATTGCGGGAAGCCCGCGAAAACTCAAGCCAGAACGCAAAGAATCATGCCCCTGCGGCCAATCATTGCATGTATATTTTTTAAAAATAGCGACAGGCATTTTTCGCTGTACGAACTTATTTGTTTAATTGACTGTAACCTATGATTATGAAAATACATGTAATAGTCACAATTCTACAAATAATCAAAAATTATCAAAAATATAGGACGAAAGCTATAACAGTCGGGTAGACAGAAAGAGGACCATGTGCTAAATTACTAAATTGCAATGTATTTTCTTCCATGCAGAGGTCATGCTAGCTTTTCGCGACCATGAAATTATAACAACTTCCTCCAATAAGACAGAACCCAATGAAACCTATACATATCGACTTCTGCTTGTTCATAATAGAAATTTCTGCTCATAATTATCTCGAAGCAAATATCATTTGGAGTAAAAAGGTATTCTCTCTATTTTCCAATGAAAGAAGTGGATTGGTAGCCCTGTTCACAGGTGTTGATATACATGTACATTATGCCTGGCCGGCTATTTTATGAGTGTTAGATGCTATCGAAAAAGCAGGATTAGTGACCTTGTGAAATAAATTTTGGAAATTTTATAAATTGGCTTTGCTGGATTACATATCACACTACATGTTCGTGTAAAACATGTTTATCTATGATGGAGATAAATAGGAGAGCCGGTAGGCAAAAATTGGCCAACTTCAAGGTAATATTTTACTTATTTATTTTTTGTTTTTATTTCATTCAGCAACAAAAATATAAACTATAGTATGTACCTCTTATGATTATTTCTGAAATTCAGAGCAAAAAAGGACATTGGTCTTGTTACAGCTCAAAATTCAAAGCACCCTCAGATTTTAGCCACCACGCCATATTGGCCAGATGAATATCCTTAAATAATGATAGCTCCCTAGCTAACTGGAAACGCTGAAAACGAAACTAGGTCAGCATAATAAACCAGACATGTGTATTTTCTTGGTTACGACAGACGAAAAGGCTAGTTAAAAAAGTAAGCAAGTTATAATTAAATTACTTGCAAAACTGTACGAATCTACCTACTGCCACTCTAATTTTCAATTTCTATACCTTTGCATTTTCTTTATTTTGAAAAAAGTGTTTTAATGGTTTCTTTTGAGATGCCCCCTCAGATAAAACAGAAATACACACTCATGTCACGCTTGATGATTTTTCTCCTCACAGTGACATGGGGGACATCCTCAAAAATATCCTGAATGCATGTTTTTTCCTTTAAATGCAAAAACGCAGGGGTGAAAATTGAAAATTATTTCAAAATATAAAAGGGTTTATGAACCTCTTCACCCCTGTCTTAGTATAATTTTGCAACTCTGTATGCCTACGAAAATAATCACCAACCTCATTCAATCCCATTCAATCTCAATACTTCCTTCTAAGTATATACTTCGATCGAAGTATATACTTAGAAATCATGATCAACTGAACCTGTTCTAAGAAGTTGATTCTTTTCTTTTGCCAACATTGCTATCTCTAGCTATTGTAGGTGCAAAAATGTGATGATAAAATGCAATATTATGTGTTCCTGAACAACAATTTCTCTAACAAAAATGCCTCCATGTGGGGGCATTTACTGCGCTGACTGGGTCCCTAGATTCACCAGAACGAGACCAAACCAGAACGAAGCCAAATTTATCATATGTGCATATTCGCATGTTTTCACTTGTCAACATGGTTTCTGGACATCTCGGCCCCTAACAAACTCGGCCCATAGCAAACTCGGCCCCTAGCCAACTAGGCCCCTATATAAGATTACCCCGGCATCCAATTTAGGTTACCTTGCACCCCCAGGACAATTTTTCATGGGTGTCAAATTGTTCATTGGGACCCCTTGAGTGAGAAACAAAGGTGTCCTAAAAATGGTATGGGCTGTGAAAATGCATGGCAACCCATAGCGGATTTGAGAATGGGGGTATGCCTACAAAAGTAATAATATCACAGCTGTTACTTATCCTAGACTCTTAAACTTAATACCAAATTAAAGCTTAGACATAGGCCTATTAAGTCGTTTGGGTTAACATTAATTGGTATTTCAAGCAGTATAGACCAAGTTGAGGCGCCATATAATAAGGCTTCTCAACTTGGACTGTACTGTTTGCCTATATGCCCCATTTAAACAGATAATGAAATAACGCATCTGGCGCAGTCTCGCCAGAGCAATTATAATTTTTAACACAACGTGGTTAGCGAACGACGAAAATCGTCAAATTTTAGATCATAATTGTTTTGCTAAATAAACCTTAAACCAGAACGAAGCCAAATTTATCATATGTGCATATTCGCATGTTTTCACTTGTCAACATGGTTTCTGGACATCACGGCCCCTGGCAAACTTGGCCCCCCACAAACTCGGCCCATAGCAAACTCGGCCCCTAACCAACTAGGCCCCTATATAAGATTACCCCTGCATCCAATTTAGGTTACCTTGCACCCCCAGGACAATTTTTCATGGGTGTCAAATTGTTCATTGGGACCCCTTGAATGAGAAACAAAGGTGTCTTAAAAATGGTATGGGCTGTGAAATTGCATGGCAACCCATAGCGGATTTGAGAATGGGGGTATGCCTACAAAAGTAATAATATCACAGCTGTTACTTATCCTAGACTCTTAAACTTAATACCAAATTAAAGCTTAGACATAGGCCTATTAAGTCGTTTGGGTTAACATTAATTGGTATTTCAAGCAGTATAGACCAAGTTGAGGCGCCATATAATAAGGCTTCTCAAATTGGACTGTACTGTTTGCCTATATGCCCCATTTAAACAGATAATGAAATAACGCATCTGGCGCAGCTTGCCAGAGCAATTATAATTTTTAACACAACGTGGTTAGCGAACGACGAGAATCGTCAAATTTTAGATCATAATTGTTTTGCTAAATAAACCTTAAACCAAGAAACAGTTTTAAAATAGTGTAAACCCTGATGAGCCGCCACATCACGGGCGGGGCTTCTCAGGTGGGATTACACAGTTTGTCTATGTCCCATTTAATATGGGCCATGATATGTGGTTATATATACTCATGAGACACATGAGCATGTGACACATTAGCATTTACACAGTCTCAGTGCTGTTAATTTCATTTAAAGAAAACCAGTGTAAACCCTAATGAAAAGCCACAAAATATGGTTCCTCAAAAGGGAATGTGTCTCATTTTGGAGATAATAAATTGAACTGAATAAATCACGTGCATCAACTTTATCCCAATAGGACGTAAAATCGGACCACTATCCAGTGATTTTGTTACCTGCGCATCCTGCATCTTTTGCGCATAAGTTTTTATTTCAGCGAGTCCCGGCGAGTCCCGGGATGCAATAGTATTGCAGACTTGTCATTAAAAATAGTGTTTTGGGCTCATAAGTTTGCAGTTGGGACTCATTGATATTGGAAACAGCGAGTCCCAGGACCAATAAGCTCAAATTGTAAATGAATCACTGACTATCGGCCCGCCAGTGACATGCCATCCGAATAGCGTTTCAATGTCGAGCTGATAGTTGCCTGATTTTGGATGTTGACTGGGATAATTTCTAGAAACAATTCATTTGTGCGTTTTTGTTCATTGTACTACATTGTATATGCATTATTTTCTTGTTGATTGTTGTTTCTTTTGTAATGGATCATTCAAGACTATATTAGTTTTCTCTAAGACTTTGCATATTAAGTAGCAGGAGCCTGCGCACGATGAAAAGCTGAAAATATAATCAATCATCGATGAGATTACGGTAATTGGAAATAAATGTGTGTATTTAATAGAAGCAAGTCTAGATACGATATTTTCCAATAAGCGAATAGCGAAGGTGCTGATCAGACTGCCAATGCACAGGCTGGTCTGCTGCACCTTGATGTTCGCAACCCCCCCCCCCCCCCCCCCCCCCCCCCCAGGTTTTCTCTAGTCGAGGCCCAATTTACAATTCCAAACATCGAGACTTTCCTGGGTTTCATGTAGAACGCTCATGCACGTTTGAGTAAACATACCTGAGTATTCGACTGAACCTTTCTTTCAAAAAGTGGACAGCGTCAACATCATAAAATGCCAATATCCAGCACAACATGCATTTATATCCATCACAACACGCATTATCTGCAGGGCACTAATGTTTTTAACAGATGATTTACATGTATAAAGAAACTAGCCAGCCTCCTGAACCATATTTCGGTTGGGGGCCAAGTTTGTAGGGGTTGAATTTGGTCCCCGAATATATGGGGGCCGAGTTTGTTAGGGACCGAGATGTCCCGGAATCGTCAACATTGTGTATCTGCAATGCGTATTTAAATATATGTCACGTTATTTGCAAGTTTTTTAATTGACCGGATAGGAAGTTGGGCTTAAAAAGGAGATATCTCCTTCCCTCAGAGCCCAGCAACAATTCTCAAGGTATTCTCAAGGTATTTATCTTATTCTATTCTGGAGGGCTCTGAGCTAATCGGAACATGTCGGGGAAAACTCAGTATGAAATTAGCTATTGGGCACTGTGTGAAGTGAAGGCTCATACAAGACTGCACATGAGCGCACTCTAGCAGGAACACCCACTGCTATAAAATAACCAACAAACACAAACACATGATTGGACAGAAATGGTTATAACACTTTGAACAGCGAAGGCTCATTCGAGACTGCATATGTGATATTGATACTTGTTGCATTTTTGTGTAAAGAAGGCTCAAGGGAGCCTGCACAGGTTCGCAGGAGCCTTTCCTTCTTGCGTACACAAAGTACATGTATAGGTGAAAATGAAGAGTCATAAGAAGCTTTGGACCTCTAGGTATGACAAAATGGGTGTTAAAGGAGGCTTTTGCGCATATGCTATGTGTACTAAAATAAATCCTGTATGCTGTTTATTTAGAGATATGATTAATTGAAAGAAATAATAAAGGGCCCTTGTGAACACCTCGGAACTGATAATCCCAATCAATGTGTCAATATGGAGGAGGAACTAACAAAGCTAATTAATGGACTCTTGTTAACACCAAGAACTAGCAACCCAATCAACATTTCAGTAAAGGTGAAAATGTGACACTGAAAATTATATTTTAAAACTAATTCTATGACTTGTGTATTCCAGTTGTATATAAAAACGTATATTTGTAATTTTGAAACAAACTTTTAAGATGCTGTATCTGTAATGCCCACTATAGTTTCAATCATTCATTTTATGTCTCTCGGTTCAACTGTGTGTAAAATAGGTTTTAAGCTCAGTTTACGATTCTAATATTGATTCTATATTTTTAATTTTGATGTAGGATTGATAAATTATTTTTATGCTTCCGTTCGTTTTGGTATTTCCGTTTCATTTCAGTAAGTCTAGGCACAGCATTTTCTTGAAGTCAATGTCAAACCGACAGAAGTTTTCTGGGAGATATGTTGAATGTACCGGTTTATGTGGTAGCTCCAGAAATGGTGGTAAATCAGAAAAGATGTCATCTATGTCCTACACTTTAAAATTGAATGTGTCACGTAATAGAATTTCAGATTGTGCAATAAATACTTGGGTTGTCTCTGGTTTACCGTGCGCAATCTATTCTATTTGTTGTTTAGGGGTTGCCATCATATTGGAATCCAACACAATGGAAACAACATGGCCTACAAATGATTAAATAACCCTTACACAAAAAGGAAGCGAGGGTGTGGGGGGACAGTCCCCGCCATTCAACAAGCAGGACTGTAGCTTGAGTCTTACATCATTAACTGCGGCTGGTAAACCAGAAGTGCGCCAAATATTTGTCCTCAACATTACTTCACCAATAACGTCATTATGACGTTATTTCGATGGAACGTGACAGTTGCCATTTTATGAATACCATAAAGCTAACGACGACAGTAAGCAACTAAAAGTGATAAGCATATCAATATTGATGATTGTAAGATACAACATCGTAATCCCCTTCCTTAAAAAAGGTCCAAAATTTTTACTTGTAACCAAAGTTGCCTAGCAACAAGACAAAAATGTCCAAATTTGCCCTTCTTAGTTCAATTAAACAATCACCATGGCAACCAGACATTAACTTAATTAATGCACTATACATAGTAACCACCCCCCCTCCCCCCCCCCCCCCCCCCCCCCACATGCTGGTGAGGGCTGGGGTTAGCAGGGGGAAAAGGAGCTGTTATTTGATCTTTTGCCTTCCCTCTTAGTGGAGGGTACATGCCGTGTTTTTATTTTTGCACTATCCAGAATGATGAAAAACGAATTATCTTGTCATAAATAATGTTATGACCACATGTTACATAATATTTTCGGCAGGAATAGTAACGTCATTGCGATATTCGTTACAACAATGTAACTTTTTATTGAAACAAACAAACTTTGAAGGCGACAAAATCGCATTTAAAAGGTCATTTGATAGACAGAATGTTACACTCTTGATCATTTCATAGTAAATGTATTAAACTTGCCAAACCTTGCCTTGCCTTGATCCTGAGTTTATTTTTCTACTGCTGCGGGTGTCCAAGGTACTGGGGTAGGCAGCAGGTGGCTAGAGTGTCTAACACCCAATCCCCACGCCTCTCTGTTCAGTGGATCGATGCTGCCAAGGCTGCACATTTTCATGTCAGTCTTAACACATTCAGACCAGAGGCTTGTTTAATAAATTTTCTATGAGATGATCACTGGTGTAAGATCCTTTATTATCTACTATGTAATGAAATACAGGAAAATATTGATTAAATATAATGCATATATTTCACAGCCGTGAAAATATAAAAACTTGTATTTTCACAGCTGTGAAAATACAAGATTTGATATTTTCACAGGAGAGAAACCGTAAGATTGGAACTATTTTTTCTATTTTCTCAATACGGTCTAAGGGAAGCAACTCTTTATGCATATCTGTTTCTTTTCTAAGGGAAACAACTATTGGTGTTTCCTTTTTCTATGGACTGTAAACAAAAAGTCAGAGTCGCTAAGAAGCTTACTAAAAGAAAGAGCTTTTATAAATTTGTCTGCTACAACTAGAAAATCAAAACAAAAGCTAATGTAAAGTAAGATTCACTTCTCTTTACCTTAAAAGATTATGGGAAATTTGTAGATAATAAAAAGAAAATTCAAATGTTTTTTTGTTAAATATGTCTTTTATTTCACTTGTGAAGTGGACAATAATTATATTTCATTCGTGGCTTTGCCACTCATGAAATATAAATATTGTCCACTTCACTCATGAAATAAAAGACATATTTATCAAAAACATTTGAATATCCTCTATTTATTTCTAGAAACAATTTTCATGAAAATTTACTGATTCCAAATTATTATTTGGTATCAGAAACGTAGCTCACATTCAGCGATAAGCTTTTTTGCATCTTTTCTCAAAGTTGAGAAACTCCCAACTCAATATAGCATGTTCAGTGGCAGCCATGTTGGATTTTGCCCATCAAAACCAAAAACTTATGTGAAAAAATGTTCTGATTCAGCTACAAATATTATTGAAAGATTGTTTATCCAAAACAGTAAATGTGAGGCCTGATCATAATTCAAACCGTTTGACATATTGATGTTATTCCTTAAAGAGTTGCAAGATTATTTAGCTAAGCCATCTTTTTTATATATTTAGCTCGTCCGTCCGTCTGTGCCTAAACGTTTTCTTTAAACGACATCTTTTCCTGAACCACTGGTCCTAATTTCACATAACTTCACATGAATGTTCCCCATGATGCTCTCTTTCAAAATTGCATAAATGGTTCCGCTCCACCGAACAGGAGGGACACCAGAGCTCCAGATAAGAAATCTTTTAAACAACATCTCCTCCTGAACCACTGACCCAAATTAAAAATAATTTCACAGAATTGTTCCTCTTGATACCCTCTACCAAAATTATACAAATGGTTACACTCCGCTGAACAAAAGGGCTGCCAGATATCCAGATAAGAAATACCTTTAAACGGCATTTCCTCCTGAACCACTGGTCCAAATTCAAAATAATTTCACAGAATTGTTCCTCATGATACATTCCACCAAAAGTGCACAAATGGTTCCAGTCCACTGAACAAAGGGGCTGTCAGAGCTCTAGATAAGAAATGTCTTTAAACGACATCTCCTTTTGAACCACTGGTCCAAATTCCATAACTTCACATGAATATTTCCCATGATGCCCTCTTTCAACGTTGCTTAAATGGTTCTGTTGCACCAAACAGGAGGACTGCCAGGGCTCCAGATAAGAAATCTTTTAAACAACATCTTTTGAACCACTGACCCAAAATCAAAATAATTTCACTGAATTGTTCCTCATGATGCACTCTACCAAAATTTCACAAAAGGTTCCACTCCGCTGATCAGTGATTCTCAGGTGAGCGACCCAGGGCCCAAGGGCCCTCTTGTTTGTTTTACCGATTTATTTTTTGCAAAAAGCCAAATTGGAGGGTGAAATAAAAATAAAATTCAATTTGAACCATTCTTCTTAATATGAATTTAACTCACAGGAAAAACAATTTTAGAATATTATCTGCTGCATTCAGTCCACATTAAACCACAAGTAGTAAATCCTGTCTAAAGCGGCCACTCAAAAAAAAGACAAAACAAATGTCTTAATGACAAATGGTAGCTTAATGAAGGTAGAAAGTATTGCAGAATGCTACCATTGGAGCATTCTGCAATACTTTTGACCTGCATTAAGTGATAATTGGTGTTGAAAACCAATTTTTAGTCTTCTTTTTGAGTGGTCGCTTAAGACAGGTTTTACTGTAGTAAATTCTTAGTTTCTCTGTCTCTTCTGTCCACTTTGTGTTGCTGAAGTCTTAATTCCTCAGGGAGGCGTACATCAGGGGACAAAAATATTTCAATATTGCACTTGTCCTGCAGGACGAGTGACTTACAATATTGATTCACTCGTCCTACAAACACAGGTACTTGTCCATTAAAAGCGTATGCAATAAAGAACATGAGGGAGTAATATGTAATGACTTATAAATTTCCTAATATCACTATTAAAATGATATCTACCCGGTCAAATTCATAACTGCACCCCATGTACTGACAAAAAGATTTCACAGACAATACTCAGAAAATGCTAGTTTCACCCTCAGATTTTAGAGTGAAACTAAAAAGGACAAGTAATTCTTCCTGTAGGACGAGTGCTTTGGGAAGAATTACTCATCCTTTCTAGATTTCACTGTTAATTATGAGTGGACAAGTGGAATTTTTGTCATCTGTACATCATATATGAAACAAACAAAGTCAGGCTATGGGTGTGGTATGATTTTGTGATGTTTCATCATTATCCAAATAGTTATCTGGAGAAAGGCCTCCACTTAATACTTAAAGTAGCATTATGAAAGTTGAGCATAGTGCTTCTTGTGGAATAAGACACCCAGGGTCGAAACAAAATAACTTTTACAAAAAATGGGTAAAACAAAAATAAATAAAACTGCCCTTATCGAAAAAAGTTAATGTGAGGCCTGATCATGATTCAACCCAAATGACACTGATGGTACTACTGAAAGAGTTTACTGAAAAAAACATATTTTGAGACAAACATAAACAAAAAACAGCAGATGACAATAAATCTTGCAAAATTACCCAGCATTAAAGGCTAGTTCCATTGTTGTTGTTTCAGGTTCACAGCACAATCAGGAGCTACTACAGGTACCTATGATTATGAACCTTGTGTAGCTTTGCAAGAGAGCTGTTCTGGGGCACTAGTAGGAACTCAACAAGCTGTGAGTAAACTTATCTCTTTTAATATATCATAGCTCCTTTAACCCTTTGTATTCAGGAAACCCCTAAACAAGTACTTTTACAAACACTGTTTGTCAAGGTAAAAAGGAACTTCAGAAAAAAGTGTTAAAATTATAAGCTGACACCCCTAGATAATATATACAATGGACTATCCCAAGTTTATTATATCAAACCAGAAGGAATAATTGATTAGTATACAAAGTTTTATTCCTTTTAAGACCAATGGAATTTTCCATAAATTTTGATATAGTTAAGTTAGGATGGTTCATTGTATATGTTGAGGGTCACATATCCATAAGTTGTAACATATGTTCTAGTTTTTGAGCACCCACAACATAAGGTTTGGTTAAAAAATAAGAAAATTAATTTTTGTTTATGCCCTGCTGTCTAGAGGTCTGTTAATATACAGCTATTCGGTCCCTGTATTGCCACGTAGTATGCAATGTCTCAGTCTCTTGTAAATGGGGATAGGAACCAGTTGTGGACCTGGCTAGACCAGCGAAGGACATTTGAGCGGATTGAGAGGACAAAAGAGCGGAAAAAAACGGACATTTGAGCTGCAAAATAGTGGACATTTAAGCAAAATGAAAAATAACCCTTTTCAGCGTATTACCTGTATACCTTTGAATTGATGCCTATTCCATTAGCCAGGACAAATATTGCTCAGTTCATTTAAGAGTTAACCTTTGCCTGTTGCCCCCTGCTCACCACAGGGAGGTAGAAGTAGGCTTTCTTAAACATCACTCAATGTCATTTACACATCCGTATGTACGTTGCCAAAATAATCAGCCCTTCTTTCGTATAATTGACTTGGAGAAAGTTTTCTCCTTTGTTGGTCTTTAGGTTCATGCTGGAAAATGCCTGGTGTACCCCTCCCTGCTTTTAGGTAATGGCGGGTACATCTTCCTACGAACCCTGTACACTGATTTTGAAATGCTCTTTAAGTCATTAGGCTGTAACGCTTCTTCTCCAACAGCCTGGATTTCGCTTCGTATGGTTTTCGACAGCCTTACACATTATTCCTCTGCTGGCTTCTTTTTGGCTCTATATCTGATGTGGTGCCTCTCTGTTTCTTGCTCATCCTGTGGGTGTGAATGCTAATTTTTCTGTGAAATAACAGTTGAGCATACAGCGTCTGTTCTTATTTGGGCTTTGCATGGCGGTTTGGATTTGGCGCATCGCCAGGAAATATCGCCTGTTTTTATAGTTCCATCAAGCCTATATCGATACCCATCCTAGACTAAACCTTTTTGACCACGGTTTCTTTCCACAATACAAATATTCATCTTTCTTGCTAAAATACATTCGAGCGACTGACTAAATTGACCAAAATATTTGTTGAGTTAATATGATTGAGTTTAATATCATTGATGACGAATACAAGCTGCTTTTATATAGGTGAACACTATTTACCTGTGCAATTTACCTGTACGAAGGCCCACCTGTAATTTCTTTTTCCGCTCAATGGTCCACTTTAAAAATGCTCAAATGTCCACTAGGGGGGTCCAATTTTTCCACTCAAATGTCCTGCGCCCGGCTAGACAGTGACCAAAAAGCCAATTAATACATTATAGTCATAGTTTTTAGAAATGTATAAGTCATGAATGGTTTATTATTTCTTCAAATTTTCAAAAGAATAGACAACAATATGGATGTAAAGTACTTACATGTAGCAGTAACAGAATCATATGAAACTTTATAGTTGAGCCACGGCATGAGATTTTCAACAATGTGGTCTGTGCAACCAGCAAAGGCTCAGATCAGCCTGCACATATGTGCAGTCTGATCAGAGCTTTTGCTAGTCGCTTGAATATTCTATGAATATTAAGCTACTGACCGGACATAATTTGGAGTTTCAAAGCTTAAAAGGAGGCTGCACAGGCTTGTCTGAGTCTATTCATGTCAAAATGAAACATTGTTGGAAATCTCCTGCCACGGTTCATTAATAATCAAGTTTATATCACTACTGTTGTAAACAGTATTTGTAGGCCTTGTGAAAGCTACGTTGTATCCGACAGCATTCTAGTTAAGTATAAGATATTTATAATAAAATGTTAATAAAAGTAAAAAAAATATTTTTTTTTTATTTGTTTGTGCATGGGGCAGGGAGGCCCAAAACTGACTGAGAAAGACTACCGTGAGTGGAATCTCACGACAGTTGACCCTCAAGAAAGGAGCATCTGGAGATCAGGTGGTAGATCTGTTATGCGCGGCTAGCCAGTTACCTGGAAAGGTGCCCACTAATGTGGATGATGCTCCTGCACCTGCATGTTAATCAAAAACCTGATTGTGATGATGATGATGTGGAATCGTGAAAGCATCCTGTCTCTTGCAAAATTAATTTGAAGCCCATCAGAAATTCATTTTTTAGATAACAATTGTTCCTACTTTTGATGTCGCACATGATGTCATACACATGTATGTGTGATGGCATTGTATAACTATCTCTGTCTTTCAACAATGAACCCACATGACATAGGTACAGATAGACACAGCTTTTTGATGTAAAATTGTGAATATTTTTTTAAGCCTAAGTTTAAACATTTGTTTTGGATGATCAAGTGAACTGTCTCATTGTGACAGTTCTTTTGAGTACCCAATATAGTTTTTGGTTGAGAAAGATAAAGATAAAGCAGCCTTATTTTACGTCGCTTATAATGTAACAGACAACATTAGCTCACGAGCTATTCTGCGACATAACAATATCTTTAACAGAAACTTACCTGCCTTACTCTATCTTCCTAGCACAACCCCTTTATATGCTAGTGTCAGCAAGGGGGAGCTGCTAGTACCATTTTTTACACCTTTGGTATGGTGCGGCCACGGGACTCGAACCCAGGACCTCCCGCTCCGAAAGCTGATGCTCTACCAACTGAGCTATAGAGGCGGTCAAGAAATAAGATACTATTTTTAATTACATACGCTGTATCTAGAGGCCTGGCATATACCGTATTTTCCTAACACATATGTTTATGGTAATATTTAGAGTGAATATGGTAGAATATGCTTCATTTAGTACTTTAGTTAAGAGTGTGTAACAGAAATTTAATTTTCTTATTTCTCAACCAAAACATATGTTGTGGGTAGTGGGTACTCAAAAGAACCATCTCAATGAGACGGTTCTTTTGGGCACCCAAAACATATGTTAAAATTGATTGGTAAGAAAACATTTACAATTTTATGCTAGGGAGCGCAGTGGCTCAGCGGTAGAGTGCTTGACTCGAGACCGAAGGGCCACAGGTTCAAGCCTCACCGACATCACTGTGTTATGGTCCTTGAGCAAGACACATTTATCCTAGCTTAGTACTGGTTCGACCCAGGAAGACCTGTCCCTATATAACTGAAAGATTGTTGATGGGACGTAAAGAATCAAATCAAACAAACAAAAAAAAACAATTTTACGCTAAAATTTTTTTTGTTTATCTAAACCATTGATTCATTTAGTACTTTACAAATATTTCATTACAGGTTTGCCAACATCAGAGTGGGGATCATCCCGCTGGAGATGTAGATACTGCTGCTATTGCTGGAGATCCAGAATTAGGCACATTAACAGTTACATATAAGTCAACTGATTCCGTTCAAACTGTAAGGTAAATATTAACTTCCATATTGGCCCCCAGCCTTAGATAAAAAGTATACACATAGCCTACAGTATATGGGCCTTGTCGTGAGAAAACCTTTCTTTGGGGGTGTGCGAATAACAAAAGCGCAGACCAGCCTGCCCATCCGCCCAGTCTGATCATCGCCTTTCTTATTCGCTTTTTGGAAAGTGTCATATCTAAACTTGTAACAAGCCAATTTTCACAGTCTAGCTAGTCTCTGTTGCTGAGGAAACTGGGTTGACATGATTACAAACACCAAACTTTCAAAGGACCTCTGACACTTTGAAAGGGTATCTGCCTATTTTTCAGATGCTTCCCAAACCTTCCCTATGCATAAGATATCCCTGGTATAGTTTTGAATAGGGCGCTTGATGTATTAGGAGCGAATTAAGGTTATAATTTGACTGGCAGATCTCTACGACAAAACAGGAGACACTACCAAAGGGGGTAGGGGTTGCAAAATTTGACTTCACCAAATCATTTAGAAATCAAGTATTTTCATGTGTAAGGGTATTATATCATCAATACTCGATTACAAATCACAGTGAAAGTATTTTAAAAGTCCAAAATCATGAGCATTTTAATGATTATTTTTGTTGTTGTTTTTTCCATCTGATTTGTTTTAAAACTATTTTGAAGTGCAATTGTAGTCCATTGACAACCTTGATAACAATGTATTTACCTGGTGCAATATTATGCAGCAATGTACTATAACCATCCATGCGTAAAGTACACCTAGTCAATGACCATGTAGTTTATTTGTATTGGATAAATACAGTATATGTTCAAAATAATCTACCAATTGAATTAAGTATAAGGACAATTTTCATAATCTAAAGAAAAATATGCTAAAACGTTGTATTATATCATGATTAACGGGTAATGAAAAGGAAGCTTACTTGTACTAATTATTTCATTATACTGGAAAAAAAAACATTTTCAAAAGAGCACACGCTAATATTCGGGCTCACCCAGATGTCACATTTTTGGCTGTGAGATACTGTGATTCCCATTACCACCATCAAAGGTCCTTACCCTAATGTTTATCCCCACGCTTTTTTAAAAAAGCGAAGGGGATATTGTTATCGCCTCCGTCCGTCCGTCCTATCGTTATGCTATCTCCTCCTAAACCATTGGACGAAATTCGACCAAATTTGGTGTATGAGTTACTCACATGAATGGGGCTTGCAACGTAAAAAAAATTTTTTGCCCCGCCCCATGGGGCCCTGGGGAGGGGTCAAAAGGTCAAATATCATTTAATTTCAATTACAAAGTCAATTTCAAAGATTTTTATTCCAAACTTTGTGTGTGTTCTCACAAATGAAAGATACAAAACATATCAGACGGGTTTTTTATTCTGTCGCCTGGGTCATGCCCCAGGGGTGGATTTAGGGGTACTTAGGGGCCAAAATCAAATTCCGTCCTGCTGTCTATCCGTTATAATATCTCCTCCTAAACCATTGGACGAAATTCAACCAAATTTGGTGTGTGAGTTACTCACATGAATGGGGCGCGCAACGTAAAAAAAAATTTTGGCCCCGCCCCCTGTGGCCCTGGGGAGGGGTCAAAAGGTCAAATATCATTTAATTTCAATTACAAAGTCAATTTCAAAGATTTTCTTTCCAAACTTTGTGTGTGTTCTCACAAATGAAAGATACAAAACATATCAGACGGGTTTTTTATTCAGTCGCCTGGGTCATGCTCTAGGGGTGGGACTTTGGGGTACTTAGGGGCCAAAATCAAATTCCATCCTGCTGTCTGTTCGTTATGCTATCTCCTCCTAAACCATTGGACGAAATTCAACCAAATTTGGTGTGTGAGTTACTCACATGTATGGGGCTCGCAACGTAAAAAATTTTTTTGGCCCTGCCCCCTGGGGCTCTGGGGAGGGGTCAAAAGGTCAAATATCATTTAATTTCAATTACAAAGTCAATTTCAAAGATTTTTAGTCCAAAGTTTGTGTGTGTTCTCACAAATGAAAGATACAAAACATATCAGACGGGTTTTTTATTCTGTTGCCTGGGTCATGCCCCAGGGTAGGGACTTTTGGGCACTGGGGGTGCCCAGGGGGTCAAAATGTTTTGTTTTTCAAAAATGGTCATGTGGCATATCAAATCGACGGGGATGACAAGCAGAACAGAATTCAAGTAACATTTTCATCCTAGGGTCAAACTGGTGACCTTGGGGCGAGATCAAAAGGTCAAATATCATTAACATGTCAATTTCAAAGATTTTTATACCAAACTCTTTGTGTGTGTTCTCACAAATAAAAGATAGAAAACACATTTAACAGAATTTTCATTCTGTTGCCAGAGTCATGCCCCGGGATGGGACTTGTGGGTGCTGGGGGGAGTCAAAAACTTTAACGTGGGGATTTGCGATGGCGCCCCATCGACTGCGCGCTCTAGTTTTAAAATTGGTATAGTTTGGCAGTAAAATATGCATAGCAGGCAGCAAATACGTTTCAAAGCGATTCATCATTCACAATACCGTGAAAACGTGCACTTTCTACTCCCACCCCTCATTTTATGTCTTTATACTGGGTTCCGTTAAGGCCAAGCTTTGAGTAAATACATTGCTAGTTTTAAAAAAGTAAAAGTGCTAAAATGTTCCCCACCCCCCTAGACCCAAAATGCCCTTTGCATATGTTGTAAATGTTTATAGCGACATGTCATTGTCCAAAGGGCGTCTTGGGTCTAGGGGAGGGGGGGGGGGGCAAGCATCTAAAAATAAACTGAAAAACACCAGTTTCATCTTTCCAATGACAAACGTCACAATCTTAGGTGTATTTTGTAGGCATGCTCAGAAGGAATACGGTAAGGTTTGGGAAATGAAGAGCATTCCTATCTTTAACATTTTAGCACTTTTACTTTTTTAAAATTAAGTCTGGTCGAAACGACACCCAGTATAAATTGCTTTGAAACGTATTTTGTTGCTTACTATGCATATTTTACTGCTGAACTACACCAATTTTAAAAACATTAGGGCAATTTGAAAAGTTGGTGTTTGTAATCATGTCAACTAGGGAAAGTATACGCCTTATTGCTAGAACTTCTTTACAGTACAATTTTGTAGAAGAAACATAGATTATCTTTGCCAATACTTTCATGAATTAGCCTACAAAATGTTACCAAATGATAAACTGCTTAACTCTATGCCTACTGGGTAATTTTACATACTTTTTGTAGTCTGCTGATTTTCTTCAAAATCAACTTTTTTGGAAAAAAAAATCAGGACTGTTATGAGAGTGTCAAACAGTTTAGATCCTGATCAGGCCCGACGTTAATTTGGGCTTTGAAAACTTATAATATCCTCATTGACATGTGAATGGTTGCTTGACCTACTCAGTTTCTAGTCCTGATAAGCTTTCACAGTTGCAAAAAATGTACAGAATATAAAACCAGTGTATTTTTGCACTGGTTTTATATTTTGTACCTTTCACAGTTGTACATGTTTAAATATTTACATTTTCAAAGCAAGCCTTTAATGAATCTTTAGAATTTTGCAACCGTTCATAGCCTCACGAACAACAAAAAAATTGTCAAGCATTTGCCCATGCAATTAGCTTCGAACATCAAATTCATTCCCCAGGTGTGACACTTGTCTTGTGATTGACAGCGAGCCACACCTGAGTTGCACGTGTAAAATAAGCTTCTTGTTTGCTCCATATTGGCTGTCCGTGTTCACACTGGCTGTTCCGCTTTTCCTTTTTGCACTCCAACAAAACCGTTAATACGATTAAATATTAAATATTAAATACAAAATTGTCTTATCTCCTAAATTATAAATATTTTCTATATATTAGTTATTTAATATACAGTCAAACCTCTTTATAACATCAGTCTTTATAACAGAATATTCACTATCTGACATAAATTTACTGGGAACAGATCTGTTTCCATTAAAATTCCCTCTTTATAACAGAATATTCACTTAAATACACCGACAGTAAGTTCTGGGAACAGATATACATTTTCTATTGAAAATAAATTCCTTATAACAGAATTTTTACCATGTGTCAGTCAATTTGGTGATCAGGACAAGGTCTTTTGCATGAACAGGTATCTATCACATTTGATAAGAGGGAAGCTTTTGGAATTTTGATGCAATATGAAACTGAAATGATGTATACACTTGGAATAATAGCATTTATATTAATTTGTACAATATTTTCTTTTACCAAATGATTGTGATGTGGAGACCTGGTACTGGTCATTATTGCGTTATAACAGCAAATTCACTTACACGTCAAAGATGGCTTGGAACAAACATGGTCGTTATAAAGAGGGTTGACTGTAAAATGTAAATATAAGCAACAAATTCGATTTTTGGAAGGTTCATTTTGGGCTTCACATTAACTTTGCAAAAGACCTGAAGTATTCATGATTCCATGAACCTTCCAAAAATTGATTTCATTTCTTAATCAACCTCATATTGCAGGACAAGTGTGGTATCTCTGATATGTGGGTCTACAGAACTGTTTGAATTTACTGACGAGGAACCAGTACAACAATATGTAAGTACCCACCTACTATAGGTTTAGATAAACATAATTTTCAGTGTAAAATTGTAAATATTTCTTACCAATCAATTTTGACATATGTTTTGGGTGCTCAAAAGAACCGTCTCAATGAGACGGTTCTTTTGAGTACCCACAACATATGTTTTGGTTGAGAAAAAAGAAAATTAAATTTTTGTTACGCACTCTTAACTAAAGTCCTGACCTACCCAATCTTTTCATCTTTAAACAACAATTCCTAAACTACTGGCTTAAAGTATTTTCAAAGAAATTTTCTCATAATGCCCACTACCGAAATTGTACATAAACTCTGGCTACACTGAACAAACTAGCTAGCAGAGCTAAAATAATAAATGTCTATGGATGAAATCTCCTGAACCACTGGCCCACAATCTAAAATAAATCACACATATGTTCCTCATAATGCTCTCTACCAAAATAACACAAACAGTTGTGCTCTGCTGAACCAAATGGCTGCCAGAACTAAAAAATTGAAATATCTTCAAAATGTTTGCACAGAAATTTCCTCATATTGCCCTCAACCTGGAAATTACACTAACTGTTAATATGAAATAGGCACACCTAATGGGCAACCAATCAGATAGTACAGTTATAGGGTATTTGTGTGAGTGGATACTCTAGTGAGTAAAAGCTGACTTTAAACCTCACCCTGAGTTTTAGGAAATTATATTTAGTTGTAAAATAATGCTGTAACCTATTTGGAAGGAAGTCCCCGTTGGATATCATTAGGCCTGTTTATACATAAAACATGTAAATTGTGTGCCTCTTTCAAAGGCGAGAAGATGCACGCGACAGTGGACGTTTGGCACAAAACGTTATCACTTCATGATGTAATGTTATAAGATTTGTGACGTCATATCATGGGGATCACACAGCCGCTTGCATGAAAGAGCTATCATTAACATTCAAGCTCTTGGTGATCGAACAAATCCCTCAGTCTTATGACTAAAATCTGACTTAAATATCAATAAAAATGATATCTTCACGATTCAACTTAATTTATTGTATTTTTTTATTGTCAAAAATGATCACTGCACATTTTTCATTGGTAGAATAAGGTTTTTAGCTTGATCTAATCAACTCTGTATAGATACCGGAACTCAGCGACAGCATAGAAATCAGCCCTTCGTACTGCAGATACATAGAACTGAACAGAGCCTCTAATCATAACAGCAACCAACCCTCATTGTTGCCGCTTCACGGCAACAACTCGTTGGTTGGTTGCTATTACTTCAACTGAAAATGGAACTATCAAAGGATAGTTACCTCAACCACTAGTCCAACTTTAATGTTATTTCAGAGACATTAATGTTTCTTATATTGCCCTCTACCAAAATTACACACAAGGTCCCCCTTATTCTTATCTAAACAAAATTGCCGCCAGAGCTAAAAGTAGAAATATCTTCAAACAAACATCTCAACAACTGCCCCAAATTTAAAAAAAAAATCACAGAATTGTTCCTCATAATGCCCTCTACCAAACTTTGCACAAATGGTTGTGCTCTGCTGAACAAAATGGAAGCCAGAGCTAGGAATATAAATATCTTTAAATGACGTCTCCTGAACCACTGGCTCGAATTCAAAATAGTTTCACAGAAAGGTTGCTCGTAGCTCCCTCTACCATAATTGCAAAATAGTTTTGCTTTGTTGAACAAAATTGCCACCAGCGCTAAAAATAGAATAACCCTTTAAACATCATTTTCTCCTGAACCACTGGCCAAAATGAAAAATACTATCACACAAATGTTCCCCATTATGCCTCTATCAAATTGTACAAATGATTCCACTCTGCTAAACATATGGCCAGCAGAGCTAAAGATATAATAAATCTTTAAACATCATCTTCTCTTGAACCACTTATGCACTAGTCATTTGTAATGGGCGAGGGCCGGGGATAGCGGGGAAAATGTGCCGGATTTTTACCTTTGCGATGGTTTTCCGCGAGAATAGTGCGGATTACAGCCGTGGGGTCGAATTTTAGCTCACATACTCACAAAATGCGGTATAAAAAAATCTATTTTCTCTACTTGCATTTTCTCGCCAGTGAAAGTAAGTAAGGATGCAAAGATCAGGAATCGATACAATCAAGTACCACAACTGACCCAGTATACCAGTGGGAAAGTGACAAACTCACAGTTGGACACCACAAACGAGAGCCAAGAGGTCAGCCCTTTGGGGCCTGTTTGCCATTGTTCTTATCCTAGATATAAATCTTCCCTCCAGTTTCCTTAAATGTCGTTCATTGATGGTAAATGTTTTCGTTTTTATCCATAGGGAAACCCAGTCAATGGCGAAGGTTTACATTGGATGCAACCTCAATATGCAGACGCATATGATAAACTCCCCAGCATGGTCTCATCTGAGCCAACCTGATGCTTTCTAATTTTAGATTGTAACAAATATTCAAAAGTGGGTAGTTTGTTAGGTCATTTTTGAAAAAAAAAAAATTGTGATCTAAAAGTAGAAGAAACCTATTTTTATAGCGCAATACGATTGGCCGAGACCAATTCTTTTCTTTCTAGAATTCTTCGCAGATTTCACAAATTTCAATGGGTAAGTTTTTGAATAAAGATGATTTGCACTCGCTATTATGACATCAATTTTATAACTGGTAATAGCACTTGAAGAGGGAGTCTGTTTCTCTTTTCAAGTAAAATCGTCCAAGGATGCATGACAGGGCGGTACCTGCCAAGGCAGCCAACAACATGAAAGCTAGGTAAATCCCTCAGACATTGAAAAGGATTACAGAAAATAGATTTTATTACCTCCATGAAACCAGGAAACTAGTTTAAGCCCTCCAGTAAAATATTTTACTGACTGTTCCAAGGCGGTACTTCTTTTGTGTTATTTATGCCTTGTGTTTGTCATGCTTTTACATCTGTTCATTGCTGCCTTGTAGTCACCTGTTGGGAAAGGTCTGACCTCTTTGCTCTCTTTTGTGATGTTAAATTGTGTTTTTGTCACTTTCCCATGTGGTATCCTGGGTCAGGTGTGATACATGATTGCATTGATTCCTGATCTTTGCCTCCTTTCTTTCTTTAATTGCCCCTTCTCATATACGACAACAAACTTTCCTCGGTTGTTGGATCATGCATCTTTCATAAGATCTGCTGACGATGCTTTATTGACACAGGAAATCGCAATCGAAAGAATGTGTCATGTATTTTAGCGGTTGTAAATATTTTCGCACATAAAAGAGCTTCGTTGGATAACCCTTAAAGCGCCTAGAAAAAAAATGCATTTAAAAATGTTGTCTGCTGAAGTCGTCTGCTGTAAATAATTGCCTAACATTACTGACAAATTAAGTATAGAAGCAAACAGAGTGGACCCAGAACAGACTGCTCCTATAGGAGCAGTCTGATCTGGGTCCACACTGTTTGCTAAAGAGGCTACTTAAACATTTCAGCAGATGAGAAAGCAGACGACTTTTGTTGCGATTGGCACATTAAGGGTTAATAGTATCTGCTACTTAAGTTGTGGCTAGAAATGCAAATGAACATGATTTGACCCAGTATGTGTTGGGCTGTCTCGACCATAGCTGAAATAACTGTGGATGTTAAAATTGTCTCCTCAGACAAACAAACCAAAGCCAAATGAAATGGTATATAACAGAATCTGAAGCTGGAGCTTGTCCATCTGCTTGAGCCCCGTCATTTAGCCGAGATTTTACCGTCTGCTTGTCGCCGCAGTGTGGGGCTTCTAGCAGAAATTTGCTGGGAAAAAAGTCTAAGTCCCCACTATTCCCTATGGGGGGCCATGGTTACAAATGACTAGTGCATTACTTTCACTCAAAATGTTTCCCATTATGCCCTTTACCTAATTGTTCAACTTATTCCACTCTGCTGAACAAAATGGCCACCAGTGAGACCTATAGATAGAAAAAAACATTTAAGGTCTTCTTCTTCTGAACGACTGGCCCAAACTAAAATAACTACAGTAAAACCTGTCTTAAGCAGCCACTCAAAAATAGACAAAACAAAGATCTTAATGACAAATGGTAGCTTAATGAAGGTCAAAAGTATTGCAGAATGCTCCCATTGGAGCATTCTGAAAAGCTTTTGACCAGCATTAAGCGATAATCAGTCTTAAAAAAAATTGGTCTTCTTTTTTGAGTGGCCGCTTAAGACAGTTTTTACTATACACACAAATATTTTCCTAAATGTGCTCTACCAAAACTGCAGAGTTTTGATGCAAATTACTGCAGACAGAGCTAAAAAATAGATTTTTGAAAACATTACCTCTTCATGAGTCAGGACTCAGATGAGTTAGACAGTGAGTCATGGGGCTCTTATTTTCTTAACCCTTTCCTTCATGAATATTCATGGTAGGCTCCACCCACTTTGAATAGTTATATAAATAAATTTCATGCTGGTACGTAGAACAAAGAAATTACTTGTCAGGTCCATCTGTGTAGGATCAGATATATGATATTTCCATAAGTGAGAGCTGCCCGATCTGGTTCTGCTCTGTTTGCAAAAGTGTTAAAAGGGTCTCTACAAGGTAAAGTGCTAAAAGAAGCAAAAATTGAAAATGTCTGCTACAAATTGTAGATGGCTTTGCTGCAGACAAACACATTTTATGTCATATATTCAATTTGGGTGAAAATAAAGCTGGTGTATTATGTGAAAATGGCTGCTCTTCATTTGAAATATCAGGCCTTAATCATTGGGTGTGTAGCAGCCAGATTTTAAAATTTTACCAGCTGCAGATTTAATATGACATCTAGACGATTTATATTTATACCTATATCAGGGTTCGCACAGCCTTGAAAAGTACTTGAATATACAGGGCTGTCTTGAAAAGTCCATGAAAATTAAATTTGCCTTGAAAAGTACTTGAAAAACACTCAAAGGTCTTGAAAAGTCCTTGAATTTTACCATTTACAGGAGAATTGAGACCTAAATCAATATAAATTGTGGTGACTTTATTTGGGTGCAGCATATGCACCAAATAAAGGCACCACAAATTTTTACTTATTTTCTAAGACTAATATTTATAGAAATGCAGTCTATCATTTCCATAGTAAAATTTTAACATGTAAATCAGTATCTTTTTTAAAGTTTTCAGTCCTTGAGAACAGTTGGAAAATCTTTTATAAGTCCTTGAAAAGTCCTTGAATTTTACACTAACTTGCCTGTATGAACCTTGTATATATAACATTCACTTTGCTGTAGAATTTCAAGTTGACATCACCGGTTCTCTGTAAGCCTGGAGGTGGAGGGGTACCAGGCAGCTCAGGTTTAAGTACAGGATCTGTTCTTCTCATTATGTAAGTCAACAACTTCTCTTAACCATTACAGTGCCCATCATAACCAGGGTTCGCACAGGCTTGAAAAGTATCTGAATTTAGAGGGCTTTCTTGAAAAGTCCTTGAAAATTAAATATGCCTTGAAAAATACTGGAAAATCACTCAAAGGCCTTGAAAAGTCCTTGAATTCTTCTATTTTCTGTAGAAATTAACACCATTGATAGAGATCTAAATCAGAATAAAACTGTTGTGCCCTTATTTGGTGCAGCAAATGCTGCACCAAATAAAGGATCAACAATTTTATACTAATTTTCTAGTTCTAATTTTTACATTATCTCAATCTAGCAATTCTGAAGTAGAATTTTAACACTTAAATCAGGATTTTTCATAAACTTTTAGTCCTTGAAAACTGTAGGATAGTCTATAGAAGTCCTTGAAAAGTTCTTGAATTTTACTCAAACTTGCCTGTATGAACCCTGATACTTACAGTGCAGATTATAGATTATGCTAACATTATGAAATGACGCTATAACAACTGAGCACATTATATAAGCCGCGACATGTGATTTCCAACAATGTGGCATTTTTACAAATGAAGACTCAGACGAGCCTCTGCAGCCTCCTTTTAAGCTTAGAAATTCCAAATTATGTTCAGTCAGTAGCCTAACAGTCATAAAATATTCATGCGACTTGCAAAGACTCTGATCAGGCTGCACATATGCGCAGGCTGATCTGAGGCTTTGCTGGTCGCACATACCACATTGTAAGAAATCTCATGTCGCGGCTCATATGGCAAAATCTTGAAATATTCACATAAAAACATAAATACTAAATAATTTGAATGTCATATGATAAATAGAATCTACCATTGGTGGTCCTATATTGTTTAGTTTGTTAAACTTGTTACAAAAAAGCAATAAAATGCTTGACAGCAAGCCTCACATGTTATCTCTTTTCCTCAACTCATTTGATAAATCCAATAATACATGAGCAAACATATATATTTCTCAGCTTATTTGTTTTGAAAGAGTGTGTTCTAATGTTGATGACTTCAACAACAGAAACTTATTTTTAACTGTTAAGTTATTAAAAAAAGGTTATAGATATCATAAAATTCGAAAAGCATTTTCTAAATTCTACAACAGACACTCAGAGTTAATTGTTAAATACAACATTGGGTTAAAAACTCTTCTGCAATAAGGCATATCAGAACCTATGTTTTATGGTGATTTAGTTTATAAATTCAAACAAATTGTTGGAAAACCTAATTTTAGTGATCAATTCAAAAAGATTATCAAACGTTATATAAATAATTTGAATGTCATGTGATCAATAGAATCTACCATTCGTGGTCCCATACTGCTTAGTTTATTAAACTTGTTACAAAAAAGCAATAAAATGCATGACAGCAAGCTTCAAATGTTATCTCTTTTCCTCAACTCATTTGATAAATTAAGTAATACATGAGCAATCATGTAAAATTCTTTATATACACAAGTGTATTAGATATTTGGAAATGTATTGAAATTATGCCCATAGCAACATTGCAAATTCCAGATACGGCAAAATATTGACTTGTATCAAGGCTAAAATGTGATCTAAAATAATTTTATTGTCCTGTGATAAAAGAGTCTAGCATTTGCGCTTCTTTATTATTAAATTTATTAGACTTTTGCAAAAATTAATAAAAGGCTTGGCAAAGGCTCTCTTTTTACTTCATTTTGTTTAATACAGTAAAACCTGTCTTAAGCGGCCACTCAAAAAGAAGACCAAATATTAGTTTTTAAGACCGATTATCGCTTAATGCAGCATTTTGCAATACTTTCTGCCTTCATTAAGCTATCATTTGTCTTTAAGACCTTTGTTTTGTCTATTTTTGAGTGGCCGCTTAAAACAGGATTTACTGTAAATTCAAAAATACATCAGTAGTCAGTACTCATGTCAGATCTTCTATTTTCCTGTTTTTTTATTGCTCACCATAAACTATATAGTGCTCCAGATAATTTGGGCCTCGACGCAAGAAAACCTGTCTTCGGGGGTATGTGAACAACAATAGCGCAGACCAGCCTGCTCATATGTGCAGTCTGATCAGCGTGTTTGTTATTCGCTAATTGGAAAGTATCATATCTAGACTTGCTTCGAGCGAAGTTTCAACTTTCTAGACAGTCCCAGTAGCCGAGGAGACTGGTTTGCGACTCGCTTTGTCAGAAACCCAGAAGACAGGTTTTCTCGCGATGAGGCCCATTTGTCCTCTTTCAGTACCTTTCTGTTCAAATTTGAAGCCAGTCAATAACAGCCAAAATCTGTTCTCTGGACTCAGTATCCATGGTGCAAACGACTTTAAAATTAACTATAGATTATAATTGGACAAACAGGCATGTGTTAAAGTGCTGATGAAGCCTAAATGGCAGAAACTAGCTAGTCTGGCCCAGGAAATATGCACACTCTAGTTTCAGTTCTTTAGTGCAGTCTTTGCTTCCAAAGGATACCCTTTTAAGAACATATTAGAAACAGTTATATTAGGGTCTACATTGTTTTTCAGGGAGCACAGTGGCTCAGTGGTACAGCGCTTGACTCGAGACCGAGGGGCCGCGGGTTCGAGCCACACCGGCGTCACTGTGTTGTGTCCTTGAGCAAGAACATTAATCCTAGCTGAGTACTGGTTCAACCCAGGAAGACCCGTCCCTTTATAGCTGAAAGATTGTTGATGGGACATAAAGAATCAAATCAAACAAAACAAAACATTGTTTGCCATGATAATGTTATCCCATCCTGTGACAATGTGGCAGTCCTTTGAATTATGGCTCCCTCATGACTGAGGATAGCTAACTAAAGTGCCACATTTTTACCAAAGGGTCTCCCTAATCCCAAACACTGCCGTGGACTGGACGGGCTTTAAATTCCATGCCAAAAACTGGAAATGGGCATTTTATACTTAACTGGCAACAAGCTGGTAGGATTTGAGTCAGGCTTTTAACACGGATTTGACTATGAAACTCTTTCTGCTCAGTCATAAGCTTGTTTTGGTTGGAAAAAAGATTTTTTTTTATGAAACCACATCTTCGTATCATTTTTGTATCCAGATCTATAGTATAGCTTTAACCCTTAAAGCGCCAATCATGACTGCAGCAGACGACACATTTTTAGACATCTTTCCCAATTTTCGACAAAAATAAGGTATGGTATTACATGAGAATCGTCTGGCAGCAGACGATTCTCATGAAATATCATGCCTTATTTCTTATTTTGAAAAAGCGGCAAAATATGAAATTGTCGTCTGCTGCAAATTATAGGTGGCACTTTAAGAGTTAAGTGTTTCCGTTTCAGATTCTTTGTATTGCTAGTTGTATACTTTGTTGCTGGGGCAGTATTTTTAAAGTTTAGACGAGGTGCAGAGGGAGTAGAAATCATTCCAAATGTAGAATTCTGGAAATCCTTACCAGGACTTATACGAGTAAGTTCAGGGACTAAGCTAGGGGGCGACTAGGGCGAAACGGTCGCCCTAGGGGCCGAAATCTCAACTTAAATGGGAACCAGAGAGAAGTGGGAGTCTCCCTAAAAAAAAATCTTTTTTTTTTTTTTTTTTTGGTTTTTAGGGAGACTCTTTTTCATTCTGTCACCACACAAACGCAAGCTGTGGTGACAATCTACTACCACGGCATCGTTTTTCTCCTTCCATGGCAATAGTATGTGTAATAGCTAATTTGCTTCTTAACTGACAGAAAATGCCGTAATTTTACGCTATAACTTCTCCCTATCTAACTGTCACTTCTCCCTAATATTACTAGAGGGAGAAGTCACTTCTCCCTACTGTCAGGGTCCAGCATGAACCCTTTAAGTTCACTCTGGGCCCGAGGTTATTAACTTTTTTATGCGCAGCTCAATATAGCATGAAATCTATCATGCTCATAAATGTTAAAATGCCAACAGATGTTGGCATTTTAACATTTATTAGAATGATAAATACAATACCTGAGAGTTTGAAAGCAAGAAAAGTCTGTATTGCTCAACATTTTAGCGTTTATGAACAGTTGAAATTTCATGATCAGTCGAGTTGAGCATGGTTTTTTAACATTGGGCTTTGTGACATTGTTGCATAAATATGCGAAATTTAATGGTGAACAAGAAAAAGAATCCATTTTTTGTGAGAATATGGGACAGAAAATCCATCTCTCGGGGGAACCGTTTTTCAACATTCTGCAAGCCTAGGCCTTGTGCTGCCAAATGGTGATCCTAGGGACAGTTTTTTCTATCCCACCCACCCTCACACTCATGATTGATTCTTATAAAGCTGCAAATCTTTGTGTAGCACTCAGACAAGGTTGGGAAACATGTGACTTGTAAGGACGCAGCCATATTGGAAATTATACCCATATTTATTTTTTTGCTTATATCTCTATAAGACAAAAGTTGTAAAAGCAAGCAACCATTTCGTGAGCTAGCCCACAGCTCATGTATTTTAAATATTTTAACTTTGGGACCACACGCTACTCGTTGACCTTTTATTACTTAGAGTAAGAAAGAGGGTAAAGATCAGGAATCGATACAATCAAGCACCACATCTGACCCAGGATACCAATGGGAAAGTGACAACATCACAATTAGACATCACAAACGAGAGCCAAGAGGTCGGCCATTTCCCAGCAGGTGACCACAAGGCATCAACAAACAGACTTGCATGAAAGCATAACAAAACAAGACAGAAATAACATAAATGATCCACAAAAGAAGCACCACCTTGGAACGGTCAAGTTTTTAATTGGGTCATTGTTTCAGCTGTCAAAAAGGCGTTTGTCTGTGTCAAAGTTTTTGCTTTTACCAGATTACAGAACCAACAGTGCATTTATTACCAACACAACTGTAATAAAGTATGACTCATGCACAAATCATATCTGGCTTACCTCTTAAATAGACGCTGAGCGGACGAAAATTGAATCATTGAAGTGGATACAAGCTGCAATATGGCCGTGGACACAATGCAGATACAATGACGTACGATGACGTCACAAATCACATGTGCCACCCCCTTGTTAAAGCGTAAAATGTTTTAAGGAGAATTTTAGATGAAATATCCGGTCTGTGAGGCCATGATATGACACAATTAATTGCATTAAATAGGGAGCGCAGTGGCTCATTGGTAAATTGTTTGACTCAAGATCGAAGGGCCATGGGTTCCAGCCTCACCGGCGTCACTGCGTTGTGGTCCTTGAGCAAAACACATTTATCCTAGCTTAGTACTGGTTCAACCCAGGAAGACCCGTCCCTTTATAACTGAAAGATTGTTGATGGGACGTAAAGAATCAAATCAAACAATAGTTAGGTAATCAGGATCCAAGAAATATACCAGTATTGATAATACAATTGCACCACAAAACTGGCTAGAGAAAAGAAATTGATATACAGTTAAACCTGTCTTAAGCGGCCGCTAAAATAGAAGACCAAAAATTGGTTTTCAAGACCGATTATTGCTTAATGCAGGTCCAATTGGAGCATTCTGCAATACTTTTGGCCTTCATTAAGATACCATAAGACCTATGTTTTGACTATTTTTAAGTGGCGGCTTAAGACAGGTTTTACTGTAGCTTTCACAACTGGTGAAGAACATGATAAGCACTTATAAGAGCTTGTTTGCTCACAAGACAGAATACGGTTTGAAGAATGGAAGTGCAGATAGGCCTCCAGAGCATGAGCAATTCTGATCAACACCATGGCTGTCCAATGCTCACACTTACCTTTTCGATATGTTTTGTCTTGAAAATGGTGTCTGCTTCTTACATCTGCTGCATATATTCTAATGCTTTCAACAATGTTTTAACTCTGGAAGTATACACTTTGAACCCTGATTAGACTGCTCCAAAGGGAGCAGTCTTATCCGAGTTCAAAGTTTCGGCAAGATAGGCTACCAAAGTACATAAGCAAATGAGATAGCAGACAAAGTTTGCAACAAGTAGCGGAAAAGGGCTTAGTTAGGCTTGCTGTATCTAATCTTTAAAGTTTTAGCTAATCTCACAATTGCAAACTGGCTCAATTTCTGTTAAAGTTATTCACATGATTTTAAAAATGGTCTCTGATTTGTTTTCAGGATGGTACATTATTTGTGTTTAGAGGTTGTAAGAAAGACACATATTACTCACAAATCTGAAAAGAAGCCATTGCCATCCATTGACTGTGCCTTTGTGCCTTTACTTCATATAGTGCTGAGTCATCAGAGAAAGTGCTGAGTCATCATGTTCCAGATATGAGGAATGAAAAATAAACAAGATTGCAGCAGAGGACAAATTTTGTTTAATCTTACTTGATTTTTGGAGAAAAAAAGGTTTGATATTTCATTTGAATTGTCTGTCAGCAGACAATTCATGAAGTATCAAGCCTTATTTGGTTTCGTAAAAAGTAGCAAATTTTGTAAATGTCGTCTGCTGCAATATTTAGGTGGTTTTTAAGGGCAAATTGATCTGATAGGATGATCTGACCATATTTTTTTTTATTAATCCATGCATATTGCATTATTTTTATCTGTGCCCATGAACACTTAGCAAGTTTTTTTTCAGAGCCCTAGCAAACTGCATTATATTTTCTTTCTGAAACTTGGCACTTGTGTGAATGTTTTCAGAATTATTCCTGAATTCAAAATTCTGAGGCTGACTTGCAGCAAAGTCAGCAATTAACATGAAACCAAAAGTACTGCCTAGTTTTGAGCAGGCTTATTAGATTTAGGTATTTATTAATTAGGTGACCAGCAATGTCCCCAGACATGACTATGCATTCATGCAGTCTTTACTTCACTGCTCACATTAAACATAGATGAACAGTGATTTGTAACATGTCAAATGAAATGAGCTGCGACATGAGATTTCCAACAATGTGGTATGTGCAACCAGCAAAGCCTCAGATCAGACTGCGCATACGCGCAGTCTGATCAGAGCCTTTGCTAGTCGCTTGAATATTGTATCAGTGTTAATCTACTGAGTGAACATCATTTGGAGTTTCGGACTTAAAAGGAGGCTGCATGGGTACTTCTGAGTCTATTCATTTCAAAATGCCACATTGTTGGAAATCACATGGCACAGCTCAAATGTTCATCAGTATAAGTCCATGGCCAGTATGGACAAATCAGCATGCACACAAGTTTGAATTATCCCTTAAAGGGCCAATCACGACTGCAGCAGACGACAAATTTTGCGACATCTTTCCTAATTTATGAAAAAAATAAGGTATGATATTTAATGAGAATCGTCTTCTGGCAGACGATTCTCATGAAATATCATGCTGTATTTGTTACTTTTGAAAAAGAAGCAAAATTTGAAATTGTCGTCTGCTGCACATTATAGGTGGCGCTTTAAGGGTTAAAGTTAGCCCTCAAGGTCTTTACCCTTAGCCTGCCAGTCACAACCTTTGTGTCTGCTCCTCTCATCTGCTTATGTTCTTAGGTAGTCTATATTGCAAACAATGTGGATCCAGATCAGACTGCTGTCTGTGGAGCAGTCTGATCAGGGTTCATATTGTTTGCTTCCATGAAAAATTCTTACCTGAAATTCTGAAGTGCACTTGAATTTATGCAGCAGACGTAAAAAGCTGAAGACATTTTCAGGACCAAAAAAAGTGTCCTGAAAAAAAGCAGGATAAGGGTTAATATCAGGGGCAAATGTAATGCTCAAGATTTTAATATCAGGGACAAAATTCTAACAAAATTAAGATCTTCTCTTACTGATTTTTTTTCTGTTGTTTTTTTTATAGAGAGATTGGAGCATTTATTGAAAGTAATATTATAAGTGATATTAAAATGGTTGTTATTATACATTCCATATTTGCCTTGTAAAGGGCCTTATTATAAATGTTTTAAAAAAAAAAGTATAATTTTAACCCATATGCCTATAAATGGATTTTCCCATCCTTACTAATTGGATGAGTCCATTTCCAATTTACTGGAATGCTGCAGGTTAACAGGTTTAAAATTAGGAGGAATATAAAACAGTAAACATGTATATTCAATCAGAGCGGAAAACAGTGTGGATCTTGATTAGATGGTTTTGTCAGAAGCCAGCTGATCGGGATCTACAGTGTTTTCAAAAAAGGATAAATCCAGACTGTGCAGGAGAAAGGGTTTATTTACAAAATAATCCTTTTCATTCTGATAGATTTTCCCAAATGTATTGATGCAATAAGTATGGGAGAGTCCATTGTGTGTTTGAAGGAGTCATAGGTAGATATTTCTAAATTATGGTGTATTTATGTCCTTAAAGATCGTTTTTATTTAAGCAAACAGTGCAGACCCTGATAAAATGCTGCCTAATGTGGCATTTCATCTAGGTGTTCACTGTTTATCAAAGCACCTGTTTACTGGTATCCAGAATGAAAAGGGTTAGACAGGCCTCCAAACAAGCGTGCGTACTGGAAAATTATTTTTCTCATTTCTCAACCAAAACATATGTTGTGGGTTCTCAAAAGAACTGTCTCAATGAGACAGTTCTTTTGAGCACCCAAGACACATGTTTAATTGATGGGTAAGGAAATAAATGCAATTTTAGGTACACATACTATCCTTATCTGGATCTATGTTAAATATAATATGTACATATAGTGGGAATATTTTCATGAATGAATCACATAAACTGTATTATCTCATGTTCAACCTATTTATAACAAAAGATTGTTTAATATGAACTTTACCTTTAAATGTGGAGTTTGAGAATGTGAGAGCATGATTATTTTTCTGAAAGCCAGCTCTTGTCTCTTATATAAAATGACAATATCTAAATGGTGCATGAAAAAGAGATAACATGCATTTCATATTATTGATTTTTGGAGTTGGAAAAACTGTGCATGGCAAAGGTTTAATGCATTCATTAATATAGTGACGCTCTTTATACTGACACTCTTTATAACAGCAAAATTCTTTACAATATCAGGCCCCTAGGTTATAAAACTTTGATCATGCTCAACTCAGCTGAGCACCAAATGTATCCTGCTCATAAATGTTAAAATGCCAACAATTGTTAACATTTATTAGCATGATAAATACAACATCTGAGAGACTTAAAGCAATACACTTCTTTATTTGTCAGTATTGTAGTTTTTATTTGCAGTTGAAATTTCGTACTCAGTTGAATTGAGCATGAGAAAAGTTTTATAACCTTGAGGCCAGTTCTATTAGCACACATTTACCGGTTAATATTGGATTTGATTTCATTACAACAGAAATTCAATTTTATGTCAAGTTATTTGGGGACAGCTTCTCAAAATTCCTAAATATTTTAATCAGTACAATAAGGAGATAACTGGATTCAAATTTTTCATTTGGAGAGGTATATCGTCAGATATACAGTCAGAAATTTAGTTTTATGGTGACATGTCAGCGGATCCCTAATACATGATTTCAGACCGTATATCCATCGATTTACCTCCCCAAAATGGTTATCACCATTCTAATGCACAAGTAACATTATACTTGAAAATGACAGTGAAAACGTGTTATAGTGCGCCAACATCCAGCGGCTGTCAGCTGCATAAAACCACATGCCAGCCAATGGAATGCACAGTACGAGGGCTGTTCAAATATAATTGCAAGTAGCTTCATAACTTTCTTCACATATATGCTACGACAAAATGTCATACCTTTCTGGAAAGAACTATTTGTTGCCTTTAAAATGGCACCAAACATAAAGAAACACTCTCTATATATCCTTGAGTTACAGACGCTTATATAAAGGCCATCCCTGTATACTGAAGTTTTCTGAAGCAAATTGCAATACACGTTTTGGTACATGTGCTTATATAGTGTCATATCTTTGTAAGTTTGAGACAAAATGGCACCAAATTTAAGATGCAAGTTTAAGGTACATTGAAAAAGTTGCTTGCAGGAAAAAGTTAATATAATCCTGTTTCGATTTTGAGTAAACAGGCACGTTTGTGACGTCATTAATTTTATGATAAACATCATTTTGAGTTACTACTTGTGATGCAATAATGAACATGGTTGTGTCTTTTTCTTTGCTTTTTGCTTAAAACATGCTAAATATGTCATAAGGGAGTTTTCACTACGCTCCGTCCTCTATTTAAAGAGTTATAACATTTTATATAATTTTTCAAGCATTTTTCTGCTTCTTAAAGATAAATTTACACTAATCAATATATGTTCAAAATGTCTAGTTCTCAAAACCAGGTGAGTAATTTTATTGTAAATGATGCCTATTTTGATAAAACTTAAAGTTAGCTTTCAAATTTAGATGAAAGCTGCAATGTTAAGACAAAAAAATTAAGTATAAGTGCTATAACCCCTTCACTTAAGGCAGTTTTTTACTTAATAAAAATGCTTTACAGCGTTTAAAAATTACCCACTATCCTTCAATGATTTGTAGCAACAACTCTGTATGAGCGATCAACATATTGCCTTTGAGTTAAAACTAGTTTAAATGTTGTTTCTTGCATTTTGTTAGAGATAGGCTTGACTGCAAACTGAAAGGTGGTGTTTTGTTTACCATTAAATTTGCAAACATAAGGAGACTTTAGTGAAAATGATTCGATGTAATTTAACAAAACATGTCAGATTTTTGCAACTTTCACCGAATCATAAGATAAGTATAAGGAGATACTTCCTTAAATATTTCAAGACATTTCACCCATTCATCAAAGAATTATACGTTCTTCTATATCACTGGTATATGTTCGAAGCATTGAGTTTGTTAGTATACTAAGGTAACCCTCATTCAAAGGGATATAACTTGATAAGTATACTGTATTTTTCTTCAAGTCTGGTGCCAGTTTAAAGGCGACATATAGCCCTTTATGGAAACATATACCATTTTGTCGTAGCATATATGTGACTAAAGTTATGAAGCTACTTGCATTCATATTTGAACAGCCCTCATATATCACAGGATATACTGTCACAAAGTTTCGGCATTATCCAATCAGACATCAGATCACCCTGCGCATATACGCAGTCTGATCAGAGCCTTCGCTAGTGGCTTGAGTATTGTATGATTCAGGCCCCCTAGTGGAACCTTTGGAACCTTTAAAACCTTTAGAAACCTTTAATGGTTGCAATCCTTTAAAATCTTTAATTTGTCTGAAAAACCTTAAATAATCTTTATTTAATTAAAAATCCTTTAAGTTTGCAAGATCCGCTTGAACATAAATAAGTGAGTTGAAAAATAATGCCTGTGACATTTTAAGCTTTTCAGAAAATTGCAATCATCCTCACCTATCTCTTGCACCAGGGTGACTCTTAAAGTGGTCTTAAGGTCAATTTTTCTGAGGCTTCAGATAAGGCAGCAATAAAAAAGAGTGAGGTAAGGTAAATATAAATGCTTTTGGGTTGAATTCTTGCTTTACATCCATGCTAAACAGCTGAGGTAATGTCCGAATGACTAGTTGATCCTAACCAACCTTTTTCTAGGCAGGCTTAACCCAAATCCATTCACAAGTACATGTATTCAGTGCTCATCTTTCATTAGTAACTGACAACTATAGTGAAAGAGTGTGCCTAACCAGGGAATAGAACCTGCAAAACTCCCGACATTAGGTTGGATATGCTACCAACTGCAATAACTGGGATGGCAAATATTAAAGGATATCATCAATTGGGTTTATTGACTTCTGAATAATGTGCTGATTTTCTAATATCACTGTCTGAGGTTGTCAAATCGACACACAAGACAGATATGCATATTTTGCTAAATTTTATATTTAAAAAGGGAATACAATATAAATGGGAGCAATACCTCCTGAAATTGTTCATTTTTTGAAGGTTAAATTACCCTTAGAAAATGACCAGGGATGGTTTGTTCTGCTTTATTAGTTTTCAAAATTTTCCGGGGGAGGACCCCCGACCCTCCTTTAAGATTAGAAAATATGTGATTTCTTTCCCAATCCAACACTGCTCAACACTAGCCTTTATTTCAAAGTGAGGTTTTTAAACAAGGGAGTAAACAATCAAGAGTGATTTTATATTGATTTATGATAAATGGGCTATAATTGTATTGGCTAACTCAGTAAGGATTCATACCATCATCTATCATAACTTGGATTTAAAGATTGAATCCAATAATAATTGTTAATGTGCTCATTATTTTTGTTAGAATTTCAATGAAAGAACCTTTTTGCCTTAAATAGCCTTTATAAAAAACCTTTAATTTCATGAGCGTCTACTAGAGGGCCTGTATGATTGTTAAGCTACTGACTGAACACCATTTGGAGTTTCTAAGCTTAAAAGGAGGCTGCACAGGCTCGTCTGAGTCTACATGAAACCTCATGCCGTGGCTCATTTGCAAGTGCATTAGAATGATACATGATAATGAAAAGATCTCTTCTTCATGTTAGCTTTACTTTATTAGCTAGGGAGCGCAGTGGCTCAGTGGAAGAGTGGTTGACTTGAGACCGTGAGGGTTCGAGTCTGAAATGCGTCACTGCATTGTGGTCCTTGAGCAAGACACATTTATCCTAGCGTAGTACTGGTTCAACCCAGGAAGACCCGTCCCTGTTTAACTGAAAGATTGTTGATGGGACGTAAAGAATCAAATCAAACAAACAAACGTTATTAGCTTTCAATATTGTGTTATGTTATGACTGAAAAATTGTTGAAAGTAACGTAACAAGATTCAATATTTGAGCCAATAGGTGACTTTCAGACAATCCAGGGTTTGCACATGCTTGAAAAGTACTTGAATATAGAGGGCTTTCTAGAAAAGTCCTTTAAATTTAAATCTGCCTTGAAAAGTACTTACATTGTATGTATTTGTCTACATGTAAATTATCTGAATGAAATATTGTTTAAACCAAAGGTATGTACTGGAAAATCACTCTTAGGCATTGATAGGTACTATTCTCTGTTAGACTAAACACAATTAATGAAGACCGAAATAAGTATAAAATTGTTGTGCCTTAATTTGATAAAGACACACCAATTTCATTTTTATTTTATATTAAAAAGTACTCCAATATTTCACTCTAGCATTTCCAAAGCAAAATTTAAAGGTGTAAATAAGTATTTTTTTCAAAACACTTGCAGTCCTAAGACGCCTTGAAACCCATAAGAGAGTCTTTTAGAAGTCCTTGAAAAGTCCTTGAATTTTAGAGAGACTTACCTGTATGAATCCTGCACTCCTCATGTCTTTGTGATTCTCATATTCAAATGTGCCGTGATATGTGATTTCCAACAATGTGGCATTTTGACAAATGTAGACTCGGACGAGCCAGTGGAGCCTCCTTTTAAGCTTAGAAACTCCAAATGATGTTTTGCCAGTAGCTTAACAGTCATAGAATATTCAAGCGACTAGCAAAGGCTCTGATCAGACTGCGCGTATGCGCAGGCTGGTCTGAGCCTTTGCTTGTCGCTCATACCACATTGTTGAAAATCTCATGCTGCGGCTCAAATGTGCTTTTTGTGTTTTATGCTCAATGTCATCAGTTGTATGGTATGCGTGTATTTGTGAGTGTCTGCAATGTTATTCTGATTGCTTTATCTTTATGCATGCATATTTTTCTGTGATAAAATGTTATTGATGCCATTGTAAATAAAATGTGTTTTGAATATATGTCATTTTAACATAAAGATCTGTTTCATTACCATTTGTCACACTAAATATAGTGTATTGAAATTAACCCAGGGGTAATACCCCCAACAATACTTATTAGAAAGAGCATATGTGCAGTTTTAATGGCAAAAATGGTAATACTAGAGGAAAAACATCAAGACATTTTTTTTCACTGTTTCTTATACTCACAGTCTATTTCATAGTTTGTAAGTATACATGTTTATAGCTTAAACCCTCTGAGTAGAATTAGATATGTCCAAATATATTTTTGAATCATCGATTTTGATTTTCATTTCATAGCAAATTTATTCACTCCTTGTTCTTTGAATTTTTTTGTGTTTTGTTATGAAATAGTGTAAGATGATAACAAATTGGTGTAAGCTTATTACAAAGCTTTTTAGGTTTGTTATAAAACTGTAAGTTTATTGTGCGTTAAAGATAAACATTGTGAGCATATGTTTTCTCACAGAACTGCAAATAAATTTGTTATTAACAGGCCTTTAGTTAAGTGCCTAACAGAAAATTAATTTTTCTTATTTCTCAACCAAAACATATGTTGTGGGTACTCAAAAGAACCGTCTCGATGAGACGGTTCTTTTGAGCACCCAAAACACATGTTCAAACTGATTGGTAAGAAAATATTCACTATTTTGCGCTCAAAAATGTTGTTTATCTAAACCTGTGTATTAAAAAGGAGATAACCAACTTAAGAGTAAGTGCCAATATGGAGACCTGGCCCCGAGGTTATAAAACCTTTTTCATACTCAACTCACATGGTTCGTACAGGCTTGAAAAGTACTTCAATTTAGAGTGCTTTCTTGAAAAGTCCTTGAAAATTAAATCTGCCTTGAAAAGTACTGGAAAATCACTCAAAAGCCTTGAAAGTCCTTGAATTCTCCTAATTTCCGTAGGACTTAGCACTGTTGATAGAGACCTAAATCAGCATAAAATTGTTGTGCCATTATTTGGTGCAGCATATGCTGCACCAAATATAGGCACAACAATTTTATACTAATTTTCCAGTACTAATGCCTCCATTATCTCAGTCTTGCATTTCTGAAGTAGAATTTTAACACTTAGCTCAGTATTTTTCATTAACTTTTAAGTCCTTGAAAACTGTTGGAGAGGCTTTTAGAAGTCCTTGAAAAGTCCTTAGACTTTACTCATACTTGCCTGTATGAACCCTGACTCAGCTGAGCGCGAAATTTATCCTGCTCATAAATGTTAAAATGCCAACAATTACTGGCATTTTAACATTTATTAGCATGATAAATACAATATTTGAGAGACTTTAAGCAAGGAACTTCTTTATTTGTCGGTATTTTAGTTTTTATGGGCTGTTGAAATTTCGTGCTCAGTTGAGTTGAACTTGAAAAAAGTTTTATAGCGTCGGGGCCAGTCCTCCTGGGTAAAGCTGAAAAATAATGCTGAAAAGATATGGGCATTGACTCGACAAAACCTGTCTATGGGTTTTTGGACAAAGGGAGACTCAAATGAGTCTCCTCAGCTACATATACTAGCTAGAAGATTGAAATTTCACCTGTGACAAATTTAGATATGATACTTTCCAAAACACAAATAACAAAGACACTGATTAGTCTGCGGGGATGAGCAGGCTGGTGTGCATTTTTGTTGTTTGCAAACCCCGAAGACAGGTTTTCTCACACCGAGGCCCTCAATGTCAGGTTGAAAGACCTGCCAAAATTATGATTACAATGTTCAAAATTGCATTATCACCGGTACCATTTATATTATTAAATATGCCCTACTCTACAATTGTGAAGTGGAAAACAAGATGTGCTTTACCAATAACCTTCATTGAGCTTCCAACATGTTTAAAAATGAACTGCTTAATATTCATATGATAGATATTTTGCTGTCTAAATCATAAAACGTGGATAAAATATAAAACTTGTTCAATATTGTGGTTTTAAGGAGCGCAGTGGCTGAGTTGGTAGAGCGTTAGAATCGAAGGGTTGCTTGTTCAAGACTTACCGCTGGCATAGTTGCTGTGTTGTGTCCTTGATCAAGACATTTTCTCCGCTCCTAAATATTGGTTCAACCCGAGAAGACAGGAAATCATCCTAACATGGCTGAAAATTTGTTGACTGGGACGTAAAGCACCAAAACAAACAATATTCTGGTTTCATAATTTTCACATTTCACACGGTTGTATACCTTTAAGTTATTACAAAAAGCTGTGCAATAAAATCAGGTTTCTTAATTAATGATTTTTAAAACTATTCTCCAATTGGACTGGTGTATTACATATTTTAGCAAAAACATGAGAGATTGGTACTTAAGGTATTGGCGACCAACCGAGGCTCGGACAAGCCTCATTTGCTGTCTCATCAGAGCATTGGACAAAGACTACAAATGCGCAGATCCAGAGAGGGGGACAGGGGGTCCGGACCCCCTGAAAAATCACAAAACTATAGGGTTTCTTAGCAATACTGGTCAGGATCCCCAGGGAAAATCACAAAGCTACCAAACCAGCATACAATGATGTGCCATTATCGGCCCACCAGCAATTTAAATGATGTTTCGCTGGCGGGCCGATAATGGCACATCATTGAATGCTGACTTGGTAGCTTTAGTGGTATTTCGATCCTCACTTCCCTCATCAATTGAAGAAGAAAAAAAACGTCAGAAGTTGAGACCCCCTCCAGCGCCCTAGATAAGCTTTTGGGTCAATTGGGTATTTACGCAACCTGGTCATCCTCAATTGCGTACTTGCAAAAACAATGGCGTATTTTCATATTTTTTTATGCCACGTTTTTTTTTCTGTGATTACACATTTTCTTACTGCATGAAGCCATCGGGAATGTGCTTGCATATTTATCCACTCCCATCATCTGCCTTTCTAAAGTATCAAACTAGCATATTTTATTGTACCTGAAGCAAATCTCATCCCCTTATTGACATCCGAGCGTGTACACTTTGCAAAGTTTCACTTTCATCATAGTGTTTTTCCGCGAAATACTGGACTGGGCACCGATATTTTATTCACAAACTGCTGGAGTTATATTGCGCGCTCACTAGTACAAAAAAAAAATCAATACCCGACGGGCATTTGTTTATTACTGAAATGGACCAAACGGTACGCAATGACATCGCATGTAGTTACATACCGATCGTCAGAATTGCTTTTCGGTATGCACACATTTCATTTTAATTGCTTTTTTGAGGATTTTAATTGCGTATTTACGCAAATATGCTGCTTATCTAGGGTGCTGCCCCTCTGACAAAACTTTCTGGATCTATGCATGCTACAGTGGCGTTTTTGACAGCTGTACAAGCACATTTGAAGTGGCTTTATGTTTATGCAATAAATACCAAAAGTTCATGGACTGGCCCTATTTTATCTTAATCTTTTTAAATACACAGTAAATGTTTTAAAATTTTGACTGCTATTTTTCTGACAATAAGGTTTCATAAACATGAGCTGTCTGATCAGGGTTTGTACAATGAGCATTTATTTAAGCAAAGATCTGATATCATGGATTCAAACACTGAACCCTGGTCAGACTTCTTCTATGGGAGTAAGGGTGAAAATGACTGAAAAGTCTGAGTGGTGTAGCCATCCTCTTGGTGCTCCCCAGTCTGGTCCATGGCAAAGCCCTAACCCGACCTAGGTTTTGTCACTAGTAAGACTCTTCAGGGGTATCCTGGTAGAACTGGATTCTATGACTTCGAATCGTTGAATGCTCGGAAAACATTTGAAAGCACTTTATATAGTCATGAAAAATGGCTCCAAAACGCTCCTGGAGCCACCAGCTATGGGAGTGGTCTGATCTGGGATCATATCGTAAGTAGATGAGAGAGCAGACAGAAATTGTTGTTAATTGCAGGAAAAGGGTTAATAACACAAGACTGATTCAAGTACAGTAAAACCTGTCTTAAGTGGCCACTCAAAAATAGGCAAAACAAAGGTCTTAAAGACAAATGGTAGCTTAATCAGTCTTGAAAAATTTTGGTCTACTTTTTGAGTGGCCGCTTAAGGCAGGTTTTACTGTATTTGGGACGATTTTGTAAGGAGTAAAAGCTGTTATCTTGTATCAGAATATTTTTCTTTCTTTTATTTGTTTTTGCTGATGATTTTGTTTTATTTATATCCCAGTGTTTTAAACTAATAATCTCTTAAAAGTATTTATTGTTTTTGATATCATAATCAGAATCATATTTTCATTATTAACAATAAATTATTTGTTTTTAGAAAAGTTATTTGTGTGAAAAAGGCTCAAATTTTGTCCTTTTGCATGTAGTCTTACTCAGAAACGATAAGCCTATCAGGTATGTCACTGACCTTATTAAAAGATGCTGAATTATGTAATCGGATTATTACATCCGCATCCATTTTAAAGCAAATTTATTAAACTTGCCAAACCTTATATGTTTACCTGCATGGGCTTAGCGAAAGCAGGTCTAGTAATAGGTCCACTCCGTCTGTCACCTGCGTCGCTTTAGGGAAAGTAGGTCTAGGAATGGGTCCACTTTGTCTATCCATCCCCTTATCCATCTGCAACACTTTTGGGTGCCTAGTTTGTGTAATCTGTAACTCCAAAAGTTTTCATTTCTTTATATTCAAACTTTGCATAATGATTGTTCACATATTGAAGAATTGCACCTTTTATTTTGTGCACATTTCACTAATATTTTTTCAATTTTGAGATGGTATCTGGTTTGTGTAATCTGTAACTCCAACAGTTTTCATTCCTTTATATTCAAACTTTTCATTATGATTGTTCACACATTGAAAATATGTACCTCCCATTTTATGCAAATTTGAGTTATATTTTCTCATTTTTGAGGGGTGATGAACACAAACTTTGTATAGTGATTAATCATACATTGAACATGTGCACCTCGTATTTTGTGCACATCTGATAAATATTCTAATTTTTTAGGGTTGTTGAACTTTTTTTTTCAATCCGAAATGCTTAGGGGTTGTCTGGTTTGTGTAATCTGTAACTCCAGTAGTTTTCATTCCTTTATACTCAAATTTTGCATTATGTTTGTTCACTGATTGAAGATGTGCACCTCCTATTTTGTGCACATTTGATTTATATTTTTGGGAGTGTTGAACTGGGACATTATTACGTCTACACCACCTTTGGAGAGCTTACATTGTGTAATTTGTGTGTAATCTGTAACTCAAACAGTATTCATTCCTTTATATTCAAACTTTGCATAATGATTGTTAACATTGAAGATGTGCACTGGCGACGCAGGTCCAGAGCAGATCTAGGTCTTGTTTTATCATTTGGAGCATGTGTGTTTATAAGATTAATTATGGTATCCTGTAAGATAGTCTAATACCATACCAACAGTTGTTTTGGCGTTTATTGCCACTTTCAACAACTTTTACAGTCTTACGACATGCCCTACATGAAATGTAGGTCTCTGTGAAAATATGTGGCTGGAATGGGGTTTGAACTCGTGACCCCACTATTACAGTCCATAGAAGTCAGATAACCAAGCTTGATTGCTAAGTAAACTGGTAACATTGATCTTCACTACTTAATGTATATTACCATATTCACCTAGATTAACACACATTCATGAATGATTGTTCATCGTAAATAATGCAGTGTTTTTCAACCTATTGCATTCAGAGTGGCCAAAACCAGGGGCGGATCCAGGATTTCTGGAAAGGAGGTTCATATGTATAAAGGTGTGGGAGTATGCTTTGCTGATTTTATCTCATTTTTCTAAAATATCGGATGAAAAAGAAATAATTTGGTCTCTCTGAGACCAAATTATTTCATTTTCATAAGATATTTAAAAACAGTGGGCGGGGAGGGGGGTTTGTGTGTACCCCTTGAACCCCCTCTGGATCCGCCACTGCAAAACTCTATAGAGTTTCATTTCTGAATGCAAATAGTGTTTAACAAACATGAGTTGAAAACAGTGTAGATCATGATCATATGGCTTCTAAGTAGTCAGCTGGTCTGGATCTACTCTGTTTTCAAAGCTGGATATATCTGGGTTGTTTAGATTCAGGCATTTAGTGTGTAACAAGAAACTATTTTCTTCATTTCTCAACCAAAACATATGTTGTGGGCACTCAAAAGAAATGTCTCAGTGAGACAATTTTTTAGAGTATCCAAAACATATGTTAAAACTGATGGGTAAAGAAATATTTACAATTTTACGTTTTAAATTTTTGTTGATCTAAACCTGTGAAATTCTATGAGTAATGTGCACTTCTAAAGAGGTGAAGCAGATATATAGATTGTACAAATTTTAACCAGAGTTTGCGAGGAACTTTTCCCACTAAAACAGATTTTTTTACTTATAAAAATGGTTAATGGTAATTTTTGGAAAACTAAAAACTTATTTTTGTAACTGTTCGCACATAGAGTTTTAGTCCTAAGGTCGATTTACAAATTGCATGTCAGAATAGGAAACAGTGACTGTTTTTTGTTTGATCTGGGTTTGTTCTGTTTGTGAGTAAATAATGTTTGAAATTGACCAATGTTAACCTACCATATTTTTTAAACTCTTTCCTTGCTTATAGTGGCAGCTTTTGTTGTCTGATGATATCCTTTGAAAACAGTTTGGATACAGATCAGGAGATGGGTCCTGATCTGAATCGAAACCGTTTGTGAAAAAGGTAATTTTGAAAAAAAGAGAGAGTCAGCAAATGACAATAAAAACATGAAAGCATTATACAGCATGCAAAGAGTTAAGGAAATAGCTTCATATTTATTCAGAAATTTTAATGAAGGAATATTTTATTGCCGTTTTTAGGACTTAATTTTTATTTTCTTTAATACCACAAGTATGGAAGATCAGGGGATACTGTACTTCTTCGATGTATGTGCATGAGTGCAACAGATTTTTATGTTGCCATAACCTTTGAACTCATGTTAACTTTTTAGCTAACCTGAGTGGAATGCTCAAGTGAGGCATTATTATGCCAATGATCAATCATTTTCCATCCGCATGGGTGAAAGTTTTCAGGATTATTCCTGAATTCAGGATTTTGAGGCTGACTTTCCATAGAAAGTCAGCCTCAAAATGCTGAATTCTACAGGTAATTATAGCTTTTCTGATTTAGTTTCAAAAGGTATTTGACCATTAAACTTGGAATTTTGATAATTTTGAGGCAAACTGAAAGTTTTAAATTCTGATTTTCTAAAGTTTAAGATTTTGGAAATTTGAACTTTCACCCTTGCGTCCGTTCACATTTTGAAAGAAGTATATCTCCGGTAGACAAATCAAATTGCATGTGTAGCTACATTGGACAAAGGGGGGGGGGTGGGGGGGGGGGGGAAGGTTGCATAAGGCAATTGGGCTGATTGGATTGGAACTCAAGTTGTCATGGCAACATAAAGCTCCCATAGAGTTGACATGGCAACATAAAGCAGTAGCTTCCATAGACTTATATCTGTAAAAAAACCCTAAAAGAATCTTCTCAAAAACCATGAGGCCCACAGCTTATATATTTAGTATGAAGTAATTTCTAGTAGTCCCCTTGGTAAATCCTGCCAATCAAGCCCCTGAGGTCTAAGCTGGCCATGGCCTGGGGGTCAAATATAGTTCACACAGGCTGAAAATGAGGGGGGGATTCTGAAACCATATATATTTAGTATATACTAGGCCAAAAAAAAAAAACGTGGCACATAAAGATTAAAAATATTACGCGTTAAATGAGAGTTACAAAATTTCATCTGCTATCTATGTTTCGCTACTATTCCTGCCACACATTATTCCCATTGTTTGAATGGGCTCAGTCAACCGAAACCAGTGTACTGGTTGTCTTTTTATTTTCAAGGTTTTTCTCTTGCACATTCATTTTATTTAGATTTACACATGTAATAACTACTGAAATCACTAGTATGGTATCCAATTTGCTTGATAACATTTAAAAAATTTAAAATTAGAAGTTACACATTGCTAATTTACGATGCCAAAACGGACACATGTTGAATGCGAAAAGGCGATAAGAATGCTACAAGCTAACGTGACGCCATTGGTGATAGCCCAACAATTTCGATGCCATGCAAGGGTAATTGAACGTCATAGGAAACGATTCTGACAAATTGGAACAATGTCAGACCGTGTGCATTCATGACGTCATCGCCTGAAGACGCGATGTTAAGATCGATAAAAACCTTGGTTTAAACTGATGAATCAATTTCGTCTGGTGACAATGAAAGCTAGGACAACCCCAGGAACTCATAATCCAAGAATCAGCGCTCAAACTGTGACACAACGTTTGCGAGGTATTTACGAAATACCCCCATATACAATGTATGTTTTATATGTGGCGTTTCCTTTTTGGCCTAGTATATATAAAAATGTGCCCCTCGGGCTCAAATTGACCGTACCCTGGGGTCTTTAACTTAGTATAATATAAAAAACCATAGTCTTATAGAAGGGAAAAGCTTTGAAAAATCTTCTTTTAAACCTTGATGCCCAGGGCTTCTAGATTGAGTATGTATCAATGCATAGTGGTCCCCTGGGGTCCAGATTGGTCATGCCCCGGTGGTCACTTCTCTTACACTCCTGATAAATAAAAAAAATCAAAATTTCTGAAACCATAAGGCTAACAGCTCAGGTGAGTGGTATAAGATTATTGGTCTTCTTGTTACAATGGATACCTTAACCCTTAATGCACCAATCACAACAAAAGTCGTCTGTTTTTTTCGTCTGCTAAAATGCTGGCAAACAGTGTGGACCCAGATCAGACTGCTCCTATAGGAGCAGTCTGTTCTGGGTCCACACTGTTTGCTTCTTTACTTAATTTGTCAGTAATGTGAGGTAATTATTTGCAGCAGACAACATTTTCAGATGCATCTTTGGAGAGTTCATTGAGAAGCTATTGTGTGAATGGTTGATAGCAAAAATCAGCTGATTTTACAGGAATAAATGTTTCAAATGTGGAAAAGCATCAATTCGCTTTATTATATTTTATTAATAAATTGATAAAACCGGCTCATTCTTATTATTTTGTGTCAATCAAAACCTTGGCCAAAATAAGCAGTTGTTTTATACACAATAGAAATTATACACGTGGAAAAAAGTTAAGGAACACTTGAAGCTCTGATTTTAATGTTTGAATATCCAAATTACCTGAGGCTTACGATTCTGGATTTTTGATAGGACACTTTGGAAAGCATTGCCAACTTACAGCTTGAATTGCTGTAGTCCAATGCATTTTTTTGTGCTATGGAGGATACAATATGCGGCACGTTAATAATCTCAATTTTCCTGAATACACGTTTGCCTTTTTAGTTTCTGCACACCATAAGAGACAATCTTGGAAAGCAAAAACAGCGTAAAATGAAAGAACTGATCATATCTAATGAATAAATGACGTTGGTTTTGAAAAAGAGTGTATCAGCTTTGAGTAACATAACCCTATACGATCTGCATTTTGCACTAGTTCCTATGGAAACCGATATCCTTAGATAATTTCCAAAACATAAAAAAATTCGAATACTTCTGTTGTGATTTTATGATAAAAATGTATGTTTTGAAAGTCCTGAATGGACATATTCAAAATCTGGCTCAATCATAACAACCAGTAAAATATATAGACAAAGAAGGAAATGTGGCATAGAATGATGTCATTGGTACAGTATGCCCCCTCCTCCGACAAAAGGCCAGGAAAGTAAAAGATTATGATCAAAGTTTGTCACACAGACTATCAGCTTTTTGTTTACGAAAAAAGGGTACAATCAGACTTCATGGAAGGAATTTATTGCAAGAATTATCAATAGGGTCCTAAACTCAAAAATTAAACTTCTGTATCCAAAATGGCCGCTTCCAGCCACAGTAATTGCTTGATACTCATCATTATCACTTTGAGGCAACTTTAGACAAATCAGGTGTTGATAATTTAAAAAATTTCGTTAATACACTTTAAGAATGTAGGGAAATGTTAGTCCAAAGTATAGCCTCATAATACAAGAGGTGTTCCCTAATTTTTTTTCCATGTGTAAATTAATAGAAACAACTTTTTCTGTGGGCAAAAACAGTGAGTATGATCAGGAAATACCACAATCACACACTGCAGACCAACCCAATGCAACGTGATGAAGAGCCACAAACCACTAACAGTCACAAGACATCAGGAAGACAATTAAAGCAAAGTAACCAGCTCTCTCTCCCTCGTCAAGATGATTGCAATACTAGAAAGGACACAAAGTAATGCATAACAAAAACCAAGACCAGCACAGAACCCCCACAATCAATGTGAGGTACATAAAACAATGAATCAACAACAACACAACCACCACCTTAGAACGGACAGCAGCCTATGCCACCAAGAGACCTAAATCCATTTTACTGGCGCCAAATCTTCGCCCTAGTTTCTGTTGTTGTTAAAACTTAAAATTTGTTTAGCTCGCATGGAGGTTTCCTAACTAATGCAATGCATCTTCACAGAATTTCCGTTCTAAGGCAGTGGTTCTGTTGTTGTTGACTTGTTGTTAATTGTTACTCCCATTGTGGGAGTCAGTAATTGTTCTATGTTTTGTTGTACGTTACTTTATGTCCATTCTAGTTTTGCAATAATCTTGATGGGGTAGAGAGCTGGTAGCTTTGCTTAGTTTGTCTTCATGGTGCCTCGTGATTGTTGTGCGGCTCTTCCTCACGGTGCCATGGGGTTGTCTGTAGTTTGTGATTGTGGTATTTCCTGATCATACTCACTTTTTTTACTGTTATTTCATGCTTTGTACACATTAAATGAGAGATTTATCTCCACTGTAACACATACCTCTTTGCACGCTGGGTACTTTTACATATACTGAAGGACTTTAAAAACGCACCACCTGCTTAAATGTGGATTTATGTCGAAAATTGAATATTTTCATTATGCGAAAAATAAAATTGAAAAGTTCCGTCATTTAGCTTGCATTCAATAAGAAAATCGAAACGCTGTGGCTTATGATTGCCGTGACGTTGCGATAATTCTGAGACAACTCAAATTTAAAAAGTCACAGAGTATCAATACCTTCCATTATGAATGAAAAAAAGTTTTCGAACCGATGTTGGTTCTTGAAAGCAAAAGGAAAGATAAATCAGATCATGAAGTTTTAGGCCTCTGGCAACGTTCATTACTTCTACATGACGTCATTGAATTTTGACGTAAATGGCCGTTTATATCCTAAGGATTAGGAATAATCAAAACTTTTTATCGCCAACAGATACTCCTCAATCAGTTGCATAAAAGACAAAAGTATCGCGACATGCGCGGACGTCACCCGTCTGTTATTGATGTTTAAAAATTTAAGATCGACGTTTGCAAAGAAACTGCGAGTGGGAGTGTAATAAAACGATTATTTATGAAAACTTTTGTGTTTTTTCCATTTGTTAAGATACTTGGCTACCACCTAAAAGTGTTTGTTTTCAATTTGAATCAAAGTCTCATTTGTCAGACGACAGTTGTTGAAAAACACTTAAGTCGATATTACGTCAGAATGAACAGCATGAACAAATTGAAATAAGGGCAAATCATTTTGCATTTTGCAAGAGGATAAGAAATGATAACGAAAAAATCCTTAAATCAATCATGTGGTAAAGACAGTGAATGTAAAATGGTGCGTTTCTAAAGTCCCTCAGTATACTTTGTTGCCAAAAGAACTTTCAGGAATACCATCAAAATGTCAAACATTTTGGATTCAGCTCAGGGGGGGTCCTACTTTTTTTTATAGTTAAAGCTGCATAGTCGGTAACTTTTGATCTTCTAATTTTAAAAATAATGTTTTTATTTTTCAAGAACACAGTAAAAATACCCAAATTCAGGTAAACATTTTACCATTTTCGTAAATCTTAACAAATTATTACTATCAAAACAACTGCATTTATGTTAAAATTCAACGGTCTAGAATTATTGGAGGGACGCAAATAATTACCAACAAGAGAAGAAAACACCTATTTGATAAGATAATTCACTTTTCCATGCAGTTTTTAGCTGTAATGAACATTTTTATTGTGAAACATAGCTTAATTCTACTTTTACAAATGATTTAAAAAGAAAATATTTTTTTTCGAAAAATGTTCATAGTTACAGAGTATGCAGCTTTAATGTGTGGATCCAAATACCACTAATATCAGGTCATCATCAGCCCACCAGCGAATCACCATTTAAATGGTGTTTCGCTAGGGTGCCAATGATGGCCCAATATTGAATGCTGGCTTGGTAGCTTTGCGATTTGTCAGGGATCCGGACCAGTATTGCTTAAAAAACTTTATTTTTGTGATTTTTTCAGGGGGGGGGGGGGGCGAACCCCCTGTCCCCCCTCTGGATCTGCGCATGAGTGTTGACTGGGACTTAAAGCATCAACTCACAAGAACAGATACTAGAGAACATGACCATGAAATACCACAATCTCAGACCTTAGTCTACTTATGCAGGCTATTACACCAAGAGAATAACACATTTAATAAATCAGAGAAGTGTAGTGGCAAGTTGGTAGAGCATTTGAATTGGGATCGAAGTGCCGCTAGTTCGAAACTCACCGGAGACACTGTGTTGTGTCCTTAAGCAAGACACATTATCCTCTGCTTAGTATTGGTTCAACCCAGGAAGACAAGGAAAAACCCCAGCATTAACACACTACCAAGAGAAGGAACACATTTACACGAACAAGTAAGTGATACATTGTAAGCAAAAGAGCCACCTCTCCCTTTTTCAGTGAGAAAATTGCCGAAGTAGAAAGGATACAAAGCACCACAAACACTAACGATAAAAATAGCTTACAAAGGGAGTATCAATCAATTATTATGTCCCCCACCCCCTGGGTTTTGGTGGCTGATTCAATAAACAACCCAGGATTAATAGCCTATGATATATAGGACATAAAGACCGATATATAGTCTGAGGACAAACTGCAGCCTTCTTTGAGTGAGAGGGTAGTTGTCGATGGGCATGGTTGTCATACATCCCTACATTTTGGTGTCAAAGCTAAAGATAACCAAGACAAAGTTCACACGTTGTACTGGTTACCTAAACTCCATAAAAACCCTATAAAGCAAGATTTATTGCTAATTCAAGTTCTTGTACGACAACAGAACTTTTTAAATTGTTAACCACAGGTCTTACAGCTGTTAAAAACATGTTATTAAGCACTGTGAAAAGGTATATGAGAGATATGGTAAAAATCTATTTTGGTCTATTAAAAATTCAGGTGATATTATTGATAAACTTAAAGCTAGAGATTTCAATGCGACCAGTTTATCTACTTATGATTTTTCTATTCTTTACACGACTTTACCTCATAATTTAATTAAAGATAAACTTATTGATCTTATTGAAAGAACCTTCAATAGAGAAGGCTCTCCTTACCTTGTATGTAACGACAGAAGCCCATTTTTACTTTGGAAAAACCTAAATTATATGCATGGTCTCGTCAAACTGTATGTGATGCACTGACCTTTTTGTTGGATAACATTTTTATTCGGTTTGGCACCAAGTTGTATAGACAAGTAGTTGGGATTCCTATGCAGACTAATTGTGCTCCCCTGGTTGCCGATTTATTCCTGTTTTGTTATGATAAAGACTTTATGATGTCTCTGTTGATAAGCAGGCTGATATTATTGATGCTTTTAACACTACATCCAGATATTTGGATGATATTTTAAACATTAATAGCGTTTATTTTGTCAATATGGTAAATCAAATATACCCTTCAGAGCTCCAACTTAATAAACCTAATACCTCTGATACAGAGGCCATGTTTTTAGACTTGCATTTGTCCAGTTCTAATGATATTGTTTCTACTAAAATTTATCAAAAATCAGAAGTAAAATGGACAAAAGATTTCCAAAATCATGACATTGTTTGGGAATTAGCATATCAGATGTCACACAGATGCACGATTGATATAAAATTGAGAAATTTTCAATACAAAATTAAAATTTAATATGAATTATACCAAACAATAAATACTTATTTAAATGTAAACTATACTCAACTACAAAAGAAACCCATCAGTCATTTATTAGGGGAATTATGGAAAATAGAAGGAAGAACTGAAAATATAATTATACCATATTCCTTAACAATCAGTTCTGCATTAATTAAATGAATAATGTACCCGTTTTACTTAAATCCGTTCATGCTGTTCGTCAGTGTTTACACAAGGGGTCATTTTCAAAAATGACAAGTTTCTCACTGGAGAATGAATATCTCGTTCTCGGCTAAATCAGTTCACTTGAGTAAATTTCGTTAAAAACGGGCATGGACCTCTTTTGCTGCAATAACTGCATCATAATGAGGTCGAATCATATGCATGCGATGTCGCATAGCGTTCATGTGCATCTGCGCCCATTCTTAATGGAGAGCAACCTGAAAGTATCGTAGGTTCCGAGGTTGTACTGAACAATCCCGGATGCGTCGCCAGAGCGCGTCCCACAGCTGCTTTATAGGATTAAGATCCGGGCTTACTAAACTAACGCGGTTTGGTTAGCTTCTGCACACACTCGATGGCCTCGGCTGAGAGGGACATATCAGTTATTGGACGAACTAACTGATTTAGACGAGAACTCGAGGGCAACCAATTCTCTGAAACTTTCATTTTCAGAAATGACCCCTTGTCTATACACTGGTGAATAGCATAAACGGTTTTAAGTAAAACTGTAACATTATTCAGTGTATTGGTGCATAATTGATTGTTAAAGAATATGGTGTAAACAATGTTTTTATTTCTTAATTATTATTCCATAACTGCCCCAAAAAGTGGCTGATGGGTTTCTTTTGTAGTTGAGTACAGCACCAACCGTTTTATGTGATTTTTGTGCAATGCAGGAAGAAACCAATGCACACTTATTCTGGGACTGTTTTTTGTGCAAGGGTATTGGTCCAAAATCCAAAAGTTTTTTACAAGATAACAATTTGTAAATAGACTTACCGTATTATAGAACAAGTTTTGGTATTTTAGATAAAACAATATAAAAACACCAATGATCAACTTAATCATTCTAATAGCCAAATATAGTATATTTGCATCAAAGTATAAAATGCAGAGACCAACTGTTGAGGACTTTCTTAAGACATTCCACCAAAGAAAGGAAGCAGAACACTATATTGCTTTAGCCAAGGACAAAATCGAACAACATAATCAGAAATGGGGATTTTTGGGAAACTTCGAATAGGTTTTGTTCTTCCATTTTGTTTTTTTGTCTGATTGCTTTATAATAATAGTTATAATAAGAATGATAAACAGCATCAAAAGTTTCTTCAAATATACTACAAAATAGACCCAAAACCTCTTATTTGCTAGCGTGTTAGAAAAAACAAATATTTCATACAAACTGGCAAAGACGTTGGGAGGCAGGCGTAGAGACTTTTTCTATTTACTTATTCAGTTATTTACTTAATTATATATAGTTAATTAGTTAAAATACTGCAGTATTTTGAGTTACATTCGAACATTACTATATAATACATACTTAAGTCTAAATTTGTTTGGCAAACCATTTTAGTATATGTTTTAACGAGAATCAGCATGGTTGACGCTACGGAGAAAACAAGCATTTACACAATGTAGTTAACTAATTAAAAAACAAAAACAGCGGATATATAGATGTGTATATGTGGTTAAAAAATACACTAATCCATATATACAATCGCATTTATATTGCCTCTGTCATGTTGGTTCTCGTTTTGATAAAATATTGTGTCATTGTCAAATATATTGTATGCTTATTTCATGTTACATATACTGTACAGATGTGTTTCTGAATAAAGAGTAAATGACAAACAAAAAATTATGATAAACGTGACGATTTTGATTTTGAAATTGTCAATTTCTCATTTTTAGTTGGTGATGTCCCTCGCTCTACATCCTATGGAGTCTACATCTCTCAGCTCATTTGTTTTGCTAGAGCATCTAGCTATGTTGCTGACTTCAACACTTGCAATAAATTGCTAACTCAGAAACTTCTTAAACAAGGCTATCGGTATCATAAACTTTGCAAAACATTTTCTAAATTTTATAGACGATACTATGATTTGATATCTAAATTCCAAGTTGGACTTAAATCTCTCTTGTGCCAAGAACCTGAATTCTATGGTGACTTGGTGTATAAATTGAAGAAGACTGTTGGCTCTCATAATTTTATATTATAAAAAGAATGGCTATAACATTAATGTATTGCAACAGACTGCATGCTTGGCGGTCAATCCAATCACGGTTGGCAACTTTGCTTTCCTCTTTACTTGCACGCTGGTGGGTCTGACTTTAGACTCTGTGACGGTTCCAACTTAACGACTTATCTATTTATGAGATGGTAGGGGCCTGATGCTTTGGCTGTTGTCAGGCTCTCCGGGGTTTACTTGTTGGATTTCTTTAGCTCTGGTATTCAGTTTTATGTACTGTTAAGTCCTCATCTTTGCTTAGATCCTTTTTGTATCTTGATTTATATGTTCTAGGAGATGATGCATGGATAAGTTAGGGGTCTTTCTTGCAAACCAAACATCTATGTGTCTTGATCCACATCTGAACTAAGGGTGAGGTTTGCGCCGTTAAACCGGTTTAAGCCCTCCTGTAAAATATTTTACTAACTGTTCCAAGGCGTTACTTCTTTTGTGGATCATTTGTGTTATTTATGTCTTGTGTTTGCCATGCTTTCGCGTCTGTTCATTGCTGCCTTGTGGTCACCTGAAGAGAAAGGGCTGACCTCTTGACTCTTGTTTGTGATGTTTATTGTGATTTTGTCACTTTCCTATTTTGTATCCTGGGACAGGTGTGGTACTTGGTTGTATCAATTCCCGATCCTTGCTGGCTTTTTTTCCCTTTATATCAGAGTTACCCAACACATCTAGTGCAACAAACATCTGTCTGATGCCACAATCACAGACTGTAGACCAACCGAGGAAGATACGCAGAACACAGTCACAACACAAAAGTAAAGCAGCCAGCATGAGGACTTGTCCTCCGTGATACTGAAAAACTGTGATACTGAGATACTGAAATAAGAGTGTTGAAAAAATTCAAGCTGCAGACCGAGTTAAAAACAGCATTACTTATAAAATGAATATACAATTATTTCTATCTGCTGGTATTTATTACATCATAGAAGCTGTGATAATAATACTAGCAAAACAGAGAAACTTTCTTGGTTAAAATTTCAAAATTGAGGTGTTTCAGCGGTCTGCTCCCTGAAAATTATAATAGATAATTTATAAAATTCTGTATTTTTATCTCGTAAATGATACTTTAGAGTAAAAAGGAGGGATAGCAGGGCATTTTCAAGAAAAAGTAGGGAAAAGTAGGAACACAACAAAAAGTGGGGAGTAGTAGATAAAGTAGGGCCCACTTGAAAGCCTGATTAATCAATTTATTCTCTGTCAAAATCAGCACGATAAAAGTTGGCACAATAAAACCACCAAAACAGAATAACTTTTGCATGTGCAAAAATAAAAACTGAGAAATTTAGTTGCCTGCCTAATTAATCTAAATGAATTTACTTTTTAAAAAAGTTAGGGACAATTTAAACATGACCCCCTCCCCTGCTAGGAAGCCTAAGTTAAAGGTGACCCCCCTACTAGCCACATGGAAATTCATATACCCCCTCCCCTACTTTTAGCTGCCCCCCCTCCCCCCTGGCACTTAAATAATGAGCGGTCCCTTACAAGGTTTCAAACCAAACATTTACATAGAACATTCATCAATAGAACAAAAAGAGGATATTCAAATTTTTGAAATGAATATGCCATTTATTTCGAGTGAAGGGAAAATGCATATTTCATGAGTGGTGATGCATATTTCATGAGTGGTGAAGCCACAAATAAAATATATATTTTCTCGCTTCACAGGATGAAATAAATGGCATATTCATGACAAAAATTTGAATTTTCTTTTTATTATATACAATTTTAAGCGTGACAGATATTTTACAGTAAACGACATCATACACGTTCGCACATTACATCATATTAATGATGACGTTGCATAATGTGCAATTTCAGTCAAAACTGAAACCTTAGGAGCAGGAGTAGAAAAAGTGAAAATTTCAGCAAATCCCAACAATTTAATTACCAAAATTTTCCTTGCGATTTAACTAAGAAAATGAATGCCCACACTTTGTGTTTTTGGTCCACTTATAGAAAAGAAAGAATAAGAAAGAAAGAATAAGAAAATTACAGGTAGAATATGTAAAGAAAACACATGAGAAAGATTTAACTTGATCAGGAATATTTTGGTTAAAAACCAGTTTATCGTAAGGGCAGATCTTTTTATATTGTCTTTCTTTCTCTATATACTGCCTGGCACTCGCTTTTGAGCATTATCGGCAGGTGTACATAGTACACTCCGGGTTGCAAGATAAAAGCCTACAAGTAACCATATCGAAATTACCGTAGGGTTCTATAACCTGCACAAGGGATGACTTTCCCTGCACAGGGGACATCCAGTTAACGTCCCGATCCGAAGGACGATGCACTGATCTAGTGCCATCCCTGCAAATGACACTAGAGAAAGCGTGTTCGGATTCCGAAATTTTCCTCGCCGTGAGCGGGGATCGAACCTGGGACCTCTAGCACCAGAGGCAAGTGCTCTAACCACTGAGCTACCACGCTTTCTGTCCAAATATATACTTTAGATAAATAGGACAATACTTGCTCTAGATGCTCCTTAGCCTTAGCACTGGGTGTGAGCGAAAGTACATGTGACCCTTTGTGTTGATCTGTATAGTGGACAAATCCTTGTGTTTTTATGACCTTGATGACGGCATGTGTTTTGTCATCTGTGTAATAAGGTTTTGGACATAGACAACTTGGCAAGCGTGTTTTAATTATTCTTGATTTCCTTATTGAAAAGCTTTGGGCACGAAAAGATGTCGTTTTCTATGGTATAAATTGTTTATTTCGTTCGCAAATCACTATTGCTTGCGATAATTACACATCACCTGTGAACAGAAAATCGACCGATTAAGCACTTTGATTGAAACAAAATATCGGTCAATGCCTTTTTAAGATAGATAAATGATCTATAATGACATTCACATAAGATAAATGTCGTTAGAAATGCGTATGAAAGCACACGAGGAGCATGAGTGACCATTCCCAAATTTTTCAGACTCCATGGCATGTCGCAGAACTAGTGTATAGTTTGTGTTATGACACTTCGATTTGTCTGTATCGTGTGTCTGAGCCACTGCCTAGCCTGATCAGAGTCTTTATTGCCTGTGTGAAGAAAGCATTCCATTAAATGCACAATGAAGAATCTTGCCAGATTGGATGGATATGCTTTTTGATCTGAATCTCCATTGGCACAGTCGTTTATATATTTTGCGTTTCAGAAACTCCCTGAAAAAATACGAGCGGTTCAATATTCAGGAGCTCTTAAAATAACTAAAATCTTCTTCAAAATCTTAATATCGGCCAAAATTACCATCACTTAGGCCAAGGAAGATAGTTCCTTGTCGGTATTGTGTAGACTCGGATTGCATGAAGCACTAGCTGCTCTGCTATACGAAAAGCCTTACATTGAATCATGTTGACATGAGGTAAGCGATCCAGTTCATTAAATATCAGTCTCATGAACTGGCTAAATTGTGAATTTTTGCGAACTCGGCATGCTCGATTTGCAATGTGGCTAATCATGCGCGGATCCAGGAGTTTTTGTCAGGGGGGTATTGGGTCTGGACCCCCCTGAAATCTTAAGTTGTATGTGTTTCTACAAAAATAAGCATTTGGACCCCCCCCCCCCCCCCCTGGAAAAATTGGACCCCCTCTGAATCCAGTTCCGACGGCTAGAAAACAGCCTTGATTACGTTTTTTGAGTCCTCAACTTATTTATATGCTTTTCCAAGGATTCAGAGGGGGTCCTATTTTTCCAGGGGGGGGGGGGGTCCAAATGCTTTTTTCTTAAGAAACACATTTAACTTAAGATGTTACCGGGTGGGAATCCAGACTCCCTATACCCCCTCTAGATCCGCGCATGCTAATCTAGTGAAATAAGCATGTTTATGCTAAACTACTCATTTAGATCTTCCGGAATCTGTGTGACCAAGTTGGGATATCAAGGACAAGTAATACACCAAAACAATGGCTTCCTCGAGTGAAAGACTTTTAGACTTTTCCGTCTTGAAGGCCTATTTGAGCATGCTAGAGAAACGCATCCGTAGCCGGCCATCATGTTCAGATAACCAGGATCAGTCATGCACCTATACATGATGATTATATAAGATACAATGGCTTCCTGGAGTAAAGGGCTTTTCGACTTTCCCGTCTAGATGGAGACATTTCTGAATCATATTTTTAGTTATGATCAGGATTATCAAACTGTGCCTCTAGCCTGGTCATTTGAAGCATCCTAATCCCAAGTCCACCATACAAGGCTAGAGTAGAAGTGTAAATCTGTACCCAAAGACACCCCAGGGGGTACTCTCAATTTTTCTTCATACACAGACTTGGACCCAGCATCTACTGTTTAACCTCAACCCCCCCCCCCCCCCCACCCAAAAAAAAAAACAAAACAAAAAAAAAACAGTAATATCAGGCATACCCCAAAATATTTGAAAATTTGCGACCCAAAAAATAATCCCATTCTGTATCTTGACCTTAAAAAGCCCTAAAATGTATAGAAATGACCCCCCCTCCCCCTAAAAAAAAAAAAATTAGTCCGATTTTGTAATGACCCCCCCCCAAAAAAAAAAAACCCCACAAATCTTCATACTCCCAAAAGTATTACTTTTCTTAAATTTTGAACCGAAAATAATGTTCCAAACCTAAATATATATGAAAATATCGGAGTACCTCCCTCTACCCCGGATAGTCACTGCCTAGGAACCCCCACGACTGGAAGAGTGTCACTTTGTACTATTAGTATTCAACAAACAATGTGTGCATCTGCCAAGTTTTCTCACTTTAGAAAAAGTATTTCAAACATATTTAAATGTTATCCTACAAAAAACATCAAAATCCCTTTATAATATTATCATAACATACTATACAACATGCCTGCAACACGACGTCCAGTGCTGATAGTCAGTTTTGCAACACGCGATGCAGAACAATTTTTGACCCCTCTATGATTTCCATTACAATTAATTGCACTTACATAGCACGGCATTTAGAAATATTAATATAATCTGAAACAAAATACATCATGAAATACTCATAATGCAACACCAGTCATTTCAAATAACGTTTTTGGCAAATATTTATGAAAAGGTACCGGTGTTGCTTTTAAAATCGAAAGTAGAATGATGATTTTCTAAGAAAAAACGTGTTAATAACCAAAATCACGGCAATAAACAGAAAAACGGAGTTATACATTGAAAAGACCTTTACTTATGCTTCTTGTACTACTGGTATTAAGCTGAAATTCTCAAGGTAAATAATATCAAATCACAAAAATAAACAGTCTGAAACTTACTGGACATGCTTCACACAAGGATTTGTCCACTATACAGATCAACAGAATGGGTCACGTGTACTTTTCGCTCCCGTCAGTCGCAAAAATAAAATCTGGATACTACTACCTTAATTACTAAAGTATTTCCAGTGGTGCAGTCTACGAATGTAAAAATTACCGCCCAGTCTAAAATCTTAGTTGGCTTTCAGCATTAGAGTAAATTGCAGTGAATAAAATTTATTAAGTCGAGTACCAGCAAGTTTTGGGTTAGCGATAAAACAATTTTAAGACCCCAATTGCGGGATATTGGTCACCCATATTGAAGTTCGACACAGGGAAACCAAACAGTTCCTGTATGCATTTTCTAAATTCTTTCTTCCGGGTTCAAAACAATCGACGAGAGAATCATTGTCTGCAACCGACAAGATAATATTCTTCGAAGAAACGATAAGAACTCGACATGTAAATGACCTGATCATTCGCAACGAAGAGGTATAACCGGAACAATTCTGATATTTTTCTTCGCATCTGAACTTGTTCGGTCTATCTATTTTATTGTCGGCATTTGTAGCCTAACCTCAAGTATAGATTCAACTTGAGATGACCAATTGTTATACTGAAATAGTGTCTAATCATGTGAGAAGAAATCCTGAACAAAAGCATGTTATGAGCAGCATCCAAACTTCGTCTTGGTCAAAGGGTCAAAGAGAGTGTGGTAGTTGTTGTTGTTGGTAGCTCAGTGGTTAGTGTAATTGCCTCTGGTGCTACAAGTCCCAGGTTCGATTCCCGCTTGCGGCGAGAAAAATTTTGGTGTCCCAACACGCTTTCCTTGGTGTCATTTGCAGGGATGACACTAAACAGGTCTGGGGAATCTCGGAAACACGCGATCAAAATTATCGCTCAAATGCGCAACCACGCTTGAGATTGGCAGACTTGCTAACAGAGGTAGTTATCCTACAATTGCGTCGCGGTTCTGAGCGATAGAAATTTGATTATTGGTTTATCATTTTGGCCCGTTTCCGCTGATTCGATCGATCTTTTTTCAGATGCATTCGAACCAAGGGGTGAGAAACTAAACGGTAAACAAACCAAATTTTCAGGAAAAAAATCACCAAATTGAACCCTTCTGACAGAAACCCATTTTTTTTTCTTACCATTTTCACATCAATTTTTATCATTCAATTGTGGCCGAGCTTCTGATGCTTAAATATTTTTTTGTAATCTTTTATTTGCGTGTTGTAATGTTTCTGAATCTAGGGCACCAACTTTCAAAAGGCAGGACATGTGGTGATGGTCGTCGCGGGAATGCGCGATATATGAATGCCAACAAAACGGAAGTTGACCACCAACTTGTTTCCCCTGATGACGTTAATTCCCCAGACCTGCTAAATAAGTGTGCTTTCCTTCGGATCGGGATGTTAACTGAATGTCCCCTGTGCATGGAGAGTCACCCCTTGTGCAGGTTAAAAGAATCCTACGGTAATTTAGATATGGTGACTTGGGGTGCAGGACAACTCGGCCCAAAACCAACTCGGCCCATGCCAACTCGGCCAACTTAAAACATGGCCCATGACAACTCGGCCCAAGATGCAAAACTCAGCCCATGCCAGCTCGGCCCAATTTAAGTTTTAAATAGACAACTCGTCCCACATTTTAGAGGGATTGAGGTATGTATGTTTTATCATTTAACTGCAAGATTCGCCCCTTCACATTAGCCTAAGAATCAAGTATCCTTACCCGTTTGCGCATGATGAATCATGGTTAGCATTTCTTCTGGGTCTTCACTGTTTGCCAAATTACATATTTAAACGTGAAAAAATGGTGCGAGGCTAGAAGCAGAATTCCATAGTTCCATACTCTATGTTTGATAGCAGGGGCGGCTCTGACCGTTATTCGCAGGCTCGTCTGATCATTCTCTGCTTGTCGATGGGATAAGTACCAACATTTGAGACATAATGAACACTTTGACATCCGTAAACGAGTTTCAAAGATAGGTGACAAAAAAGAGCTTGCTAGTCTCTGGTCGGCAAATGAATCAAATTTTAAAGAAAATGAAGAATTTAATGGAATTTTGAATGCCTCTGTAAGAACAAAAATGCCGTCATCCGACAAAGTTATGCCACATGATCAAATGCACTGGTTAAAGCCACTGATTTTCACACATTTACGATTCATTAAGGTTGTCCCAATTATGCCAATAATATAAGGATGATTAAAGGTGTGCATCTATTGACACCTCGTCCAAACATGCTGATCTCCTTAATTGATCAGTTTACAATTTTCAATGGATAGATGGATGAACAGCCGTGTGGACCCAGGCGCCGATCCAGGATTTTTTGTTAGGGGGGTCCAAGCCCAACGGCCAGAATATAGGATCCGCACATGGGACCAATGGGATGTAAGGGCAACTGAGTGAGGCGTACTTTAAGGCATATGTCACATTCTACGGTCGTTGAACAACTGTAAAATAAATAGAAAGTATGTATCATACCTGTTTTGGCTGTCATCAATCTGCCATTGTTCTAAGAGCCTGTGCGTTCAATTTGAGAACCCTACGCTTTTCGTGAGAACCCTATGCCTTTTCGTTGACCAGTGTGATATAGAGAAAGAAAGAATAGAAGATTTATTGTGGAAAATTAGCAATACAGCATAAGCCAGGGCTCCAGATAAGAGGGGGTAAAGGGTATTTCAGCATTGATTTTTGGAAATTCAACATTGAAAATTTAATTGAAGGGGCCAAGGGTTAAAATACCCTTTGCAGTTTGAAGTTTCAGTGCTGATATTTAATTTATGTGGTGTAATCTTTTATTCTCAATTTCTCAGTAAGAAAAAACTAATTAATATACACCAATTGTATAAATTTTGGAAGTTTTCCTAAAAACGCAACATGTATTTGATACAAGCAACTTTTCTTTAAAATATGTTAAGCAAATATTTGGTCTTTTTACAAGGCTTTGCATTTTCTGCAATTTGATATTTTAAATATGGAGTAAAGTACTCATTAAATTAAAAAGTAAGTGGTGAAATACCCATTGGTCCAAATCTTTATCTAGACCACTGATAAGCCCTGGTGTAAGACATGTATAGAAGTTTTATTTTGTGTTGAATACATTTAACATTTATCATAATCCTTTTAGGGTGCATCTATAAAAATAAGTTAGTCAAAACGTCCCCATTAAAATCTCCCTGTCAGAAGCTCTAGCACAGACACTAAAAGGGCTGCTGCGAGTTTCCGAGTACTCGGATATTCGCGAATCTGAATAAAAAATCGAGTATGAATATTCGTCACTGCCGAGATCGTTGGATCGCAATCTTTTTTTTTTTTTTTTTTTACTGAAACAAGAAGTTGTTCACAAAATGGTCAATTGAAGCTTTTCACTATGACTACGGTTCTAATTGATATCTCTTTAAACACCTTTGTTTCTCGCAGCTTAGTGACGTTTTGCTGTCTAGTTTATCGGCAATTTACAGTAAAGTACATGTATTCCAAAATCAGCTGATGATATATTCCAATCTATTCTGTTTAAACACACCAATTACATTTCATCGGTACATTGTACTATTAAATAAACAGAGCCAAAAGTAGTGTCAATTATCAAATAGATTTCAAAGGGTTCTTTTTTTCTTTGAACTTTTTTTTTGCCGACAAAATGACAGCTGATTAGGCCTACGTGACCCAGGTCATGTTGTCTGTGTGTGAACTACGAGACAAAGGAAAATGGCCTTATACTGAAAACACTTCTGCCAGAATATCTGGTTATCCAAGTTCAGGAAGGTATAAAATCAAAATTAAAGTTATGATTTGTGTTACATGCCTTGACAGTAGGGAGTGGAAATGTAGTCTTATTTTCTTTGATAACTAACTGTATACATGTGGTTATTCTGGTTTAACAGAAAGGGATGATTTATGAAGTAAATAGACTTAATAATAGATGTTTCATAACAGGAGTCTTATTTTTCTATTAACCAGTGACTCGCAGTTCGATCTGTGAATCGTAACTCATGAATCGTGGATCGAATGGGATCGCCACTTGCCTAACTATCCACAGCCCTAGACACTAAGTTTTGTCAATATTCTGGGGTAAGTTTTCTCCACGGACAATTTTTGCTCATTTTTCTCTTTTTATGATTGTGAAATACATTTCACATTTAGGGGGCAAGTAAAAATGTCCCTGAAACCGGTAAAAACGTGACATCTCTAGTAATATGCACTATCTCCCTGTCAAACGCACTAACACAGACCAATCCGGGTTGTTTCAGCCTGGGTCATTTTTGGCTACATTTTGGGGTGATTCCATTTGGCCTATTTTGGAGGGACATTTCAGCCATGGGTAATTTCAGCCAGTGTGAATATTTAAGAAATGAACTCATTTTTTGCAATGTTCATGGAATCATGAATACTTCTGGTCTGGTGCAAAGTAAGTAAAGCCCGAAGGGCTTCACGTTAACTTTGCAAGAGACCCGAAGTAGTCATGATTCCATGAACATTCCAAAATTTGAATTTATATCTCATATTTACATTTTATATTATCAGTCTACTATCAATTCTCAATTTTCATCTAACTTGGCTGGTTTTCCAGATATTTTGAATTAAATCAGACATAACGTAGGGCTTGGAATAGCCAAAACGCCAAAATTCTGCGCTTAACATCATGGCGATAAGTGTTCAACGTCACGCAAACGTCAGTAAACAAGCAACGTTATTGGATGGACTTGACGTTAGCCCGCTAAAATGGCGCATATTTGGGTGTGGCTTAAATCAATTTGTTCATGAAGGTATGAACCACATCTCAAATGTCAAGGTTCATTTGAAGACTCGCAGAGGAAATGTAAATATTAATGCAAAGTTACACTATTTTGTTGCCCAATTGTCTTAAATCAATATTCACCACATTATAGGTTAATGAGAAAGTAAAGTGAATAATCCACACTTATTATTTGGGCCATCGCACATGCATGAAGTAATCATTTAAACATGCATGTGCAGCCATCCAGTGGGTCCAGATGCCTAGATTTCAGCCCATGTGTTAATCCAAGTCCCGACTTTGTGTGTGCAGGCAGCAATGGCTCTGAAGAGATTGCACATTTATGCAGGCTTGACTAAGCCATCCTTGCTCCAATCTTTTTTACGTATGCAGTTTGACATGTATCATAAGGCTTATATACATTGTATCATTGTGCCATCCCATGTGACTTATCACACATGTGGTAAGTCATCCTTTAAACATGAATGTGCAGCCATCCAGAAGTGCCAGACCCCTAAATGTTGGTCCGTTTTACCTACTTTGTATTTATAAGCAGCTAATAAAGGCGCAGATAAGGTTGGTATTAGTTGAATGGGTTTGGGTCTGTATCATCATCTTTTTCAGCTGTGTGGGATTCTTTTGAGACTGCAGCGCTGCACAGGCTAGTATGAGACGTCATAAAAAAGAAATAATAAATATGAGCTTTCTTATTTATATTGTAAATTATTGGGGGTGGGGTGGGGGTATATCTGGCCATAACGACACACCAAAATAGAGGGAAATGACCCACCCTAAATTCAGACCGAAATGACCTATGGCCAAAACGACCCGAAACCGCACAGACATTAGTTTTGTTAATATTTCCGTGTAAGTTTTCTCCGACAGGCATTTTTTGCTTATTTTTCTCTTTCTATGCTTGGTTTTACCAGGGATGGTGCTTCCAAGGAGCGAATTTGGACAGATTGAAAAAATCGGGTACCCAAATCTCGGTGTTGACAGAAATTGATCGATTTTCAGTTTGGTATTTCAAAGTTGTGTCAAAAGTATATTCAAGCCCTGCATATTTCTGCAGTGAATTCTAACCGAGAATAAAGCTAAATTATACCTACACACTGTGACAGGACATCATTGCCAGATATTTTCATTGATCGCTAAGTAACGAATAAAAATTTATAAAATTCTTCGAGATTTCTCTTGTGTTTTTTTTCATCTTTACCCATCTTTACCATTTTCCATGTCACATTTTCCCCCGATCTAACCATGCCAGGATATCCTCATAAAGCTAATCTTACTTTGAGTACAGACTCTTTCACAAAATTTTTAGTGGTGAAGATCGAGCCTGAATTATAGAAATAAATTGTACGGACGACAGTTAAGTTCTTTGTGACAGAGTCTGTATTCAAAGTAAGAAGCTTAAAGAGGATATATCCTGGTAGTGTTTGATCGGGAACAAATGTGGGCTGGAAAATGGTGTATAACTTTCTGGGTATAGTTGAGAAAACATAGAGAATTTGATCAGAATATCCCTCCGTACAATGTATTGGAACATCCATGCAGTGTATCCAAACAAAAACCATGTGACAACCCACACTGTCTTCAATCCAAGCTGAAGCTCCCTTGTTAAGGATGGCTCAACAATGTCAGCCAGGGAACTTAAGACTGTAAAATATAAATATAGCTACGTATTCAAGATTTGTGGAAATGAAAAAAAAGTAACATACATGTATGGTCTGTGGCCAGGGCTAATAAACATTCAGATGTTGTATTTATCTGGCTAATAATTGTTAAAATGCCAATAATTTAACAATTGTTGTCATTTTATCATTTACTAGCAGGATAAATTTCATGCTCAGTTGAGTTCAGCATGAAAAAAAGTTTTATAAACTCCAGGCCAGATCATTAACTGGAAGATTTCATTTGCGAATTTCATCACTTCGGGAGTTAAGAATTTTGTTTTGTTATAATTATTGTTTTGTTATGATTATTACAGGTTGATTTCAAGCAAAGATGCCACCACCCCCTCCGCCGCCCCCGGGGCCACCCCCTCCAGGTCCACCCCCTCCACCAGCGTTTGGAGGGGCAAAGGGAGGAGGAGCAAAGTCGGGTGGTAAACCACCCGCCAGAGGGGCTCTCTTGGACTCCATTCATAAAGGGGCAAAGTTGAAGAAAGCTGTGACCAATGATAGAAGTGCACCTATTACATGTAAGTTACAGTGTGGTTCCTTTATAACACACCTCATTATAACCTCGGTACCAGTATAAACGGACTGGTCACTGACGGAAATACAAATTTATGTTGTCCAGGCTTTATTTTAGCGCTATTTCAAAGTACTACAGCCAAGAAAATTGATTCTGAACATACATCAGATTATAAGAGATTACCCCTGGTATGTGAAGCTGAAATTTTACGAGTTACAGTAAAAAGAATTGAAGTTTTCTCATCTTTTTATGTTGATTTCCGACGATTATCGGCTAAAAGTGCTGAAAATAGCTAAAAAGAGTACCTAGGTTTCTTGCTGATGTTCATAAAGACGAATAAATTTTCAATGAATATAACAATACAGTCTTAAAGATAGTATATTGAACCATTGCTTTTTGAAGAAAAATCAAAGATGTGCAGAGAAATAATGGAGATATGATTATTTAATCTTCAAAATACGTCAGTTTTGAAAGCTCAGCCACCTTTGAGCCACGACAACGTATTTTCAATATATACATTTACCTGTATGTAAGTGACCAGTCTGTGTTTATTGGGTCCGAGTTGTAACGAATATTTGGATATAACACGGTCATGTTGTGGCTCCCAATTTTTTTAATCATGGAGTTTTGCAAAATAATTTAAATCTATAGAAAATGACCATTATCCTATCACTAGTAATATTGTCCCTTTATATCAAAATTCGCTTTTAGCCCTTAATACGTCAATCGCAACCAAAGGTTGTATGCTATTCTCTTCTGCTGAAATGTTTAAGAAGCCTCTAAGACAAACAGTGTGGACCCAGAGTTTGATCTGGGTCCACACTGTTTGCTTCTATACTTAATTCATCAGTAATGCTAGGCAATTATTTGCAGCAGGCGACTTCAGCAGATGTCATTTTCAGATGCATTTTTTCTTGGCGCTTTAAGGGTTAACCTTGTCCATTCCTATACTGTTTCCCCAAGTCCCTCAAAAAGGCACAGTAAAGTTCTGAAAAGGGCACTTTCAGTGTGCAGTGACATGCTAAGTGGGTACTTTAAGCGCACCGCAACATGCTAAGAGGGAGGGCAGTGGCTCAGTGGTTGCGTGCTTGACACAAGACCGAGGGGTTTCTGGTTCGAGCTTCACCGGCATCACTGTGTTGTGTCCATGAGCAAGACACATTAATCCTTTCTTAGTACTGGTTCCACCCATAAAGACCTATCCCAACATAACTGAAAAGTGTTGACGGGGATGTAAAGAAACAAATCAAACAAACAAAGCATCATGCTAAGAGAACACTATTACAGGGGCTGGTCAATGTTTTCATCTTTTCTCCAGCCTAATCTTATTCCACTCCATCAAGTTGGATCCTGATTTCAACAGCCTTTTTAAGAAAATAAACAACTTGTCAAAGAGGAGAACTTTGACTTCTATCCAGTATGATTTGTCTTGATAGTTATTGGTAAATAATATAATCTATTGTACATTGTTTATTGTTCTAAATTCACATATTTATTTGAATGATCCTTAATATATTTCAATACATTTTAGTGAAAATTTCATGAACATCCGAACAAAAATGCCAAAGTTACAGATGCATGGAATTTTTCATTCACATTTTATGCAAATTTTCACAAGTTTTCCTGATGGGCCATTAAAGCAATAAATATGTTACAGCTTTACACTGCTAATTTCTTATATGGCTTTTTATCCATTTAAAATGGTGTTCCAATGCATCAAATCTTCCCAATTCTGATGGTTGAATGTTTTTTAAAGATTGGAAAATCCCTGAAATAAGAATAATTTTATGATCAAGAATTTTTGTTGGACCTATGAAACCAGGGTAAAGTCGGGTAACATCGGACATCAGGTAAGTTTGGACATACATTTGCAAACACTGGAAACCAGATGAGACAGCTCCTTATGAGCCGTCTCATCAGGATTTTCATTGTTTGCTTAAGATAATTGATTTTTTATTCCATTAATTAAAATATGAAACAATCAAAGTTGCTGTCAGAATTTAGCTGACCTTCCGAATTTACCCAACTTTACCCTACTTTTCAGCTGGTAATAAGCCTTCCCCTGGAGGAATGCTGGGAGGTGGTATGGGCGGAGGAATGGGAGGAGCCAAGTTTAACACAGTGGCAATGAGACCGCCCTCTACTGGGGATAGAAGTCTACCAAACAACTGGAAGGCAGGTGCAAAGGATGACTGTAAGTATACATACATTATTCTTTCTAATAAATGCACATTTATTTATACTATGATAGATGGTCTACAAACTTCAAACACTAGTTGCTTGCCAAAAAACCCTAAGCAAACAGTGAAAACCTAGATCAGGCTGTTGCTAATCAGTGTCACTCCTGTTTGGTATCGTAACAAGCATTTTAGGAATTATGTCTCTCCTCATCAGGGTCGGGAGACCTATTGTTTTACCCTGTGCATCCATCTGTCTGACTGTTCATCATGAAATATGTCCACTCTTTGAAAGCAACTCCTACAATTTTAGCTGGGTCTTTTTGAAACTTTGCAGGTGTTTTTTTCAAGGTCTGAAGATGTGCATGAGGTTTTGCTGTAATCCTCAGATTATTCATTGTCCCTTTTTCGCAGTTTGAACTTAGTCATTCTCCCAAAGCATAGAGACACTGAAAGATGAAAAAAAGAAAGATTGGACAGAATTCAACCAAAATTTGGTTAAATTCTGCCCAAACTAGATCTTGTCAATATCAATATGCATTGGATTAAATTCTGTCCTATCTTCTAAAGACAAAGGAGGAAACAAAAAACTGACATCAATCATGGTCATAACTACGTAACAAATTTTTGAAAAATGACAGGTATCAATCCCAACTTAGATCTTGTCAATATCATTGCATATACAAAATTTGGTAAAAGTCTATCAATTTGTTCTCAAGATATTGAGAGGAAATGAAATTCTGACATCAATCAAGGGACATAACTCTGTTATTAATTTATGAAAAATGACAGGTAACAATACCAATCTAGATATTGTCAATATCAATGCACATACAAATTTGGTAAAATTCTATCAATTTGTTTCCAAGATATTGAGTGCAAATGAAATTCTGAACAAAATTCTAAATAGTCAAGGGCCATAACTCTATTACAAATGTGCGAAAAATGATGTTCTTGAGAACTAATGGATGGATTTTCACCAAATTTATTATGCATTTATAAGGGCGAGATCCAGGTTGGGATTGTTGCATATTAATTTTTACAAATTTGTAACAGAGTTATGGCCCTTGATTAATTGTTTTTACATCATGAAAAGTGCTGCAGCGGGGCTATAGTCCAAGTTATACCTAATAATTCTAGTTATACCTAATTTCTCAACCAAAACACATAAACATCTCAAAGAGACGGTTCTTTTGTGCACCAAACCAATTAAATGTTGAAACTGAGGGAAAAAAATATTCACAATTTTATGCTCAAAAATTTTGTTCATATGGGCATATGCATTACAGCAATAAAGAACTTTCACAGGTAGATTAACCACAAAATTCTTTGAGAAGTTTTATTGGATCATTTTTGAAGATACTGATCAAGTAAAGGGTGACCACAATAATCCTATTCTCGAATGTTGTACTTATCTTTACATGTATTAATGACAGACTGGCAGTATTGATCAATAAAATGTTGTTTAAACCAAGTGGATCTCCTCTGTGTTTCTATACAATTGTGCAACGGAAACCAATTCATATAGCAAATGCAAGCAATAAGGCAATTTCGTACATTGTATTTTTATTCTAGCAAAATGGGGAATGGTGGCCCATAGCAATATTTTTCAGCTTTACCCTGAAGGACAGGTCTCCATACTGGCACCAACACTTAATTACTTAACCCCTTCTAATTCACAAATTGAATTGCTATTCTGTGAGAAGTGATATATTCAGGTAGTATTATTAAAATCTCTATTAGAGGCCCATGCTCTAATAGAGGCCTATTCCCCAGTTTAGATACCAAAAATACTGATTTTTCAAGCAAATTTCCCCAAAAATCGGGCCTCTTATAAAGGCCCATCCACGAATATTGAAAAAAATCGGTCCTGCGTTATGCAGAAAGATCTCGAATTTGTTATCAGCAGCGTATTTCTAGTCGTCCGCCTCCAACGAATTGTCCCTCTAAATAAGGTACCTTGTTTTATAACCCTATGGAAATACCAGCCCTCGCTAGCAAGTTGTGAGCCCCTAACTGTGTTATGCCCTGGATACCTAGTGCGGAAATAACCGTTTATGGTGTCAATAGTCTACTACCTACGTACTTTGCGACACGAGCATTTCAAGGTGGTGACCCTTAACGATTAATTGGATCTACAGACTTTTCTCACACTTGCAGCCTCTTAATAGCCTCCATGAATGGAAATGATTCTAATAGATGCCCGGGCCTGTAATAGAGATATTACGGTACTTTAAAATTCCAAATAAAAACATGAAATGCTATTGCTGAGTGATATGTTAGGCCCCTTATGTTATATTAAGTGTGATGTTAAGCAGTAGAACCAAGCCTCCAGACAAGAGTGTATAAATATTTTTTTTATTTATTAACCTAAATTTATGTTGCGGGTGCTCAAAAGAACCATCTCAATGAGACAGTTCTTTTGAGCACCCAAAACAAGTCTTAAAACTGATGGATAAGAAAAAATATTCAGTTTTTATGCTCAATTTTTGTTTGTTATTTGTACTTATGGTAGTACTTCACAAATTGACAGATAGGGAATATATAGATGTAATGAAATCGTAAATTGTCCAGTTTTATGATTGTCTGTATTACTATTAATGATTACATAGATGTCTCAAATGAAAAGGGAGCTTGCCTCTGTCTGTAATCATCAAGGGAGACTATACTTAAATGAAATTGTTTTGCTTCTAATATTTTACATCATTAGGAACTTACGAATATAAAACTTTTTTGAGATAGGGATCAAACATGTTTTTTCATGCATTTGCATCATGCATTGGAGGGAGATTCTAAAAACTGAGCGTGAAGCTCATGGTTTTCAACAGCTCGCGAGCGATTAACGAATCAGCTGTCATGAATTAAGTGGCCCAGTACAAGTGTATAGATCTGTTTTATAACATCACATGCCATTTTATAACGGCACAAGAATTTCCTTGATAAAACATGGATATTCATATGTTGAAACATAGGTGTTTAGTGTGTGGCACTAATTTTTATGCAATAATTATATAGTTTATTAATTGAGCCATTGCATGAAATTTCCAACAATGTGGTATGTGCGACCAGCAAAGCCTCAGATCAGCCTGCCCATACGGGCAGTCTAATCAGAACCTTTTACTAGTCACTTGAGTATTCTATGATTGATACAGTAAGCTACTGACTGAACACCATTTGGAGTTTCTAAGCTTAAAAGGAGGCTGCAAAGGCTCGTCAGAGTCTACATATGTCAATATGTCACATTATTGGAAATCTCATGCACTGGCTCAATTCATTGATATAAAAGGCTTGACATTTCATTTGAATTGTCTGTCTGTACAAGAGAAAAGATGTTCACTGAGTGTTGGGCAGCAGCTTAGTCTGTGGAGTGTAGTGGCTCAGTAGGTAGAGTGTTAGACTGGGGATCCAAGGGTTGCTCATTCGAGTCTCACCGCCAGTGGAGTCACTGTGTTGTGTTCTTGAGGAAGACACTTTATCTGCTGCTTAGTACTGGTTTGACTGGGATGTAAAGAATCAAAACAAACCCAAACACCTTTAACTTTAAAAGAAACTCACATTAGGTAGAAAATTCTCTTCCTTAAGGAAAGAAATAGTTAATGCTGCTACCAGACACCGAAAGGCCACTTCCTGCTTGTGAAAAATAACAATTGAATTGATCCACATTATGAGAAACACTGTTTATACTTGAGTGAAGGACAATATCCCCCCCCCCCATGATTTTTGCACGGAACACATAATCCCCCCTGATGTTTTTTTACAACATGGACATAATCCCCCTATGAATTTTACGACACTGACAAAAATCACTTGGGCGGAATCCCCCCCCCCCCCCACACACACACACACACGCTTACACTCTTTATTAGGCCTCTAGATAAGAGTGCGTAATTGATAATTATATTTTCTTATTCGACCAAAACATGTGATATAAAACATGTGTTTTGGGCACTCAAAAGAGTAGCCAAAACACCTGTAGATTAGTGGGAAAAATCACAATTTTACGATCCAATTTTTTTTATTTTGTAGTGACCTTATTTCCAAAATTCTGCTGCCCATATGAGTTTTAGGCCTAGGTTTATATTACATGTATTTGCTAATGCTTATTATCTTAATGAATATTTAGGATAAATTAGCATTAATATCTGAAGCAATGTAGATTGGTTTTATTTTTCCTAGACACACAAACCTTGAAGCTGTTATTCTTTTTGACCTGGCTCATTTATGAAGATGTGTCAGTGCTGTTGTCCTTAAATTCACAAATGATGTGCCAAATGAAAAGGGTTTTTGAAGTAAGAAGAAAGAATTGAGTATAAAAGATATCATCATGGTTTCTCCAAAGCTTTATACTGCATTTTCGACCCTTTTCTCCATTTTTTCCAAAGCTGAGGTTTTCATGGGAAACAACTCCTCAGTTTTCACAAAACTTTTAAAATTTAAAGTGGAATTATTTGTACATCAAACCACAACTTTTTGAGAAATGAGGAAAATAAAACAGTGCAGTCCTCTTATAACACACCTCATGGATTTGGATATAACACTGTCATGTTCACAGTGGCTACCAAATATTTTATATCTGGAATTATACAAAGGAATTATAGGAAATGGTCATTTTCTTAAAAGTCTTTTTTGTAAAATCCACCCTTTATTAGACAATTCCCTTATTGCTAAGGACCCAGAACAAAGTGTTATATTGAGTCTTCTCTATTCACAATAAAATGGAATGAATTATTCTTTTTTTTTTAAATCTGAATCCAAAATCGCAAATGTATTTTTACACAAAATGGCTGGATGGTCCCACAGGAGCTTGACGTTGATATGTTTTCTTTACTTGTATACCCTCTACGTAGTAGAGGGAAGGACGGTCACTTCGCTGATGCACAAATTGTTTCTGGGTGAATTACACCGTTATTATTCAGGTTACAATCTCGTGCGTATACCATTCAATAAACAATTGCATGCTCTATCCTCCGCCCTATATCAGAAGTTTGCCACATTCACGGTTTTATTGTCATTTTGTTTTTTCGGTGAAATCTGATTTTAGCCGTGTGATGCGTGCACGGCCATCTTTGTTATTTTGTTCTCTTCTATTGCGCAAGTATCACAGTAAATGTATAGTGTCATCTGATTGGTCGAGATGATTAGAACATTCTGTCATCATGTATTGACCAATCAGATGACACTATACATTTGCTCCGATACTTGCACAATAGAAGAGAGCAAAAGAACAAAGATGGCCGTGCACGCATCACACGGCTAAAATCAGATTTCACAGAAAAAACAAAATGACAATAAAACCGTGAATGTGGCAAACTTCTGATATAGGGCGGAGGATAGAGCATGCAATTGTTTATTGAATGGTATACGCACGAGATTGTAACCTGAATAATAACGGTGTAATTCACCCAGAAACAATTTGTGCAGCAGCGGAGTGACCGTCCTTCCCTTTACTTCGTAAAGGGTATACAAGTACAGAAAACATATTAACGTCAAGCTCCTGTGGATGGTCCAATTTCAATTGAAATGACAGTAGTTAGTCTTATTGTCATTGTGGAGGTAAATAAAATGGTAGGTCTCATATATTCATTGCTAAGATCAGCTGACAATAACCATATTTCATTGCTCCTGGCAAGGGAGATAAGAGATAAAATATGATAATTAGGCCACATTTGTTCAAAGGGAGGCTATTTACTGATTTTACTGATTTTTGAATGTTTACCTGTATTCCTGGGTAAAACCAGTACTACTGCCCTGCCAGCCAAGAGTGACAGTGACGTCATGTTTTGTTTACAGTTACCAGGGACTTAGAATCGATAGATCACTTGTGTATTAATCCTATCCTTAGGATAGGATTAATACACAAGTGATCTATCGATTTGCGTTAGCTCAACTGGAGTGTACAAGGTAATGTTTAACTTAGCAATTGTAAACAAAATAATATGTCACTGTCACTCTTGGTTGGCACGACAGTAAGCAGATGCAAAAATGTCTTGCTCAAAGACACAATGCAGTTCCTCTTGTAAATCTTTAATCAAACTCAAGTCTAACACTCTACCACTCAGCTGCCATGCTCCACAAACCTCTGTTCTACTTACTGAACCAAAAATAGCTCTACCCCCAACCCAACCCACATCACCTATATTATGCTGCATTATATCTGGGTCTTCAGTATTTGCCAAAGTACCCATTAAGGGGTTTCCAGTCTTAAAAGGGATAAGACTAATGTCAGCAGACAATTCAACCTTACTCTTTGCCCCGAGAAATTTTCCCCACTTTTTTAGCTCACCTGAGCCGAAGGCTCCGAGGTGAGCTATTAGTATACCAGTGACTCCTGCGTCCGTCGTCCGTCGTCCGTCCGTCCGTCAACATTTTCAAACATCTTCTCCTCTGAAACCAATAGGTCAATTGAACTCAAATTTCATATGGAGACTCCTTAGGATGGGGGAACGAAAGTTTGTTCAAATGTTCCTGGTCACGTGACCAAGATGGCCGCCATGCCCATATATGGTAAAAACCCTTTAAAAATCTTCTTCTCCAGAACCAGAAGGCCGATGACCTTGGGACTTGGTATGTAGCATTGGGGATGTGGGGCCTACCAAGTTTGTTCAAATAATGATCCTAGGTTGACCTTGACCTACTTAACGTCAAGGTCAAATTTGCTTCCTGATAGATTTAAATGGGAATTTTTTGAAAAGTTGATTTTTTGAATACTGTTAAAGCCAAAGTGATTATTCTCACTTGATATGTTGAAACTAATGAGACAATGGCTATAAATAAGTTTCAAAGGTCAAGGTTGACCTTTGCCCTTTCAGCCAAGGTCGCTCATATTGTGGTCCAATCAATATATTAAAACATAGTTTTCTCACAAACCATTGGCCCAATTGAGCTCAAATTTTATGTGAAGACTCCTTATGATAAGTCAGCCAAAATTTATACAAAATATTTTAGTCACATGACAAAGATGGCCGCCACGCCCATATATGGTAAAAACCTTTTAAAAATCTTCTTCTGCAGAACCAGAAGGCCAGTGACCTTGAGACTTGGTATGTAGTATTGGGGATGTGGGGCCTACCAAGTTTGTTCAAATGCTGATCCTAGGGTGACCTTGACCTACTTAACGTCAAGGTCAAGTTTGCTTCCTAATGCATTTGAATGGGAAATTTTTTGAAAAGTTGATTATTTGAATACTGTGGAAGCCAAAGTCATTATTCTCACTTGATATGTTCAATCTAGTGTCTATAAATAAGTTTAAAGGTCAAGGTTAATCTTTGATCTTTCAGCCAAGGTCGCTTATATTGGAGTCCCATCAACATATTAAAACATAGTTTTCTCAGATAATTCTCGGCCAATTGAAAGCAAATTTCATTTGACAATTCCTTATGACTGGTTAGCCAAAACTTATACAAATTGTTATGGTCACATGACTAACATGGCCACCATTCCCATATATGGTAAAAACTCTTTAAATCTCTTCTTCTCTGGAACCAAAAGGCCATTGGCTTTGGGACTTGGTATGTAGGATCGGGGATGTGGGCCCTACCAAGTTAGCACAAATGATGAATCTAGGTTGACCTTGACCTACTTTATGGCAAGGTCAAATTTGATTCCTAATGCATTTACATGGAGAAAATCTTAAAATGTTCATTTCTATAACTGAGCCAGCCAAATTCATAATAGTTAAACCTATTGCGACAATGGTTTATTACTAGTAAGTACCAAATGTCAAGCTGACCTGTGACATTTTATCCAAGACCACTCATTTGTACTGCCACATACCTATCTAAACATTTTTTTCTCAGAAATCACTGGGCTGTTTGATGGATTATTCATTAGATTGTTTAGGTCACTTGACCAAAATGTATATGGTAAAAACAAAATTTGTTCCATTAAAAGCTGTAGTTGACCTTGACCTATTTTAACATTATTAAGGAGATCAGGTGAGCGCCTCAGGACCTTCAGGTCCTCTAGTTATAATTTTGGTATCTGTTGATTTTTTCGAAATCAACTTTTTAGAAAAATTTTGACAGGAGTATGATCAGAGTACAAGTGTCAAACAGTTTGGATCCAGATCAGGCCCGACATTTTGTCGGGCCTGATTTGGTCCCAAGCTATTTGGAAAAGTAATCAGCAGATGACACCAGGAGATAAAGAGTTACAACAGAAAATTTCATCTGGAATTTTTGGGGTGGTGTTTTATGAGTTAATGTTGATCCAGTCCTTCCTGATATACTTGAAAACTTCTTATATGTACTTAAAAATCAAACGATAGAGATACTTGTGTTATAATTCACCAAATTATCTATGCTTTAAAGCCTTACCCATCTTGTTAAGCTTGCTATATTAATTTTGGCAGTACTTACCATATTTTCCGATACAATTCTTTTGTAGCTCACCTGAGTCAAAGGCTTAGGATACCCAGCGGTCAGGTGTCTAGCAACAATCTACATTAAAAAGCATCATCTCATTAACTGTTTGGTAGAATTTCACCAAACTGCAGGGTAATGATCCTTGGGTAGCCTCTTCCAAATAGGCCCATTAAGTGCAGAATTCGGATAACCCTGATCCTTGTGTAACCGTTTTCAAATAGTCCAATTATGTGCAGAATTCTGATAACCAAAAGGAATACCTTAAAAAATCTATATGATAAAAATTATTGGCCAGATTTGGAAATAATTTAGCACAAATGGTCTCCAGGTAACCCAGTCTACCGAGATTGCTAAAATTGACAAAAACTACCACCAGGGGGCAGCCAGATTTTCCTTTAATATTTAGGGAAAACTACTGGGCCTATTTTGAAATAATTTGGCACAAACGGTTTCTTGTGTGGATTGCTTTCAGGATTGCTCAAATTAATTTGATCCATGAAGCTATAAAATATAAAAAAAAATGTCAACCAAAATTTTTTTATGGAGCTTCAAGCGTTAATGATAATGGAAAAAAGATGTTTTATCCCATTTTGATAGTCATTTTCTGGTTTATTTCAGAACTGAAGTCATAGATCTATATATATGTATGGTAGAACATATGTTACCCAATCCATAGTTTGCTAACTCTTTGCATGCTGGGTAATTTTTCATACTTATGTTAATTGCCATTTGCTGACTTTTTCAAAATTACTTTTTTCAAAAAATTCTTTCACGAACACTATCAAAGTATCAAATGGTTTGGATCCAGATGAGGACTGATGTTCTGTCAGTGCTGATCTGGGTCCAAACTGTTTGCAAAGGTTATAAGCAGATGACAAAAGTCTCCGCTAGCAAGGAAAGAGTTAACAAATAACTTTACATCAAAGCTGTTGGTGCTGAAGATAGCTTGTTGGGTTTCGAGGATTTTATAAGAAACTTTGGAATATTTTAATATGTAATATGACTTTGAATATAGAGTGTGAGTTATTTTTCTGTCAATTTTGGAAATTGTTGAAATGTACTGTTAAAATCACAAAGATTGTACTCTGAATATAAGATACCTTCAGCTGAAACAAACTGCTTTCAGTCAAAACTTGGTTGTTGACATCTTGCTATTGGCTCAGTGGTAGAGTGAGTGTTTGACCCCAGATTGCGGGGTCTCTGGTTCGAACCTCATCCGAGGCACTGCATTACATCCTTGAGCAAGATCCTTTAACCTCTACTTAGTACTGGTTCAGCCCAGGAAGACCCATCCCGACATGACTTTAAAAGTTTTTGACTGGGATGTAAGGAATCAAATTAAAAGAAAACAAGTTGCAAATTCTCATGAACTAGCTCAACTATTTTTTTCAGCCAAACAAAATCACCAAGTAAATCGTATGTCAAGGAAACGGTCTGCTCCAAAGAGACCTACAGTGGCGGCCCCACCAAGGCCCACTGTTGCCGCTCCTCCTGTGCCTGACGGTGTCAACCATGGTACAATGGTGTTGTCATGTGATGTTGTCATGCTATCGTAGTCACTTTTTTCAGCTTGTTTATTTTGAAACAGACCTTTGAAAATGTCCTGCATGACCTGAATTGAGCTTCTTCAATTTTTAAACAAATTTGAACTTTCCCCAGGCTAGGAAATCACAAGATATTTATATTTTTGATAATGAACCCTTTTTCTGCCAATCATGTTGTCTGTATAGTTGTGTGCTCTCTCTCTCTCTCATCTGCTTATAGGTAGCCTATATTGCAACAATATGGACCCAGAGCAGACTGCCCTGAAGGGAGCAGTCTGATCAGGATTCATATTGTTGGCTTCCATGATAAATTCTAGCCTGAAATGAACATGAACAACAGATGTAAATAGCGGATGACATTATCAGGACATTATATGGGCTTCGTCGCGAGAAAAACTGTCTTCAGGTTTCTGACAAAGCGAGTTTATAACCAGTCTCCTCAGCTACAGAGACTAGCTTGAAAATTGAAATTTCACCTGAAGTAAGTTTACTTATGGTACTTTCCGAAATGCGATTAACAAAGGCGCTGATCAGTGTTGGCGAATGGGCAGGCTGGTCTGTGCCTGTGTTGTTCGCAACCCTCCGAAGACAGGTTATCTCGCGCGGAGGCCCATATAATATAGATTAATAAATAGTGGTGAGATAAGGGTTAATTTTTTGATTTCAGGTCTAGCATGAAATATTTTTGCATGATTTCAGCCTATAATTTATCTAAAACTTCCATTACTTACACATGATTTTCCCCATAGGGTGATTTTAAAAAAAAATGCATCCAAAGTGTGACATTGGGGGTCAAATTTCAAAATTGTTCTATCATTATCTTTTTTACATCATCCTAACCAGGGAACATCAAAATTTCAGAAACAAATACTGGTTTAAGAATAAAATTTAGGACAATGCTTTAAATTAAATACTTTAATCATTTTTTCATTATTTTTTTACAATTCTATAAGCTACTTTTAGCTTGATTATAAACAACACAGGTATGCAGAATTGTAAATATTTCCTCATGAACTGATGAAGTACTTATGTATACCCCCTGCGAAATTTTGTTCTACAAATTGGAGGTTTTCTAGAACTGTTCTAGAACATTTAGAACTGTTCTAGAACTGTTCTAAACAAGTAAATATGTTCGTTCTAGAACTCATGTTCTACAACTGTTCTAGAACATTGTTATAGAACAAATCAAACACATTCTAGAACTGATTTCCATTCTATAAGCGTATTTGAAATATTCTAGAACATTTTTAGAACAAATCAAGAACCAGTTAATTCTACAAATGTTCTAATAATATTCTAGAACATTTTTAGAACTTTTCAAGAACAAAATAAGTTGACAGAAACTTCTAAAAAATGATTCAAATTAAGTTCTAGAACATTTGTCTTACTTTTTAGAACTAGTTAATTCTACAAATATACTAATAAATTCTAGAACATTTTTGGAACTTCTCAAGAGCAGAAAGCATCAGGTAACTCAGTGGTTGGGTACTTGCCTCTGGCTCTAGAGGTCCCAGGTTCAATCCCTGCTTGTGGTGAGGAAACTTTCTGTGTCCAAACTCGCTTTCTCTGGTGTCATTTGCAGGGATGACACTAGATAAGTGCATGATCCTTTGGATCAGGACGTTAACTGGATGTCCCCTTTGAAGGGAAGGTCACCCCTTGTGCAGGTTAAAGAACCCTACGGTAATTTAGATATGGTTAATTACTTGTAGGCTTTCATCCTGCAACCTGGAGTGTACAAAGTACACTTGCCGATAATACTCGCAAGCGAGGGTCTGGCAGTATATAGAGAAAGAAAGAAAGAAAAGGGCAAAACAAGTAAAAGAAAAATCGAATTAAGTTCTAGAACTCATTTAGTACTTTTATAGAACCAGCAAGTTCTAGAAATGTTCTAAAAAGTTCTAGAACATTTTTAGAACATTTAAAGAGGAAACATGTCATAAGCAGATGGATGATGGGAAAAACATGGCTGCAAGAATTGGAGGGAAAATGTGGAGGCTCTTCAAAAACATTTGTTTTGGAATTTCTAGATGGCAAACATGATAGTAGTTTTGCCTGAGACAGTGAGTAGATATGAGAAACAGTTTTTCTAAGGTTTTAAATGTTGATTAATGGTGGGGTTGTTGTTTGTAAGTTTTTTTAGCAAATGCAAGACAATGTTTTGAAATGGGTGGGGTAATACAGGGTGGCATGTTACCACAATGAGAAGATGATCATGGCTTAATTACTATAAACAGAGGTTGAGCAGTTAACATCCAATAAGTTTTCCAAAAACTACAATGTTACAGTTTTGCAATAAATGTTATTTATTTTTCATTTCACTGATAATTCGGGAGAAATATTTTATTGAAATTTACTGAACCAGCAAGTTCTACAAAAGTTAAAAAATGTTCTAGAACATTTTTAGAACAGTTCTAGAACAAGCATGTCATTATCATTAATTTAACCAGATTGATGTTGGGAAAAACATGGCTGCCATAATTGGAGGGATAATATGAAGGCTGAGCCCAAAAAGCGCTTGTGGCAGTTTCTAGATGGCAAATTGACAGTATTATAGTCTGGGACAGTGAGTAGGCTTGAGACACAATTTCTTAAGTTTTATTGTTAATTGTTGCTGTAGTTGCTGTTTTTTCCATGGTCAAATGCATGACAATAATTTGAAATGGGTGGGGTAATAGGGTGGCAATAACTAACACCATTTAGGCCAACTTAGGGCCCCTATAATAATTCTCCTCCAGTTGATGTTTATTTATTTATTGTGTGATTACCACCCCTGCAAAATGGTCTAGAACCATTCTAGAAGAGTTCTAGAATTTTCTAGAACTATGTTCTAGAACTGTTCTAGATATGTTCTAGAACGTTTATGGGACAGATGTAGAACGTTAAATGGGACAATTTTTTGTTCTACAAATGTTCTAGCCAAGGTCAAAAGATTTGTTCTAGAAAAGTTCCAGAAAATTCTAAAAGTTTTTCCTAGAACAGTTTTAGAACAAATCAAGTTTGTTCTAGAACAGTTCCAGAACAAATCTTTAGAACTTTTATGGAACAATTGTAGAACACCCCTCATAAAATGTCCCATTTAACGTTCTATAAATGTCTTGGAATAGTTCTAGAACATCTGTAGAATGGTTCCAGAACTATTCCAGAAATGTTCTGGTGGTTTGTTCTAGAACTGTTCTAGAATTAACCTTGCTTTGTTCTAGAACTGATCTAGAACAAACCTTTAGAATTTTACTGGAACAATTGTAGAACAACCCTAAAAAATGTCCCATTTAACGTTCTATAAATGTCTTGGAATAGTTCTAGAACATCATTAGAATAGTTCCAGAACTATTCCAGAAGTTTTCTAATGGTTTGTTCTAGAACTGTTCTAGAATTAACCTTGCTTTGTTCTAGAACAGATCTAGAACAAACCTTTAGAATTTTTCTGGAACAATTGTAGAACACCCCTAAAAATGTGTCATTTAATGTTCTATAAATGTCTGAATCATTCTAGAACATTTTTAGAATGGTTCCAGAACAATTCCAGAAATGTTCTAATGGTCTGTTCTAGAACTGTTCTAGAATAAACCTTGGCTTCTTCTAGAACTGATCCAGAACAAACCTTTAGAAATTTTCTGGAAAAACTGTAGTACAACTCTTCAAAAATCATGTCATAAAAACATTCTATTAATGCCCCTGAATTTATTTAGAGCATTTAGAATAGTTTAAGAACATTTTCAGGAATATTTTAGTGGTTTGTTCTGCAAATTTTCTAATACAACTTAACTTTTTTTAAAACAGTTGTTGAACACCTCCCCAAAAATGTCCCATATAGGGTTTGGAAATAAGATTCCATCGAATGCTACCTTTATATATCTGGAAAACTGTTGACATTGGTTTAAAACCCCAATAAGTAATCACCAGAGGCGGATGATACTACCTAGGTAGTATCATCCACCTCTGGTAATCACACAATAAATAAATAAACATCAACTGGAGGAGAATTATTATAGGGGCCCTAAGTTGGCCTAAATGGTGTTAGTTATTGCCACCCTATTACCCCACCCATTTCAAATTATTGTCATGCATTTGACCATGGAAAAAACAGCAACTACAGCAACAATTAACAATAAAACTTAAGAAATTGTGTCTCAAGCCTACTCACTGTCCCAGACTATAATACTGTCAATTTGCCATCTAGAAACTGCCACAAGCGCTTTTTGGGCTCAGCCTTCATATTATCCCTCCAATTATGGCAGCCATGTTTTTCCCAACATCAATCTGGTTAAATTAATGATAATGACATGCTTGTTCTAGAACTGTTCTAAAAATGTTCTAGAACATTTTTTAACTTTTGTAGAACTTGCTGGTTCAGTAAATTTCAATAAAATATTTCTCCCGAATTATCAGTGAAATGAAAAATAAATAACATTTATTGCAAAACTGTAACATTGTAGTTTTTGGAAAACTTATTGGATGTTAACTGCTCAACCTCTGTTTATAGTAATTAAGCCATGATCATCTTCTCATTGTGGTAACATGCCACCCTGTATTACCCCACCCATTTCAAAACATTGTCTTGCATTTGCTAAAAAAACTTACAAACAACAACCCCACCATTAATCAACATTTAAAACCTTAGAAAAACTGTTTCTCATATCTACTCACTGTCTCAGGCAAAACTACTATCATGTTTGCCATCTAGAAATTCCAAAACAAATGTTTTTGAAGAGCCTCCACATTTTCCCTCCAATTCTTGCAGCCATGTTTTTCCCATCATCCATCTGCTTATGACATGTTTCCTCTTTAAATGTTCTAAAAATGTTCTAGAACTTTTTAGAACATTTCTAGAACTTGCTGGTTCTATAAAAGTACTAAATGAGTTCTAGAACTTAATTCGATTTTTCTTTTACTTGTTTTGCCCTTTTCTTTCTTTCTTTCTCTATATACTGCCAGACCCTCGCTTGCGAGTATTATCGGCAAGTGTACTTTGTACACTCCAGGTTGCAGGATGAAAGCCTACAAGTAATTAACCATATCTAAATTACCGTAGGGTTCTTTAACCTGCACAAGGGGTGACCTTCCCTTCAAAGGGGACATCCAGTTAACGTCCTGATCCAAAGGATCATGCACTTATCTAGTGTCATCCCTGCAAATGACACCAGAGAAAGCGAGTTTGGACACAGAAAGTTTCCTCACCACAAGCAGGGATTGAACCTGGGACCTCTAGAGCCAGAGGCAAGTACCCAACCACTGAGTTACCTGATGCTTTCTGCTCTTGAGAAGTTCCAAAAATGTTCTAGAATTTATTAGTATATTTGTAGAATTAACTAGTTCTAAAAAGTAAGACAAATGTTCTAGAACTTAATTTGAATCATTTTTTAGAAGTTTCTGTCAACTTATTTTGTTCTTGAAAAGTTCTAAAAATGTTCTAGAATATTATTAGAACATTTGTAGAATTAACTGGTTCTTGATTTGTTCTAAAAATGTTCTAGAATATTTCAAGAACGCTTATAGAATGGAAATCAGTTCTAGAATGTGTTTGATTTGTTCTATAACAATGTTCTAGAACAGTTGTAGAACATGAGTTCTAGAACGAACATATTTACTTGTTTAGAACAGTTCTAGAACAGTTCTAAATGTTCTAGAACAGTTCTAGAAAACCTCCAATTTGTAGAACAAAATTTCGCAGGGGCAGAGGTGGATGATACTACCTAGGTAGTTTCATCCGCCTCTGGTGATTACTTATTGGGGTTTTAAACCAATGTCAACAGTTTTCCAGATATATAAAGGTAGCATTCGATGGAATCTTATTTCCAAACCCTATATGGGACATTTTTGGGGAGGTGTTCAACAACTGTTTTAAAAAAAGTTAAGTTGTATTAGAAAATTTGCAGAACAAACCACTAAAATATTCCTGAAAATGTTCTTAAACTATTCTAAATGCTCTAAATAAATTCAGGGGCATTAATAGAATGTTTTTATGACATGATTTTTGAAGAGTTGTACTACAGTTTTTCCAGAAAATTTCTAAAGGTTTGTTCTGGATCAGTTCTAGAAGAAGCCAAGGTTTATTCTAGAACAGTTCTAGAACAGACCATTAGAACATTTCTGGAATTGTTCTGGAACCATTCTAAAAATGTTCTAGAATGATTCAGACATTTATAGAACATTAAATGACACATTTTTAGGGGTGTTCTACAATTGTTCCAGAAAAATTCTAAAGGTTTGTTCTAGATCTGTTCTAGAACAAAGCAAGGTTAATTCTAGAACAGTTCTAGAACAAACCATTAGAAAACTTCTGGAATAGTTCTGGAACTATTCTAATGATGTTCTAGAACTATTCCAAGACATTTATAGAACGTTAAATGGGACATTTTTTAGGGTTGTTCTACAATTGTTCCAGTAAAATTCTAAAGGTTTGTTCTAGATCAGTTCTAGAACAAAGCAAGGTTAATTCTAGAACAGTTCTAGAACAAACCACCAGAACATTTCTGGAATAGTTCTGGAACCATTCTACAGATGTTCTAGAACTATTCCAAGACATTTATAGAACGTTAAATGGGACATTTTATGAGGGGTGTTCTACAATTGTTCCATAAAAGTTCTAAAGATTTGTTCTGGAACTGTTCTAGAACAAACTTGATTTGTTCTAAAACTGTTCTAGGAAAAACTTTTAGAATTTTCTGGAACTTTTCTAGAACAAATCTTTTGACCTTGGCTAGAACATTTGTAGAACAAAAAATTGTCCCATTTAACGTTCTACATCTGTCCCATAAACGTTCTAGAACATATCTAGAACAGTTCTAGAACATAGTTCTAGAAAATTCTAGAACTCTTCTAGAATGGTTCTAGACCATTTCGCAGGGGACACATTTTCAAAGTAAAATTTAATCTTTCGCTCAAAATTTACACTTGTTATAAAATTTTATGTGAAAATACACCACTGGATTTTCACTGTGTAGAGGAAAAAGTTTTTCTAATTAAAATAATAAGCATGATTTTTTGTTAAAAATTGTTTTTAGATAACAAGTAGGGTATATGAAAAACATAGAACAAATTTCATTTGAATATATAGGATATAAAACATATTAAACACAATAACATATGTTGGTAATGGAATGTGTTACACTTGTGACAAAATCAGAAGAGGGAGTTTCTCCTTTGAATTTTTGAATTCTTATAGGTTTTATATAGGATGAAGTGAATTGGCTTCATGGAAATTGATTAAAATGTATCAAAACATAAATCAGTTCCCTTTTTTAGCACAAAACTTTAAAAAATGAACTATCAAGATTTGTATATCAAGCATAGTAAGTAGTTATAAAATGTTAATGATCAGAACACAGTTTAAAGCACTCATTGTGGGATAAGTTATCAATTGAATGATACCATTTCTTGCAATTCTAAAGAATCTGTAGCAAATTTAAAGCTTGCTTTATCTCCTTGTTATATCTTGATTTATATGTTTTAGGAGATGATGCATTGATAAGTTAGGGGTCTTTCATGCAAACCAAATATCTATGTGTCTTGATCCACATCTGAATTAAGGGTGAGGTTGGCGCCGTTAAACCGGTTTAAGCCCTCCAGTAAAATATTTTACTGACCGTTCCAAGGCGGTACTTCTTTTGTGGATCTTTTATGTTTTTGTTCTGTCTTGTGTTTGCTATGTTTAGTGCACGTCTGTTTATATGTGCTTTGTGGTCACCTGCTGGGAAAGGGCTGACCTCTTGGCTCTCGTTTGTGGTGTCTTCTGTGAGTTTGTCACTTTCCCATTGGTATCCTGGGTCAGGTGTGGTACTTGATTGTATCGATTCCTGATCTTTGCACCATTACTTACTTTTAAATAGAAAGAAATAATTGTGTTACACTTGTGACAAGCAAACAGGGGAACTGATTATGTCACTTTTGTCTTTTTTTATCACTTATACTTTATATAATCTACTATAGTATGTACAACTGAGCATCTTTTTTGATTTTCTTCAATAAATTCCTGTAAATATTTTTTGAATTGTGAAAAAATACCTTTCCCTTCTTGTGAGTGCATAATTTTATCCTTTCTGTTTACACCATTTTGTGTTTTCTTTGTATCGAAAGAGTGAATAGCTACCCTAAAATACCAAAAAGTATCAAATTAATTGTTTAATAGATCATCCTTTGACCAAACGCAAGAAAAAGTGAGATGAAATCAATCCATAATATATGTTACACATGTGACACAAATCACATTTTAAAGTCTACCTGTCTAAATCAAGCTATAGTCTGGTTTTTATACTGTCTGATTTCTTCAGTGTTGAATTTAGCATGATTCCTATCCCAGAATGTAGCTCAAGGATGGCCAGCTTCATAATGAAACTAGTATATGGGCTTGAGGAAGTGTCATTCCTGCTGGACCATAACTAGTATTAACTACACAATTGGTGAAGTTGTAGACTTCTTGCTGTGTTTAAATTATATTTATGCATTCAAGAATTATTAAAAAAAACAAAGAAGTAGTATTTCATTTAAAATTTGCCATGTATATGCATTTATCACATATTCCTAAAATGTGTTACACTTGTGACATCAGTTAAAATCATGCCACAAAGTCAGTAGCTTAAGGATTCACCACAATTCCTCATAATGTTTTTTGGGGGCTCCCTTGACCAGAAAAACAGCAAAAAAGTTATGAAATGCAAAACAAATTGAAATGCTGATGATTGAAACCTTAAATGTTACACTTGTGACATATCTGGGTGGTTTTATTCAGTACTGACTACATAAAATCATACTTGTTGTTTTATAGGCAAGTTGGTTCCTTTAGATAGCTAAAAGACTGCTTGTCATTGAGACAGCATTCCTTATCAATAAAGCTTTGTATATTTTATGAGGCAATTCACTTTACTCCAATCATATGAAATTCTGTATGATAAAATTTTGAAAGGGTGTGTTTATAAAAGGTTACAAATTTCCGATTTATCTGGTTTAAAAATGATGAAAAGATTATTTTCCTACAGCTTTTATGCTATATTTCAACTGCAATTCACCATTTGGCTATAAATGAATAGTGTTTAATACAATTTACAGTTGAATCGAAGGTTAGGGAAAAAATGTCACAAAAAAGTGTAACCCTTGTGACAATTTTGATGACATTTTTCCATGTAATTTTTGAACGGAACATTCTAAAGCGATAAAACTTGGCATGATGCAAGAAAAACATTAATTAAATATCTTAAAATTAATTTTAACAATAAATCTGCTTTAGATAGTCTATAAACATTGATTAAAGAAATGGATGCATTATTTTTGAAATCACCCCATACAGTTAAGTCAGGATGGTCCATTGTATATATTGAGGGGCCACAGGTTATAATTTGCAGAGATTATATTTCTTTCTCTGGAGATCGATTTTTTCTTAGCAAACAGCGCAGGACCTGATGAAATGCCACATGTCTTCACTGTTTGTAGAAGTATATCCTTTTAGGGGTTTCTCGTATACAAATGGTTAAATACCATGAAAGCTCATAAAGTTAAGAGTGTACACTTACAGGAAAATATGGGCTTACAAGGTCAAATAGGGTATATAAGCATAGGTCCAGATAAGAAAACTTTGTGCATAATATTGTCAATATTTTCTTGTTCATCAAGTTGAACATTTGTTTTGGGCGCTCAAAAGCACGGTCTCCTTGAGACGGTTCTTTTGATTACACACAACATATGTTTGGTTGAGAAATGAGAAAAATCATTTTCTATTACACACTCATTTAGAGGCCTCTGTCTTGCGCTGTGGAATGGTAAATGTTCTCAAATTTTGAACTCCAGTTGCCTACCAAATAGGCATTGACAAACAGCCCAGACACTGATCAGACTGATCAGGGTCTTTCCTGTATGCCATTCTGACATTAGCATTCTGTCAATTCCAGCACTGAAAACCAACATTTCATTTGAACCCCAAAAGAAAAGTGTTGGAAATTTTAGAGCATTTACCGTATGTCACTTTTTGTTGAGCTTAGAGTAGATTTTTTTTAACATTTTGCATGGATTATTTTTTATTGAAACAAGCTAAAGATTTATATGAATGGGATTGGGTGACCTTGACCTGGTCTTGGTAGTATAATTAGAAGTTGAATTGCCAAATTTCAGCATTGTGCTTGTTTGCATGGTTTCTCATGAGCAACTTAATTCTTTCCAGTATTGTAAGATACTACTTGGATAGTGTGAAAAGGTGGCACAATTTTGGTGACCTTTGTATACTTTCCAGTCATGCAATGTGTCTGAAATTTGTGACTCGGTTAGGTAAATAAACTTGACGGAGTCAGCTACATCCCAATATTTACATTTGCGTGCTGCAGTGTTAATTCTAGGCAGGGGTATGGGGCGGGGGGGATTCTCCCAATTTTTGAAAGATCCACCTAATTTTAAGGAGGGGGATGTTTTTATATCAATGAAGAAGTCAGTCTGGATCAGCAATCTAACTAGCTACCGATTGCACTACAGGGTCAAGCAGACCTGAGAGCAGCTGAAAATTGTAGTAAATGGCGGGAAGTGAAACAAGTGTAGGATTAATAGGCTCTTCAAAGCTTCACTTGTCGCATCTGAGTAATAACTTCCTTGTAGGTTTGCTTTGTTTTGGCTGAATTACATTTTACACGCCTACCAAATGCTCGAATGCTCAACATCTGGTTGAATATTAAAAACAATTCATCCAGGAAGAGAATAAAAAATCGGGGAATGTCATGCAACAGACTATGCACTCCTACGTTTGTGGTATAAATTTGAGGTCAGAAAGTTCTCTCGTTTTGTCAGATTTACTTTTCGCGTAAATTAGGTGTACCTGAATTGACAGGAACGTGTTTATCGCGCAAAAAAGTAAATATGACATAATGAGAATACCTTCTGAGCTCATATTTATACCACAAATGCAGGAATCCATAGGCTGTTGCATGACATTCCCTGATTTTTGATTTACTTCATAGAGCAGTTGTTTTTTAATATTCAACCAGATGTTGAGCATTCTAGCGTTTGGTAGGCGTGTTTTATAAAGTTGAGCAGTAACATGAGATTTCCAACAATGTCGTATGTGCAACTAGCAAAGATTCAGATCAGCCTTGGCATGTGCGCAGTCAGATCAGAGCCTTTGCAAGTCACTTGAATATTTTATGAGTGTAAAAGCTACTGACTGAACATCGTTTGGAGTTCCTAAGCTTAAAGGGAGGCTGCACAGGCTCGTATGAGTCTACACTTGTCAAAATGCCATATTGTTGGAAATCACATGTACACTCCTGCGACTAGAGTCTGTGCTATTTGTAGAACTCCATTAGGCTGCTATGAAAACCTGATCAGATCTGATCTATTTATTTACTCTAGTGGTAGGAGTGTGTAGCGGCTCATATATTTTTGAGCAAATAAGCAAACCTGAGGCGAGTTCAACAATGCAAGTGCTGCGCTGAAGGCACCCATTGTACTGATGTCAGGCTTTACACATTACAAATAAAGATAGGTACTAGAACAACGAGCGCCCGCGGGCTCTCACATTGTTGAACTTGCCTCTGCTCCTCCCTATAAGCCCACACTGAATATTTTATTGGTTGTATATACTCTTTAATAAACCTCTGGATGTAAAACAGTGTGGCTCCTGATCAGCTGGCTTAAATAGATAGAAGCGGCTTTGATGACCCATCTGTGCTGATATGCAGATTGGTCCAGATAATAACAGGTTTTGCTGAATCAACAGCTATGAGGCTATTCGTCTAAGTATTCACAGTAAAGTTTTGAAGGCTTAATTCTCTAAAAACAGATAATTTCATCCCTAATCCCTTATTCCTCATTTTATCTGGACACTTCAGAAATGTGCACAAATGTTTCCGATTGATTTTGATTGTTTTAAGTGCCCTATTGTTTTCACAATTTCAGGGAAGTTGGGATGCCTTTTGATATCCATGTACGGGACTTTTCGATTTGAAGAGCCAGATTAACCCTTAAAGCACCAAGAAAAAATGCATCTGTAAATGTCATCTGCTGAAGTCGTCTGCTGCAAATAATTGCCTAGCACTACCGACGAATTAAGTATAGAAGCAAACAGTGTGGACCCATATCAAACTGCTCCTATAGGAGCAGTTTGATCTGGGTCCACACTGTTCTTTAACATTTCAACAGAAGAGGAATGCAGACGACTTTTGTTGCTATTGGCACTTTAAGGGTTAATAGCATGGCACATGGTTTCCCTGGTATGAACCAGAACCATTTTGCAAGAATGGACCTATATGTGGGTCACATTGAAATTAATTGCCATTCAAATCTATATGAGCCACATGTGATTTCCAACACTGTGGAAATTTGACAAGGGTAGACTCAGACGAGCCTGTGCAGCCTCGTGTTAAGCTTACAAACTCCAAATGACGTCTGGTCAGTAGCTTAAGTGTCATAGAATCTTCAAGTGACTAGCAAAGGCTCTTACCAGACTGCGCGTATGCGCAGGCTGGTCTGAGCCTTTGCTGGTGGCACACACAACTTTGTTGGAAATCTCATGTCGCGGCTCATATGTTACCTCAGAAGAGTCACTATCTTTTCATGCCAGCAGAGAATTTGTGATCTGCTGATAATATTCAAATATTGTTCTGATCAGAGCCTTTGCTAGTCGCTTGAATATTCAATGATTGTTAAGCTACTGACTGAATGCCTTTTGGAGTTTCTAAGCTTAAAAGGAGGCTGCAGAGGCTTGTCTGAGTCGACACATGTCATAATGCCACATTGTTGGAAATCTCATGCACTGGCTCTACTGGTTCTACCCAGAAAGACGTCGCTACATGGGCCGTAGAGTTTAACAAAACCTATTATGGTACGCAATTGAGCCGCAACATGTGATTTACAACAATGTGACATTTAGACAAGTGTAGACTCAGAGGATCCTATGCAGCCTCCTTTTAAGATTAGAAACTCCAAATGATGTTCAGTCAGTAGCTTAACAATCACAGAATATTCAAGCGACTAGCAAAGGCTCTGATCAGACTGCGCGTATGCGCAGGCTGATCTGTGGCTTTCCTGGTCGCATATACCACATTGTTGGAAATCTCATGCACTGGCTCAGTACATGCTATGTGCAGTGAAGATGTTGAGTCTTGGACACAACACAGTGGCTCTGGTGAGGCTCAACCCAATGACCCTTCCATCTTAAGTCCAGTACTCCACCACTGAGCCACTGTGTTCCACCCCATCAGATTTTCAGATTTATGGTGGGCCAGGGTCATTGTCCCATGATTTCAAAATATGGCCCATCACTTTCCAAGGGACGTATCCTTTTTAATTGTGAAAAAAATCTCATTTTAACAAAAAATATTCACATCACAGACTAGCAAAGGCTCTGATCAGACTGCGCGTATGCGCAGGCTGATCTGAGGCTTTGCTGGTTGCACATACCACATTGTCAGATATCTCATGTTGCTGCTCAATTATAGATTATGTCCCTCTGTATTTTTCAGCTGACATTAACAGTCACAGTTCACCAGCAGCCCCAATGGGCCTTGGTGGTTTATTTGCTGGGGGTATGCCCAGATTAAGAAGTACGAAGCCAGGTGGAGGACCACCTCGAGGTAAGACCACATGAAAAATTATACGCACTTGTGTTAATTGTGTTAACCCTTAATGCGCCAATAGCAATAAAAGTCGTCTGCTTTTCTCGTCTGCTGAAATGTTTAAGAAGCCTCTATAGCAAACAGTGCGGACCCAGATCAGACTGCTCCTATATAGGAGCAGTCTGTTCTGGGTCCACATTGTTTGCTCCTATGCTTAATTCGTCAGTAATGCTAGGCAATTATTTGCAGCAGGCGACTTCAGCAGATGACAATTTCAGATGCATTTTTTCTTGGAGCTTTAAGGGTTAATTGTGTTTATAATATTGAGATCATGCGTTGATCCAGAAAGTTATGTTAGAGGGGTCCAACTCTGACAACATGTTTTTCTTTTTTTTTAGTTGATGAGGGGAGAGAGAGGATCCAAATACCACATAAAGCGAGCCACCATTGGCCCGCCATCGAAACACGTTTTTCGCTGGCAGGCTGATGATGGCCCATCTTTGAATGCTGCTTTGTGGTATCTTTGTGATTTTCAGGGGATCTGGACCAGTATTGCTAAGAAACCCTATAGTTTTGTGGTTTTTCAGGGAGGGGTGGTGTCCAGACTCCCTGTCCCCCCCTCTGGATCCATGCATGCAGATATCACATTTAATTTTGTTATTGTGATATAATTCAAACTGCATCAAATTCTTACTTCTGATTGGTTGATGGGAGACTTTTATACTTCAATAAAATCCCTCAGTAAGAATATAAAATTTTGATCTCTGCCTTCAAAATGATGTGATGTAATGACATTATTTTGAAAATAGCAACGTCATTCAAGACAGTGACATGTATTTTACGTCGCTGTTGAAGAGTCGCATCATCAGAACATCGTCTACACAATCAACAAAAGGGCTCATGGCAGTTAATCTGTGTCAAAACAAACTTTTTAGATTTATGGTTACTTTAGGCAGGACTTGTGAAGGTTATGGTATTACGTTTTTTAAAACTTCTACAGGGATTTTCCTAGGCCAATTCGTAAATGAGCAAAAACTTTCCAAAATTGTGTATTAATTCCGATTCCTAGGCATTACATTTTGGTGAAAATTTCATGAAAATCAGACCAAAAATAGCAAAATTACAGATGTTACTTACAACATAATCCAAATCTTCATGAGTCATTATAAAAGCCAATGCAACAGGTTACAGCTTTGTCTTAATAACTTGTTATGGTATAAAATAAATTTAAAATGGAGATCCAGTTCTTATTTTACTGAATCCAGTTTTCGCTATTTGATGGTTCAATCGCTATTTTCCCAAATTCAACAGGCCCCTGGCCCCAACTTTGATCAGTAAGGTAGGAAAATCCCTGCTCTAGTTGTTTGTTAGTTATCTGTGGAAGGGCCTCAATCTAAAAGCTCTTCAATGAGCCCAGCAAGGGGTACCTTGGGACATTTGTAAGCAAAATCTTTGACAGATATTGTTTTCAGTAAAGTGTTAGGTCAATTTGTTGCCAGCACATCCTCGGTAACCCAGGCGTGACCCATTCCGTACCCACTGCATTCATCACAGTGGGTACGAAATGGGTCACGCCTGGGTTACCGAGGATGTTGCCAGCAAAGCAATGACTTAAGTCCCGGTAAAATTGGTGCAAGAGAGATATTTGTCGGAATTTGTGGATATGATCTCAGAAGCCCAAATGCCAGGAAAAAATTGTTTTTGAATGCTCTCGAGAATCAGATTAGACCCAAGATTCTCTATAACACCCCCTTGAAGAGCTTGATTTGGGTTTCCTCTTCTTTGCATTTTATTTGAATAAAATCTGTTAGGTATAACGGGAGATATGTTGAAAAGTCTTGAATTGAATTGAGGGAAAATTGTAAACAAAATTCATGTTTATGATCAGGCCTCCAGATAAGAGTGCGTACCAGAAATTTTTTTTTCTTATTTCTCAACCAAAAACTATGTTGTGGGTACTCAAAAGAACTGCCTCGATGAGATGGTTCTTTTGAGCACCAAAAACTGATGGGAAAGAAAATAATCACAATTTTACGCTATAAAAGTTTGCGTAATTGGCCCTATGTTCCTGATCATTATGGTCACATGGATGAATGAAAAGTGCTTGAAATGTTACAACTCTTTTTCTAAATCTATACATACATGTAGATTACATTAAATGATATAAAATTTTGAACACTAGTTGGCTGTCCAAAAGGCATAGGCAAACAGTGCAGACCCAGATCAGACTGCTTCTGGTGAAGCAGTCTGATCAGGGTCATTCCTGTTTGTTATTCTGGCAAGCATTTTGTGAAGTCCAGCCTTGATAACCAACATTTTGTTTGAGAACAGAGCGAGAAAAGTGTTGGAAATTTTCAAACTCTTTACTGTATCTAAGTCTTTAAATAGATAATTTTTGAATCTATTAATAACTTCTCTTTCATTTCAGGGCCCGGATCAGCTCCTCTGAGACTGCCAGGATCTAATGTGAACAGATTTCAAACACCAACAAACAGTCAAAGTTCAAACAGTTCTTTATCAAATGGACCTGTAGGGCGGTCTGGGGCTCCACCCCCACCCCCTTCATCGGCGTTAAAACGGGGCGGTGATAATGCTCAAAATACTGACAATAAAAGGAATAGTAGTGTTTCTAATTCAATAGCAAATCTTAACAGTAGTTTAAATAACAGTAGTAATTCAGGAGGATCTAAGTCCTGGCAAACACCAGGGACTGCTCCAGGACTTCCTCGTAGTACGCCGCCACCTCCTCCAAGCAGAGGACCGCCCTCTGGGCCTCCTGGTGCTTCAAGTAGTTCTGGTGCTGTGAGTCGACAGAATTCTGGAGATTCATCGCGACCGCCGAGCATGGTGGGAAGACCTCTGCCTCCTCCGCCTTCACAGGGAATGAGACACGCCTCCTCGACACCCACGTTTCCCCCTCCCCCTCCTCCAAATTCAAATGCTCCCTCACATGGTAACAGGGCTCCTCCCCCTCCTCCTCAGAGTAGCAAACATATTATGCCTCCCCCTCCTCCTTCACCCGGCAGTATGCCTCCTCCCCCTCCACCCCAAAGCAATAAAACTATTTCACACTCCCCTAACAATTTACCCGCTCCTCCTCCTTCACCAGGCGTTAGACCACACAGTGGACATTCTGCCCCTCCTCCTCCTCCCCCCAATACTGCACCTCCTCCCCCACCCCAAAATCGTCCCCCTCCTCCACCCAACAGAGGACCTGCTGGTTCACATGCTAATCCTCCCTCTTTGCGCCCAGGTCCACCCCCTCCCCCAACGAGGACAACTTCTGCTACAACGTCAGGTGGTACTATAGGTCGGTCAGGCATGAGGCCACCACCCCCTCCCTCAAGAGCGCCATCTGGGCCACCTTTACATTCCAGCAACCATGTTGCACCTCCGCCTCCACAACGCATATCAGGCAACTATTCTTCAGGCCATGACAGTAAGTACGGTTTCAAATTTGTTTATTAAAACTTAATGCGCCAATCGCAACAAAAGTCGCCTGCTTTACTCGTCTGCTATTTCAGCCTCTTTGGCGAACAGTGTGGACCCAGATCAGACTGCTCCTATATAGGAGCAGTCTGTTCTGGGTCCACGCTGTTTGCTTCTATACTTAATTTGTCAGTTATGTTAGGCAATTATTTGCAACAGACGACTTCAGCAGACAACATTTTCATATGCATTTTTTTCTTGGCGCTTTAAGGGTTATTACATAGGCCAGGGAACCCTTTACTCCATAATAACGCCTTTTGACGCCTTTGAAATACAATGTATTTAAAAATATTATGGATAATGCAAACGCTCCGTTTTTCATAATATTTTCAAAAGTATTCAAAACTTTCCTCAATTTTTTCTTGAAATTTTCTTTCAATGTTATCTCAAAGAAAATGATGTCATGATCTAAAGACATATTTTTTTCAGTTACTCTCTCTTATCTGGGGGCATGTAATATTAGCGCTATGAATGCTGAGTAATTTTATTCTTTTTTGTCGTCTCCTGATTTTTTCAAGTGAACTTTTTTAGAAAATTCTTTCTGGAATACAATCAGTGTCAAACAGTTTGATCCAGATCAGGCCCAACATCTGTTTCAAAACTTGTTTACAGAGGTTATCAGCCGATGCCAATAGCAGGCAAAGTCATCCATGTCACACATCAGGGATTTTTTTTGGTTTTATCAGGGACCAAAATTTGGCCCAATTCCCAATGGAATTTAGGTGCCTTTTTCTCAATTTTTGAATTATGAAGAAAAAATAATCCCAATTTGCAAAATAAAAAAGTTTTTTTTTCTTCCTTTTTTTGAAGATTGGGATTTTCATTCAGTCAACACACACACAAGCTACATGGCGGCATTCTCCTTAAATTTAATGGCAATGGTATGTGCAATAGCAATTTTTTATTGACCAAAAAAAGACATAATTGTGCACTGTAACAAATTCCTCAATTTAGGGGTCTGCCACCCTAATTTTTCCAATCTGAAAAGCCCCAGGGCCTCTTCCCAGAATTGCAAAAAAAATCCATGCACATAGAATTAACCCTTATGTGCCAATCGCAACAAAAGTCGTCTGCTTTTCTCGTCTGCTGAAATGTTTAAGAAGCCTCTATGGCAAACGCTGTGGACCCAGATCAGACTGCTCCTATAGGAGCAGTCTGTTCTGGGTCCACGCTGTTTGCTTCTATACTTAATTTGTCAGTAATGATAGGCAGTTATTTGCAGCAGACGACTTCAGAAGACAACATTTTTAGAAGCTTTTTTTTTTCTTGGCACTTTAAGGGTTAAATGCAGTAGGGTTGTAGCTATGCATAAATATACTTAAGGAATAAAGAAACGCAACAGACAAAAATATATTTTTTGCGTGTTTAAATGACGGTTTGGTGAAATTTCTTTTGAAAATGTTTTATTGAGTATTTATAGCATGTGATGAAATGCCAAAACGTCATTTTAACGCTACATTTTACGCTACAAGATGAAAACATATGAAAACGTGAAAGGTGACGTTAACGTCAGAATAAAGATCAAGAAATCCCCTCTTTTCCACGTTTGGTTATTTGGCGTCGACTCGACAATGTGCAAATTAAACAAACGTCCAATCATATTCGTAGTGCAGTCAAATATTGCTTCAAAACGCGCTACTTGAATGACAAGATACACTATGGTAGTGAATAAGTGATAAACGTCACTTAGAGCCGTCGCGTTTGGGTCGCTGGTGAATATACGGGATAAGATAAACCTACAGACACCAGAACATGCTTTCTTGGGAAAAACTGACTTTTCAGATACCGTAGAAATATGCTGGTAAGGTGTTAATATTGACGTTAGCTAAACAAAACATGGCATTATGCAAGAGAAAAATCTGATTACATACCGAGAGTGAACACCAAACTTTTTAACTGTAACCTAAACCTTGTCACAGGACCATTTTATCATTAGAAAAACACATAAACATCATGGAAGCCATTGAAATGTAGGATATCGAATTTTGACGTCAGAATCGAGGTATTTTTACGTCTGAAGATCTCAAGTCATAATTCTTGAACAAAACGTCCTTGTAATGAATAAATCTCAAGCAGAAACGAAAGTTTACTTGTTTCACGCAGTATTCAATGTTGACGTTAATGACGTTAAGCCGTTTCAGAATCTTACAGAAACGTCGTCATTTGATCATTTCCTTGATCTGCAATCTATGCCAAGACATTTTATAACAATAATCTGATGGTTGATACAAACTTTGCTTTTATTGACCCTGTTTCAGCAGTTTACTACGGGGGGGGGGGGGGGGGTAATTAAACAGACACATACTGCTCCTATGGATAAATATCATTTGCACTAAAAACTTCCATCATATTGTATGCTTACAATGACTCGAAGTGTTTGTTGCGTTTCTTTAATCAGTCAGTCTAGTTTCACAGATAATTGAAATCAGTGTGGCTCCTGAACAACTGGCTTTTAAAGCCAGCTGATCTGGATCTTCACTGTTTTCCAGAGAGGATACACTGAAGGTCAACATGACCGAGGTTAACCCTTAAAGCGGCAAGAAAAAAATGTCTGAAAATGTCGTCTGCTGAAGTCTTCTGCTGCAAATAATTACCTAACATTACTGACAAATTAAGTATAGAAGGGGGGGGGGAAGCATTTCAGTAAACCTTTTTCTATTTTCTATATGTTGAAACAGAGTTTTCTACCCATACTTTTCAATTGGCACTTGTCCAATGATTAAAACGGCTTTTGCGGATAATTCGAGGGTTATAAACCTACTATCTTTTTCATTGAAAAAATATCATTTTCTTTGAAACTTTTCTCTGGTCATTTTTATGGGCAGTCCTTCATTAAGACTGTCCAAGGTCCTTTGGGCTTCGACGTGAGAAAATCTGTCTTCGGGGTTTGCCAATAACAAAGGCGCAGACCAGCCTGCACATCTGCGCAGATTGATCAGCGCCTATGCTATTCTCTTTTTAGAAAGTATCATATCTAAACTTGCTACAGGTGAAATTTCAATTTTCTGGCTAGTCTCTGTAGCTGAGGAGACTGGTTTGATTCTTGCTTTGTCTGAAACCCCGAAGACAGGTTTTGTCGTGTCGAGGCCCATTTCATTTGGACCATGTTTTGGATATTTATTTTAACCCTTTTTGCACCATTCATGACAATTGTGTGTGCTTTGTCATCTGCTGATGTAGTTTGGTAGACTATATTGCAAACAATATGGCTCCAGGTCAGACTGCTATTTAAGGAGCAGTCTAATACAGGTTCATACTGTTTGTTTCTATGATAAAAGTTGCCTGGAGTTCATAAGAATATATATGAGCCGTGACATGGCCTTTCCAACAATGTGGTATGCGCAACCAGCAAAGGCTCAGACCAGCCTGCACATACGTGCAGTCTGATCAGAGCCTTTGCTAGTTGCTTGGATATTCTATGAATATTAAGCTACTGACCGAACATCATTTGGAGTTTCTAAGCTTAAAAGGAGGCTGCACATGCTTGTCTGAGTCTACACTTGTCAAAATGCCACATTGTTGGAAATCACATGTTTCTGCTCCTATGCAGCAGATGTGATAAGCAGACAACATTTTAAGGATGAAAAATATAGGCAGAACAAGAGTGGTTGTTTTTACTCTGTTTCTTCTTCTTCTTCATCCACTTCTTTTTCTTTCCGCCCAAATTTTGTCTGGACGAGTTCTCGGTAACGCTGGACAGATTGTTCTGAACTTAGGGATATGGGTAGATATGGATGAGAAGTTGTGCAAGAGGATTTCAAAATTTAAAATGTCTGACTCTAAGGCTGGCCCATGGGCGCGTCCAAAACAACCAAAATTTTGTCCAGACTATTTATTGCTAACCTCTGAAGTGATTGTTTGATATGATAAATATTGATATACGAGGGGGGTTCAATATGTAATGAATACAGCCCAGTATATCCCAAAGTTTTATATTTACACACTTCATAATTACTTTTCTTAAAATATCTGTTTCTTGGCTAAATAAATGTAAAATTGCAGTTGTCGAGCTCCTTACCTAATTTACACAAGCCACTTTCAAGATAGGGTACTGAAGTACACTGTGATATGAAATAAAACAATGTTTTCAAAAGCAGATAACTACATGAACGAGGGGTGTTTTCAGTCTTCTCCTGCGTGTGGTAAATATCCATATATTGGTGAGTTATACCTGCAAAATTTTTTGATATTGCTTTATATTCTTTGAAATACTGAGGCTATTTATTTTGGTTAAAGTCCTCCTTGATGCTACATTTTCTGGCATTCCATTGACAGAGTAGTTTTTGCGTGAACGAATACATAGCGAAAATCTATACGAAAATCAATGGTAACATTTTTTCTGGTCGCTTTGATGTTCATTTGCAAGTAATACAGCCGATTTTAAAATTTCCACATTTAATCTCACTCATAAAGTACCCCTAAGTACGTCGTTTGAAATAAGAAAATCACTTAAAAGAATGCCATCTCTGGCTTACACTGAAATGGATCAGACAAAATACCGCGTGTCATCGATGTTTGCATTCGGATGCATTATTTAAACATTGTTACACGTATTTACATTGACATAATCTGGCTGGCTAAGTTCAGACAATAAGAATATAGGAAACGTAAATGGTATACCACTCAGATGAGATACTCCTAGATATTGGTTTCAGTTTAACTGGTCTGCTGCCTATGCACTGTGTGTATTGAAACTTCGATACAATCAAAATTGTCCTTTCCTGGTACAAAGCCACATTTCCGATTTTCAGGAACCATGTGTATTTTAGTGTAACGTCCATTGCTTTAAACAACGTCAACGTAAGAGGGGGTAACGTAATAAAACCGTTTGCACGAGAAATCGGTAGCGTTCAAAATTTCTATCGTTATAGCAGATAAAGGGGAAATGAGTCAGAAAACTATGGATATATGATTCATGCATGTTAAATGTTTGTTTTAGAAAATACAGCATGCCTTTCTACCTTTGTTAAAATGAGTCTTTACAATTTGGAGGAAAATATATGCAGTGTATATTAGTGTGCTTTTTAAAAAGTGTGTAACTTATTACATTTGGAAAGATAAAATAATGTTTCATGCACCATTTTAACGGCAACGCTTTGATCTTTCGTTTGTCATATGGCATAAGATCCTAATGCGTTTGTGGATGGAGTTATGAATGGGTTTTCATTACATATTGAACCCCCCTCGTATACGGTAGTTTTGCAAGAAAGTTTGAAATTTGGAATCCCAGACTCAAGGGCTGACTCAGAAACATGCTCAGGCCCAACCAATCCTTAAAGTCCAAAATATCTAAGAAACCATTTAGATATCCACCCCTAAATCATATATGTTTGTTTCTTATGATAAAACACATTCAATAACACTGGCAAGGAAGTCTTTCAAGGCTTGGCCGGTATTGCTCCACTACCTATTCACTTCATAAAAGGCTTGATATCTGGAAAACCATTTACATCCCCACTTGTAAAGCATATATAATGATATTCGGAATTCCTTATGATAAGACCTATTCAATAACACTAACCATGATGTCCCCGTGGAATGGGGGGCTGGTTTGGAAGATTTTATAATTGGTAGATTATTTTATAATTGGTAGATTATTTTATAATTGGTAGATTATTTTATAATTGGTAGATTATAATCATATCTTGCTTGAAAATGAAAATGTCAACTTTTAAAAAACTATAGGATGTTGTTTTGTTGTTGTCTGCTGACTTAAATTAACTTTTTCAAAAATTTCTTTCAGCAATACTGTCAGAGTGTCAAACAGTTTGGATCCAGATTGTGCCTGATTATCTGTCAAGCCTGATCTGTTTCCAAACTGTTTGCAAAGATCATCAGCAAATGACAAAAGTAAATTCTAATGCACTTGCATAAGAAACGCGACGTCTGATTGGATAACGTCACAAATTTCGACAGTGTATCCTGCGATATACTGTTGTAAACCCGACATCATTAAGTAACGTCGCTTTTCATTGGTTGACAAGTGAATATATGCAGCTGGCAAGCAGTTATATGCAGCTGACAGCGGCTGGGCGTATAGGCTCAACAAAGTACATTTTCACTGTCCTTTTGAAGAAAAAATGTTAATAGTGCATTAGAATGGGGATAACCATATTCAAAATTTTAATTTGGGGAGGCATATCGACGGATATACGTTCGGAAATCACGTTTTACGGCTCCGCTTACGCGTTGCCGTAAAACTAAATTTCCAACCGTATATCCGACGATATACCTTCCCAAATTAAAATTTTGAATACAGTTATCCCCTAATTCTAACTTTCTTGCAGGTTTTGAGAGCCGGTTCCAGTTTCATGATAAGAATGACTTCCCAGTGCCAGACCCTATGACGCAGAAGACTAAAACTTACCCAAGTAAACATGCAAAAAATAATGCAGGTACATTGTTTTACACAAGAATCTGTCATAGCTTTAGATAAAAAAAAAATTTCTGCATAAAATTGTAAATACTTTCTTACCCATATTTTTTAGCATATGTTTTGGGTGCTCATTGACACAGTTCTTTTGAGTACCCACAACATTTGTTTCGGTGGAGAAGTAAAAAAAACTTTCCTTAACCTAAGGCCTGTCCCTCTTTCCATCCCTCATGCAAACTATATAAGTACCAAATTTAATCAGTCACAGCTAATATTAACTGAATTTTCAACAAAACCTAATAAAAGTTTCCTATCTCACGGCATGTTACCTTTATCAGCTCATGATGATGTTGCACTTTTTGACTGACATCACTAATGATGCTGAATCAACACAAAAATCAAAAATTAGGTCATAATCACTAGTTTGAAGAGTGTTCAACAATGGGTAAACTGAGAAATAGAATACCAGGTTCGCATCTTTTGATATCAAGTTTACCAGGCTCGGCTTTGAGAACATATGTTGAATCGCTTGGCAAGCCTCGCGATGTCAACAAGTGTTCTCAAAGCCTTGCCTGGTAAACTTGTTATCAAAAGACGCTCACCTTGTATTCTCTTTTTACACATGAATCTGTCATAGTTTTAGATAAACAAAATTTTTCTGAGTAAAATTGTAAATATTTTCTTACCCATAATTTTTAACATATGTTTTGGGTACTCAAAAAAATGGTCTAATTGAGACAGTTCTTTTGAGTACCCACAACATTTGTTTTGGTGGAGAAATAAGAAAAATAGTTTTTTTTTACTACACACCCATAACCTAAGGCCTGTCCCTCTTTCCATCCCTCATGCAAACTATGTAAGCAGCAAATTTCATAAACTATTTGAGCTGCAGCCTTGAAACATGCAGGGTCTGTTAACAGATGATTAGTGGATAATCAGGTTAACCCTAAATGCGTCAATCGCAACAAAAGTCGTCTGCTTTTCTTGTCTGCTGAAATGTTTAAGAAGCCTCTCTGACAAACAGTGTAGACCCAGATCAGACTGCTCCTATAGGAAGTTCTGGGTCCAGGCTGCTTGCTTCTATACTTAATTCGTCGGTAATGTATGGCAATTATTTGCAGCAGACGACTTCAGCAGACGACATTTTCTGATACATTTTTTTCTTGGCACTTTAAGGGTTAACTTTTTAAGGAAGAGAAAGAGTACCACTCTTACTAACATGCATATGATTGAGGGCACAGTTTTGCAAATTTAATTTCTAGATCAGTGTTAGATGGCCTCCATGTGAGCTGAACATTTCTTGTACTTCAACAACAGCAGAATCTAGGGCGAAGATTTGGTACCAGTAAAATGCATTTAAGCCCCTCGGTGGCTTAGGCTGCTGTCCGTTCTAAGGCGGTGGTTCTGTTGTTGTTGACTTTTTGTTTATTGTTAGTCCCATTGTGGGGGTCTGTAATTGTTCTATGTTTTGTTGAACGTTACTTTATGTCCATTCTAGTATTGCAATCATCTTGATGGGGAAGAGAGAGCTTGTTGCTTTCCTTAATTTGTCTTCCTGGTGTCTCGTGATGGTTGAGCGGCTCTTCCTCGCGGTGCCACTGGGTTGTCTGCGGTTTGTGATTGTGGTATTTCCTGATCATACTCACTATTTTTGAAAAGTACTTGAATATACAGGACTGTCTTGAAAAGTCCTTGGAAATTAAATTTGCCTTGAAAAGTACTTGAAAAACACTCAAAGGCCTTGAAAAGTCCTTGAATTTTACCCTTTACAGGAGGATTCATCAGTGTTTTTGGAGACCTAAATCAGTATCAAATTGTGGTGCCTTTATTTGGTGCAGCATATGCTGCACCAAATAAAGGCACCACAATTTTTAGACTAATTTTCTTAAACTTATTTCTCTAGTAATTGACTCTAGCTTTTCCGAGGTAGAATTTTAACGTGAAATCAGTATATATATATATATTTTTAATTTTTCAGTCCTTGAAAACAGTAGGAAAGTATTTTAGAAGTCCTTGAAAAGTCCTTGAATTATACACAATCTTGCCTGTATGAACCCTGTAGATTATTATATTGATTATTAGCTCACCTGAGCCGAAGGCTCATGGATGAGCTTATAGTATACCAGTCATTCCGGCGTCCGTCCGTCGTCCGTCCGTCCACAATTTCAAACATATTCTCCTCTGAAACCACTGGGCCAATTGAACTCAAATTTCATATGAAGACTCCTTAGGACGCGGGAATGAAAGTTTATTCAAATGGTCCTGGTCACATGACCAAGATGGCTGCCACGCCCATATAAGGTAAAAACCCTTTAAAAATCTTCTTCTCCAGAACCAGAAGGCCGATGACCTTGGGACTTGATATGTAGCATTGGGGATGTGGGGCCTACCAAGTTTGTTCAAATGATGATCCTAAGTTGACCTTGACCTACTTAACGTCAAGGTCAAATTTGCTTCCTAATGCATTTAAATGGGAAAAATTCTGAAAAGTTGATTTTTTTGAAAACTGTGGAAGCCTTAGTCATTATTCTCCCTTGATGTGTTTAACCTAATGAGACAATGGCTATATATAAGTTCCAAAAGTCAAGGTTGACCTTTGACCTTTCAGCTTAGGTCACTCATAATTGAGTCCCATCAATATATTAAAACATAGTTTTCTCACAAATCTTTGGCCCAATTGACCTCAAATTTCATGTGAAGACTCCTTATGATAAGTTAGCCAAAATTTATGCAAAATATTATGGTCACATGACCAAGATGGCTGCCACGCCCATATTTGGTAAAAACCCTTTAAAAATCTTCTTCCTCAGAACCAGAAGGCCGATGACCTTGGGACTTGGTATGTAGCATTGGGGATGTGGGGTCTACCAAGTTTGTTCAAATGATGATCCTAAGTTGACCTTGACCTGCTTAACGTCAAGGTCAAATTTTCTTCCTAATGCATTAAATGGGAAATTTTTTGAAAAGTTGATTTTTTGAATACTGTTGAAGCCAAAGTCATTATTCTCACTTGATATGTTGAAGCTAATGAGACAATGGTTATAAATAAGTTTCAAAGGTCAAGGTTGACCTTTAACTTTTCAGCCAAGGTCGCTCATATTGAAGTCCCATCAACACATTAAAACATAGTTTCCTCAGAAACCACTAGACCAATTGAACTCAAATTTCATATGAAGACTCCTTATGACAGGTTAGCCAAAATTTGTACCAATTGTACTGGTCACATGACCAAGATGGCCACCATGTCCATGTATGGTAAATACCCTTTAAATATCCTCTTCTCTTGAACCAAAAGGCCAATGGCCTTGGGACTTGATATGTAGCATTGGGGATGTGGGCCCTATCAGATTTGCACAAATGATAAATCTAGGTTGACCTTGATCTTCTTTATGGTAAGGTCAAATTTGATTCCTAATGCATTTATATGGGGAATATCTTGAAATGTTTTTTCTTTCTATAAATGTTTAGGCCGAAATCATAATACTTGCAAGAAATGTTTAACCTAATGAGACCACGGTTTTATATAAGTTCCAAATGTCAAGCTGACCTGTGACCTTTTATCCAAGGCCACACATTTGGATTGCCCCATACCTATCTAAACATCTTTATTCAAAAATCACTGGGCTGTTTGATGGAGTATTCATTAGATTGTTTAGGTCACTCAACCAAGATGGCCGTAGCCCCCATAAAACAAAATATGTTCATTATATAAGACGTAGTTGATCTTGACCTATTTTAACATTATTAAGGAGATCAGGTGAGCGCTTCAGGACCGTCAGGTCCTCTAGTCTTTCTTTATTTTTTCTGTTTCAGCTCGAAGGGCACCTCCCCCACCACCTCCTACTTCACATTAACCAAAGGGGAACTGTGGAATGATGTGTGTGTCTGTCTGAGGCAGTTAGTCCAGGGGACAAAAATATTTCAAGATGCACTTGTCCTGCAGGACGAGTGATTAACAATTTTCACTTGTCCTGCAAACACATGTACTTATCCTTTAAAAGCTTATGCAATAAAGAACATATGGGAGTAATTTATAATCTGTCTTATAAAGTTCCTTATATCACTGTTAAAATTATATTTACCCAGTCAAATTCAGAACTGCATCCAATATACTGGCAAAAAGATTTCATGGTCAATACTCAGAAAATGCTAGTTTCACCCTTAGATTTTAGGGAGAAACTAAAAAGAACTAGTAAATCTTCCCAAAGCACTCGTCCTACAGGACCGGTGCTTTGGAAAGAATTACTCTTCCTTTCTAGATTCACTGGTAATTACAAGCGGACAAGTGGAATTTTTGTCCCCTGTGATCAAATGAACATGGCTATGGATGAAAGTTTCCAGAATCGTGATGCTGACTTTCCATAGAAAGTATAGTATTCATGACTCTCATAAAGTCTGCCTCAAAATGCTAAATTAGGATGAATCTAAAAGCTTTCTGATTTATGATTTAACCATAGATCTAGATATGAGAATTGTTTTCAGCCTCAAATTGTTTATCAAACTCTAGATGTGGATCATGTGTTCCTAGGCTTACAATGGCAATACATCTGTTAGGTTTTTTAACAGAGGACTTCATTAAGACTGCATTGCACAGAATTGCCAAACAGGGGTAAAATACATATTTAGTGATAAAATTGGCCCTGGATTTTACACTTTTAATAGTTTATATTTCATAGTATCAGTCTATAAACTATATATAGTAAATATAAAACAGTGGTAAATGGCAGGACGGGTATGGTGGCTGTTCGACTGTAGAAGTTAAAAGAGATAATGCATGCAGAAAGGGATGCTCAGATGGTGTCATGTCATAAATTATAAAAACAGTATAGGGGTCATTCAAAAACTGACATGGGAATCTATAAATGTGACTTGATAAGCCTTTGAAATTGCTTTTTGAGTCCCTTTATACCACTTTGTTTTGGGTTCTTAGGAATGGACTGTGTTTTAAGTGAATTGTGTTATATAAAGGGACAATTTTATAAAGGAATTATAGGAAAATGACCATTTTATGGTCATTTTTCTATAATTTCTTTGTAAAATTCCATGGTAACAAAATTTGGGAGCCCCAACATGACTGTTATATCCAAATGTGTTATATCAAGGCATGTTATAAAGAGATTGCACTGTATTATTCATCATCTTAGATATTCACCATCTTCTATGACTTGATCTGTGCTTGTTGATTTTCAAGACAGTTTTTTTTGCAGCCTATCGATTGTAAAAAATGTAGTATGGAACAAATGGAACAATAATTCCCTGTACTAGCAAAAATCAGAGGATGAGCTTGTGTAATTTTTGCTATTTTTTTGTTTTTCAATGAATTTTGATCAAACAATAATAAACAGTCTAACTCATTGCATGCTGAGCATTTTTTAATGCTTTTGTTATCGTCTGCTGACTTTTTTCAAAGTTGATCTTTTCAAAAAATTTATTTCAAGAAACGGGTTGAAGCCAGATCATTATGTCTGTCCTGATCTGGGTCCAAACTGTTTACAAAGGTTATCAGTAGAGTCTGAGTAGACAATTAAAGTCGCCACCTAAAATATTGAATTATTTTCCCTTTCTGTTTTCAACTGAACTGAAGGTTATAAGGTCTTTGATTCATGAAATACTTGTCACCATATAGCATACAGTGCACTGCAGACACTGATCTGACTGCTTTTTCTGTCATTATGCATACCCTTCTATTCAAATGATAATGTGAACCAGTGCATGAGATTTCCAATAATGTGGTATGTGCGACGAGCAAAGCCTCAGATCAGCCTGCGCATACGCGCAGTCTGAACAGAGCTTTTGCTTGTCGCTTGCATATTCTATGAGTGTTCAGCTACTGACTGAACACCATTTGGAGTTTCTAAGATTAAAAGGCGGCTGCACAGGCTCGTTTGTGTCTACACTTGTCAAAATGCCACATTGTTGGAAATCTCATGCACCGGCTCATTATGTTTGAGGCAACCAGAATATGTCTTGAGCCAGTGATTTTGAACTCAATCTGCAGCAGCCTGTAAAGAACGAGTTTGTGTTAGAGTATATGTGTTAAGGAATGTTCTTATAATTTTTTTCTAACAAAAACTGTTGTTATTGGGTTTAAAGTACAGTAAAACCTGTCTTAAGCGGCCACTCAAAAATAGACAAAACAAAGGTCTTAAAGACAAATGGTAGCCTAATGAAGGTCGAAAGTATTGCATTCTGCAATACTTTTGGCCTGCATTAAGCGATAATGGGTCTTGAAAACCATTTTTGGTCTTCTTTTTGAGTGGCCGCTTTAAACAGGTTTTACTGTATGTTGGATTATTAATGTGGCTGTTGCATTTGAGCCTTGTCTCATGAAAATATACCTTCACGTATATGTGTTGGTCAAAATAACTCTTTCAGGAACTTTATCAGAGTGTCAAACTGTTTGGAACCAGATCAGGACCGACGCTCTGTCGGTCTTGATCTGTGTCCAAACTGTTTGCAAAGGTTATCGACAGATAACAAAAGTCACTAATACGGTGAAAGATTTAAAGGGGACAGCAACCCTAATGATAAGTATGTTCTATCAGAAAGAGCTCTATGAACCATGAATTTTGACACAAGTATCAAAATCGGTTGAAAAATGGGAAAGTTATGGGCATTTAAAGAATTCAATATGGCGGACATTTAGCCGCCATTTTGAATATTTAATTAGTTTTCGGAATTTTCTCAACTGCTTAAGTTTTAGTCATTACTACTATCACATCATCTGTGTTTCAGCAGATATGCAGCTTTATATAGAAGGAAAATTAATGCAAATAATCCATTGATTTGTCTTTTATTTTGATTGCGCATATAAAATAAGGCTGAGTGACATCACTAAGCCTACAATATGGCCGCTTCCATTGCAGTCCATTTGCAAATATTCAAACGCCCACAACTTCCACTTTTTTCAACCGATTTAGATGAAACTGGTATCAAAATTTGTGGTTTATTATGATCTTTCATATAAACGTACTAATCATCAGGGTTGCGGTCCCCTTTAAAAATTATGAAGGGGAGAATGTTAAGTGCTGAATCTTGTGATGTTTAACTTTAACATGATACATGTATATCAGAAAAGTGTAAATATTCTGTCTATATTCTGCTCAACTATGCAATATTCTGTTCTATTCATATCATTGTTTCTTTGGTCGAGGCATTTTATTCCTATTACAGTAGTTACCTTGATTATTGGGACACTTTACAAAGATTAAGATAAACAAATCTTTTTAGAGTAAAATTGTGATCATTGTCTTATCTATCAGTTTAAGTATAAGTGTTGGGTACTCAAAGAATCTGTCTCATTTAGGGGGTTCTTTGAGTGCCCACAACATTATACAATCAATGCATTCTTTTGAGATTAAATCAGGATTTATCAACCCGAGAGTTACTGAGGTAGACATCACTAAACCTGATTTTAATGAGACGGTTCTTTGGTGCTCCCAAAGCAAATGTTAAAAATGATATGTTTTAGGTACTCAAAATAATAACCTTAAACAGATGTTTAAATTTGTCTCAACTTTATTCTGAAAGAATATCTGGACCTACAGTAAGACCTGTCTTAAGCGGTCACTCTCAAAAAGACCAAAAATTGGTTTTCAAAACCAATTATCGTTTAATGCAGGTCAAAAGTATTGCAGAATGCTCCAAGGGGAGCATTCTGCAATACTTTCGACCTGCATTGAGCTACCACATGGCTTTAAGACCTTTGTTTTGTCTATTTTTGAGTGGTCGCTTAAGACAGGTTTCACTGTAATTAGTTTTAATGGCCACTAATGCAACAATACTGAAATCTGATTAAACTATTAATCTGATTTTTTGCCTACTAAAGACTGAGATAAGCCTGGGCATTAGCTTTTGTTTACATATGCTTTTCCTGTCAAAGTATTTGAGCAAGCACATGAGCTTTGGTACTTATCGCATATTGAGGAATGCCTCCAATAAATGCCCATGCTGATTTGAGCTGTGGCACGAGTTTTCCAACAATGTGGTATGTGCGACCAGCAAAGGCTCAGATCAGCCTGCGCATATGGGCAGTCTGATCAGAGCCTTTGCAAGTTGCTTTAACATTCTATGACTGTTAAGCTACTGACCCAACAGCATTTGGAGGCTTGTCTGAGTCTACTCTTGTCAAAATGCCACATTGTTGGATATCTCGTGTTACGGCTCAAATGCCCATGCTGAATTATCCAGTGGGGCTAGATATCTATATAGTGGTATGAAACTTTATCTACATCCATAAAGTGTAGTCACTTTATAGCACACCTCAATGAGTCACTAGAACATGTATTTGCACAGGTTTAGATAAACAAAAACTTTCAGCGTAAAATTGTATATATTATTTTCTTACCCATAATGTTTAGCATATGTTTTGGGTGCTCAAAGGAACCGTCACTTCGAGACGGTTCTTTTGAGTACCCACAACATACATTTTGGTTAAGAAATAAGAAAATAATATTTTAGTTGCGCACTCTTAACTAAAGGCCTGTATTTGGATATGACACAGTCCTGTTGTGGCCCTCAAAATTTTTTACTATGGAAGTTTACAAATGAATTCTAGGAAAATGACCATGAAATGGTCATTTTCCTAGAACTTCTTTTTACAAATGTCTCATAACACTGTTCACTTACAACTTGGTCCATTCCTATAGACCCCAAACATAGCCTTTTAAAGGGTATAAACTGTACTTTTTGTTTGAATGCAGCAAAGGCTCTTGCAGGAGCTGCAAATCCTCAGTCTTGTCTGAGCCTTAACTTCTGGACAATGGGAAAAGTACCAAAATTTGCCTATAATTTCTTTTTAAATTTACTGCTTATAATGATGTTCATTTACAACTTGGTCCATTTCTGTAGACCCCAAATATAGCATTATAAAGGGACTATACTCTACCTTGTGTTTACACACGGCAAAGGATCTTGCAAGACAGTTCAAATGCTCAGTCTTGTCTGACCTTAGCTTCTCGACAATGGGATAAGTACCAAAATCTTATGTGGCGGCTCAGTTACTTCTGCCACTCAAAATGACTTTACACGCAACTCTCTCACTTATTATAGCCATGGCACATACTGTTGTTATGTTGTTTATTTTATTTAGTACTAAAGTATTATCATAGTAGATTAGCATATATTTCCTTAAGCATTCCATTGTTTACAAGCGCTTTCATGTTATTTTGATGCACTTTGCTACGGTAAATGTTCTAAAATTTCGAACACTTTTCTTGTTCTGTTCTCAAATAAAGTGTTGGTTATCAAGACTGGAAATCACAAAATGCCTGTCAAAATAGCAAAAAGGGAAGACCTTGATCAGACTGCTTCTTTACTATTTGTTTGTTTGCTTGATTTGATTCTTTACATCCCTTCAACAATCTTTCAGTTAAACAGGGACGGGTCCTCCTGGGTTGAACCAGTACGAAGCTAGGAAAAATGTGTCTTGCTCAAGGACCACAACGCAGTGACACAGGTGAGGCTCAAACCTGCGGCCCCTCGGTCTCGTGTCAAGCACTCTACCATTGAGCCCTGCGCTCCCTTATCTTTACTGTTTGTCATAGACCACTGTTAAAATTCTTTATCAAGGCCGGAAATCATAAAATGCCTGTCAGAGTAGCAAACTGGAAAGACCCTTATCAGATTGCTTCTTCAGGGTCTGCCCTGTTTGTCTAGGCCTTAAAAACAGGCAACTGGTGTTCAAAACATTAGAGCCTTTACCATACCTGTTTTATAGGCAATGCACGGGGTGTAACATATTGTTTTAGTGGTCAATATTTTTGGAATTTTTCATTTAAAGTTGTTTCAATATTTTAATAGGTACAGTAAAACCTGTCTAAAGCTGCCACTCAAACATAACACCAAAAATTGGGTTTCAAGACCAATTATCACTTAATGCAGGTCAGAAGTATTGCAGAATGCTCCAAGGTGAGCATTTTGCAATACTTTCGACCTTCATTAAGCTACCATTTGTCTTTAAGACCTTTGGTTTGTCTATTTGTGATTGGTTGTTTAAGACAGGTTTTACTGTAGTGTCATATATCACCTGGTGGATCATGTGGAGATTGTATGCGGACTTTGTTAATTCTTTGTAAACTGATGGATCCTTCTGGTTTGAAGCAATAAACTTGGGATAGTTCATTGTACATATCTAGGGGTGTCAGGTTAAATTTTTCAGATAATACTGTATTCTTTTGTCTGAAGATCTTTTTAACCTTAACAAACAGTGTAGATCTGGATCAAATGCCACATTATTATGCCTCATTAGGGTCTTCACTGTTTGTAAAAGTACCCTTTTAGGGGTTTCCCGTTAACAAAGGGTTAATAGCTATTATCATGTGGAAATAATGGCTGAAATATTATGATGACCGAAAAACTTTAGTCAATTTTATGATGATGTAGCAACAAAGCAAAGCAAAAAACAGTCTCCATATCGAGCATTTTTCATATATGACATTTCTGCACAAACAAGTTTTCATTTTAAAAAAATAAAAAAAGTTGAGCACTAAAATGCTCTATGATGCACCTGTGCATTGTATTCTTTCATTATTTGTGGCCCTTTGGCCTATCCAAATTTTATTTCGGAAAAAATTATCACATTAACTTTTGGTATTGTAATTGACCCCCTTCTAGTCCAATGGCCAAATGTCAAACAGTTTGGATCCAGATATCAGATCAGGGCTCAAACTGTTTGCAAAGGTTATCTAGCAATGACAAAAGTCGCCAAAAGCAAGAAATGAGTAAATTGCTTCTTGGTGTTGTAGCTTGATTGAAGTTTAACCCTTAAGATGCTGAGTATTTTTAATGCACACATATCCAATTTTCTTGTCAAATCAACTCAGAAGATTGCAAAATTGCATAGGTTCATGGGTGAAAATTCTCAGGATGAGTTCTGAATTCAGGATTTTAAGGCCAACTTTCAACCTCAAAATGCTGAATTAGGCAAATTGTAATATCTTTTCTGGTTTTGTTCCAGTTTATCTAAGGACTATTGACCGTTTAAACTTGAAATTGATATTTTGTAAGCATAATGCAATTTTTTTAATTTTAATTTCTTAAGTTCAGGATTTTGGAAATTTGGAACTTTCACCCATGTATGTTTACAAGCAGAGTTGAAAGCAAGATAAATCCAAGTTTAGCAAGGTTAGGGTTAATATATGCTCCATTCTATTGCTATTGAAACATGTGCTCCATTTTCCATTATATTTTCAAAGACGTCAAAAGGCGTTATTATGGAGTAAAGGGTTAATAACATTAGGAATTTGTGACGGTATTGTCACAATATACCGTTGACAATAATTTGTCATCATTAATTATGTCACATTTTGTTGGAAGGCTTGTGGCTTTGCAACCCTCAAATTTGAGACCTAAAAAGATTGTAACAGTAAACAAGTTCAGCAGTGCATAAGAATGGGGATAATGATATTCAGAAATTTCATTTGGGGAGGTATATTGTGGCATATAAGGTAGGAAATCACATTTTATGGCTCACTTATGCATCACTGTTAAACTAAATTTCTGAAAGTATATCTGACAATAAACCTCCCCAAATGAAAATTTTGAATTCAGTTATCCCCTAATTATTAGGTATGTGTTGTGAAATGATGATAATAACTGACAATCATATTGGATTTGTTTTAGTTTAGATGAGAACAGTATGCCTTTGATGCTTTAGTAGATATTATACAAACCTAGTACAGCTCAAAACAAGCATGTTTTGACCTTGACCTTTGACCTATATTTAAGAAATAGATCAATTCTAGCAGTGAGTTGTTTTGTAATAATTCCCTGTTTGGAGGTCAATTGTAAAGAAGATCAAATCACGAGCGCGCAGCCCAAGTGATTTATCTTCGTACAACTGACCAACAAACAGTGAATTATTACTCAACGATTCACGCACTAGAGCAGATCTATTTCGATTCAAACATGTAATAAATGACGAAAACACATTTGAAGTCTTCCACTTCTTCCAACTTTCTGCCATTGCACTGAAGAAATCCTGCAATAGTTGGACTGTTTCGCATACGTTTACATGTATTTGTAACGTCTTTCAAGCATCAAAATGATGTTACGCTGTCTAACACCATGACTGATGCCATTTTTGCAGTGGCAATTGACATCAGCTAGTGTGGGCTTTCATACCTGTGACTTTGTTGTTTCATATATCACCATATTTTAGCATTGGCTATATGGGTGAGGTGTGTTCAAATAGGCTTTTCATGCTTTAGAAGATACTATTTAACCTTGTAGAGCTATAAAAAAACAACAACATTTTTTGACCCTGACCATTGACCTATATTTAAAGATAATTAATTATTGGAAAAAGCAATACTGTGAATTGCATATGCTACTAGGGGCTGGAGAGCACAGTGTTTAACAACAGAATTTGTTTAAATGAAAACTATGTAGAAGCATTTTTTTCTTTCAAAAATTATCAATGAACCATTATTTCATTTTTATCAATGTTTGGTCATATTTACTACATAAGTGATGAAATGCTTTGTATCTCTCATATCTTAGTTAGTATTTAACCAATAGTAAGTTTTTCCGGCCTCATCACAGGAAACCCTGTATTCAGTATTTCTGAGAAGGTAAGAATCAAACCAGTCTTCTCAGCTACAGAGACTAGCTAAATTATAAAAACTTAATCTATCTAATTTAGCTATTATACTTCCTAGAGAGCGAATAACAGAGATGCTGATTAGGCCAAATAAAAAAAATACCTGTGTTTAAAAATATCCTACCTAAATTAACTTGTGAAACCTTGAATTTTTTCAGTTTTTTTTAAAAAAAAGATAATGTTATGGATTTTGAAAGGCGAAATGCGAAACTATTTTTCCAGAAAAAGAAAAGATACTTAAAAAATATATATGCATGTGTACCATACCTAAAATTTTCAGACCTGTTACCCTAAACATACTTATTTTTTTATTTGGCCTTAGACTGCCCAGATGTCCATGCTGGCCTGGGCCTTTGATGTTTGTATGCATAGTCAGTTTTTCTCGCATTGAAGCCTATTCAGAGACGGATCCAGGATTTCTGGAAATGGGGTTCCTATTATAAATGTAAGGGGGGTTCACTTTGCAGATTTTATCTAATTTTTCTTAAATATCCCATGAAAATGAAATCATTTGGTCTCACCTAGACCAAATGATTTCATTTTCATAGGATATTTAAAAACGGGATGGGGAGGAGGGGGTTCGAGCTTGATCCGCCACTGCTATTTACAGGTTACTTGATATGGCCCTCATTGTGAGCAATAGATTTTGTTGCATTCCAACAACAAAAGCACCTTTGCCCTTCACATTCTAGAAAGTGTAATAGCTGAGCTAACAACACACAAAATTTCAACATTCTAGCTAGTCTTTGTAGCTGAGCAGACTGGATTTATCATTGCTAAGCCAGGCCTGGAGGTTATAAAACTTTTTTCGCTCAGCTGAGCAAGAAATTTATCCTGCTCATAAATGTTAAAATGCCAACAATTGTTGGCATTTTAACATTTATCAGCAGGATAAACACAGCATCTGAGTGTTTAAGCAAGAAAAATCATTTATTTTTCACCATTTTACCTTTTATGAGCAAATGAAATTTCAAGCTCAGTTGAGCATGAAAAAAGTTTATAACCTCGGGGTCAGTAGACATGTCTCCTCATGATGGGGCACATATAAAGGTAAATGTACTTGTCTATTTGTACTGTCTCAAATATATAATATTATCTATTATGCAGAATAATTGTGATGTAGTTTCCTAATATGTTTATATTCTCAGTCTTATTTCACTCAATTATTACTACCCAGCTGGCAAACAACATAGGATCGACATTATAAAGTTTGATAAAATGCTGTTGTTACTGTTATTTTATTGAGGAAAAATTGTGTTTGTTCTGTTCAACACAGAGTCATATTGCTACTGAATGTAGTATGTATGTAATTGTAAATCTGTAACGCTCAATTTTTAACTCTATTGCACTGAGCGACCAAAAACTACACAGATTTTTGGCCGCACTGAGTGAAGTGGATTCAATAACTAGCCTAATAAACCAGTCTGATTTTTTAACCCAATTCTTAAATGTTTTGCAAATGTTGGAAAGTAACTTATAATTTGTTTTGATCTGTGAATCAAATATGCCTTGCCTACTTTAGATTGTCAGCCAATCAGAATTGTTTGTTGTCAGCCAAACAGATTTGCTTACTGTCAGCCAAACAGAATTGCTTGCTGAGAGCCAATCAGAATTGCTTGTTGTCAGCCAAACAGATTTGCTTGCTGAGAGCCAATCAGAATTACTTGTTGTCAGCCAATCAGAATTGCTTGTTGTCAGCCAATCAGAATCGCTTGTTAGCCAAACAGATTTGTTTGTTGTCAGCCAAACAGATTTGCATGCTAAGAGCCAATCAGAATTGCTTGTTGTCAGCCAAACAGATTTGCTTGCTGTCAGCCAATCAGAATTGCTTTCTGTCAGCCAGTCAGAATTGTTTGTTAAATCTATTTAGAGATATTGTTATTACTTGCCTATTTGTTCTTTTTTCAGTAATCATTAACCCTGATCACACTTCAGGGGGAAAAGTTTGGCCTTTCTCTTCTAAAGTCTTGCCACCAATCTAGATCTATTTCTAATGATAGATCTAGTTTTAGCTGATATTTTGGAAAGGAAACTCCATGATTTCTAGCCATATCGATGTTGTAATAGATTAACCCTTATCATGCTCAATATATTTATGTACAACACTCCTCCCCAATTTTTATCATCCAAGCACATTGCAAGATTTCAATTATATGCATGTTATGGTATATTTACAATTGTAGTCGAGAAAACGTTTAAGATCCAGATCAGCTGGCTTCTTCAGAAGCCAGCTGATCTGGATTTTCAGTGTTTTCTAAACTGGGTAGATACAGATTTAATATGGTGAGTGTTATATCTATATTTAGAATGATACTCTAATTATTCAAAGAAAAATGTCAGTAGCTTTTACAATGCAAAATCTACTCACATTTTCTTCATCAAATTTACTATTTTTGAAGATTAAATATTTGACTATTAACTGTGGTAATATTATTTTGATAGCAAACTAGATACTAGACTTTGATAATTTTTAGTTACTAACCCGGAGTGTACAAAGTACACCTGCTGATAATACTCGCAAGAGGGTCTGGCAGTATATAGAGAAAAAAAATACACTTAAAAGCTTATTTGGATTTAGTCTTTGATAATAAAAAATGAAGCTTTTGCATAAAAATGTTGCTTCTAGAACTAATATAATTCATTAAAGATAAAGTACTATACTGTAAATTGGGCCTTGTGGCAAAAACAAAAATGTGGTCTTCTGAATTCGCAACCAGGTAATGCTCCAACCGACCTGCTCAGCTACAGAGACTAGCTAAAAAAATCTGGTCTAAATTGTATGCAAATGTGACTTTTGTTGTCTGACGACAATTTTACATGTCAAATTACCATGCAAAGAGTTATAAAAAGTATTGTTGTATTGTATTAATACACATTGCAATTGCAGGTCTTCTATGGCCTTACATTTCAATGACCTAAATAGTTATTTAGAACACAAGTCACATTTTGCAAGAAAAGAGTTGATATAAAATTGCTTTGATTTCATTTCTGATTCTTGAATATACAACATAGGATCCATCCAAGTAATGTGATGGAAGAGTTCATTCCATAAATAGGGGGATGAAGGGGTTAAATATCACTATAGCATTTTCAACTAGTGTTTTAATGTATTTTGCTTATAAAATGTCATTATGTAACATGCCTCTCTGACTGTTATTACTTACTGTTATTATTAAGTGTGTCACATGATTATATCACATGATTTTCCAAATATGGAATTAATGTTTAAATATGGGATTTGAGAATATTAAGGTCATAAAGGCAATTTTTGACTAAAAATTGAATTGCAATATGCCATTCTTACATGGAGTGGAGGTAATTTAATCATCATATACCTTTGCAGTCAGATTTTTATGGTTTTGAAAAGTTGTGTATTGCACAGGTTAAACCTGTGCAATACACAACTTCTCAAAACCACATTATCTGAATTGTTATGTATGCACCCCCCTTTCATGTAACATGAAAGCGTGGTAGCTCAGTGGTTAGGCACTTGCCTCTGGTGCTAGAGGTCCCAGGTTCTATCCCCGCTCGCGGCGAGGAAAATTTTGGTGTCCGAACACGCTTTCTATAGTGTCATTTGCAAGAATGACACTAGATAAGTGCATCGTCCTTCGAATCGGGATGTCAACTGGATGTCCCCTGTGCAGGGAAAGTCACCCCCTGTGCAGGTAAAAGAACCCTATGGTAATTTAGATATAGTTACTTGTAGGCTTTCATCCTGCAACCTGAGTGTACAAAGTACACCTGCCGTTAATACTCGAAAGAGGGTCTGGCAGTAAATAGAGAAAGAAAATTTAATCAGCCATTACTTTTATCCTGAATATGTCTGACCAGTGACAGAAAAGCAATTTACCTTTACGAAAAGGACAAGACTCCATCTGTGAAGTCTGCTTCTATTTTTGTCTTGAAAGTGTCTGCTTTCTACTTCTGGTTCATATATTTAAGTTAACTGGACTAGACTAAAGACTAGATTTCATCATGGAAGCAAACACTATGAATCCTGATCAGACTGCTCCCTCCCTTGGGACAGTGGCGGATCCAGAGGGGGTTCGGGGGGTTTGCTTGAACCCCTTTGAGACAAAATTATTTCTTTTTCGTGGAGAATTTTCAGAAAAATCAGGAAGAATTAATGAAAAATCAGGTAAAGTTAACAAATCGGAACCCCCTTTGAAAATTTGAACCCCCTATCGATCCGCCCCTACTTGGGAGCAGTCTGATCTAGGTCAATTTTGTTTGCAATATAGGATATCTAAAACATAAGCAGAAGAGAGAGAGAGCAATTGAGGAGAAAAAGAGTTCAGATTTTTACCCCTATATTGACTTGAAAATTGGTACTGCTGCCTTTGTATGCTTACATTCCATATTTAAATAGAAATTTCAGATTTTTAAAAAAATTGTGATATTCTTTGTGTATCAATTATGAACATAATTGTATATTTGCATCTGAGTTGGGATATCTATTTATATCTTGTTCATGTATAGTCTAACCTGTTTGTATAGATCTATTTTTAATTTGTAAGATAAAATTACTACGAAATCATGATCTTGATACTGTAAATAAAATACCTATACTATCTTGGCTTTGTATTTTTTCTGAGAGCAATCCTATTTATATATACAATAAGAAAACAAGTTATGGTAAAGGTCAGATTTTGTTTTGTGCTGACTTAACAGTAGTCCACATCTTCTTTAATTATGTCTCCCCCCTTCAGGGTCGGGAGACATATTGTTTTTCCCTGGGCGTCCGTCTGTCTGTCTGTCCGTCTGTCTGTCTGTCTGTCACAAATCTTGTCCACTCTATAACTTGAAAACCACTTAAGCTATATTCATGAAACTTTATACAAATATCAATCAGCATGAGATGATGTGCAGAGTGCAAGAATGATAACTCTGCCTTTTATACTTTTGGAGTTATTGCCCTTTGAACTTTGTGCATCACAAAAATCGTGTCCGCTCTATAACTTAAAAACCGCATAAGCTATATTCACTAAACTTTATACAAATATTATTCAGCATGAGATGACGTGCAGAGTACAAGAATGGTAACTCTGCCTTTTATACTTTTGGAGTTATTTCCCTTTGAACTTTGTGCATCACAAAAATCGTGTCCGCTCTATAACTTGAAAACCCCTTAAGCTATATTCACGAAACTTTATACAAATATCAATCAGCATGAGACGACGTGCAGAGTGCAAGAATGGTAACTCTGCCTTTTATACTTTTGGAGCTATTGCCCTTTGAACTTTGTGCATCACAAAAATCTTGTCCGCTCTATAGCTTGAAACCCGCTTAAGCTTTATTCACAAAACTTTATACAAATATCAATCAGCATGAGATGACGTGTAGAGTGCAATAATGGTAACTCTTCCTTTTATACTTTTTGAGTTATTTCCCTTGGAACTTTGTGCATCACAAAAAACGTGTCCACTCTATAACTTGAAAACTGCTTAAGCTATATTCACTAAACTTTATACAAGTATCAACCAACATGAGTCGATGTGCAGAGTGCAAGCATAGTAACTCTGTCATTTATACTCTTAGAGTTATTTACCTTGGAACTTTGTCCATCACGAAAACAATTATCTATGACTATTTTATGCCAGGTTATGATTGTGCAATGGTATACTGCATTGACAGATATCTTTACTAGATACGAGCTGATTGTCTGCATGAATTGACTAGAATTTTTGTAAGAAATTGTATTTAATGTTTCTGTTTGAAATTGTATTCAATGGCGCATGCTTTTGACATCAAAAGGGGGGAGACATCTGTTTTTTCGTAGAAAAACAATTCTAGTATTTCAATGGCTTTTCTATTTTGGATATTTGCCACTAAACTCTAGTTTTTATGTTTTTCACATTGATTTTGGGCGATAACTTTTTTAGTTTCAATGTTAGCAAAATGTGATCGCGATGAAAGCTGTACAGGAAAATTAGCCCATTTCTCCAGAAGGTCCGAAGTTTGTGGCGCAAACAGATTTTTGTGTACATAGATGAAAAATTTGCGATAAACAGAATTCAGCCGAAATTTCTAAATCTTTTATTGACAGGTAAATTTCGTATAAGCGTGACAGAAAGGGTTCGCCTCAAAAGAATATTCACAAGCGGTTAATATACAGTTATTCAGCCGCTGTGCATAGCATAATCCTGCTGTTTGCAAACCCATAAAGTACAGGATCTAATTTGACCGTGATCATTTGTAGGAGCAGAAGCTGTGATTACGCACGACATGCTACTTTTCTTGTATGCATGTGCTTCAAAACGGACGGTTTCGAGAAGACCCCAGTAGCTTAACAGGCGCGATTTCATATACATTTAAACAAGCCATCCATCACTTAGTTAGTGAATTAGGGTGGTGCAATGCAGTTGTTGACTGACATATTCATCTTAGTTTATTTGAGCTTTGATTAAAAATCTCAGAGAGTGCATCTATGTGCAGGGTTAACTACAGCATCTTGGATTATGGAACCATTTGGAGAAATTGGCGCTAATGTTTCTCTACAACTTTCATCGCGAACACAGTTTGCTAAAATTAGTAATAAAAAAGTTATCGCCAAAAATCAATGTAAAAAACATAAAAAACTAGAGTTTAGTGGCAAATATTAAAATAGTGAAAAGCCATTAAAGTGTCATAGAAGACTCAGATTACATTATAATACCATCTCAGCTTCGCAGTAACTAAGGAATCGGCTTTGAATTAACTAAGGAATCCTATTTACCATATTTCTTATGCGATACACCTTGAAGCCGCTGTGGTGTAACAACCAAGTCATAATAACCACGTCATGATCCGCTGGATCTGCAACACCAAAGGGATGGACAAAGCTAGCTCAGGACTCCCTTCTCACAAAGCTTGGCATCCTGGATATAGATGTGGTACTTTGCATCAGTAGAGTGAGGTGGCTTAGTCACATAGAGTGCAGCACAGGTGGAGTGGCATAAATAAGCAACCTAGAGGTGGTCAGGCAGAAGAGATCCAGCAAGCCAAAAAAATGTGGTAGTTGGTTGTTAGGAATGACAGTGGAGCTTGGTATGGATTCAACAGACAGACCCGCCCTGAGGAGATTATAAGAATCCACTGTGAGTGTGAGGGTGGAATAGAAAAATCCGTCCCGAGGATCACTGATTGGCATAATGAGGCTTGACGAGTGATGACAAACATTGATCCCGAGGGACAGATTTTTCTATCACATCCTCACAAGAATATTGGATTCTTTTTCTTGCACACCACTGAATACCTCATTTTATATTGGAAAAAAATGATAAAGTCTTCCAGACAATCCTGAATACGCTGAGATGCGACAGAGTGATGTCATTGTAACATTGTAATGACATCATGGATGGATGTGCAGCCAGCGTGCGGTTCGTTTTTTTTTTAAAATAAATATCTCACATGGCTGAAAACAATGGAAATCCCGAACTGGTGTGTGAGAAGATTAGTTCAGGCATGTATAAAATAAAACAATGTATGGTTGGTGATGATTTGATATGCTAAGCATCCCAGTCAACAATTTTTCAGTCTTGGCATTTTCTAAGCAGTGAGGAAATTATGTCAGGGAAATTGTGTCAGGGAAACTATTCTTTTGAATGCCTACGACATTTTTTGATAGGCCATAAGGAAATAATTCTTTATCTCACCCACCCCTTGTCTGGATCCATGGGTGAAAGCTCAAAATTCACAAAATGGTGAACTTCAGAAATTCAAATCTTAAAATTTGCAATTTGCCTACAAATACGAGGGCTGTTCAAATAAAAATGCAAGTAGCTTCATAACTTTCTTCACATATATGCTACGACAAAATGTCATAGCTTTCTGAAAAGAACTATTTGTCGCCTTTAAAATGGCACCAAACATAAAGAAACACTCACTATATTCCTCGAGTAACAGACGTTTATATAAAGGCCATTCCTGTATACTAAAGTTTTTCTAAAGCAAATTGCCATACACATTTTGGTACATGTGCAGATATATTGTCATATCTTTGTAAGTTTGATACAAAATGGCACCAAATTTTAGATGCAAGTTTAACATACATTGACAAAGTAGCTTGCAGAAAAAAGTTTATATACACACTGATAAATGTATACGTCGAGTTGCTGGTATTTACGCGTATTACTGGTACTTCATAGATCGGAAGTGGTAGATATTGGTGTTAATACTAAATAGAAAAACATGCCGCTTGCCTAAAGGACTATAGAATTAGATCATTTCAAGTATTTGGCATGCACATTGCGATTTATGTAAGCATTTAGGAATAGATTCAAGCACCGATCTGTACTCGAATTTATTCCTAAATGCTTATATAAATCGCCATACACATACTGATTACTTAAAATGATTGAAGTCTATAGTCCTTTAGGCATACGGCATGTTTTTCTATATAGTATTAACACCAATATATGCCACTTCCGGTCTTTGAAGTACCGGCAATACGCGTAAATACCACCAAATCGACGTATACATTTACCAGACTGAGTGTGATATAATCCGGTTATAATCTCGAGTAGACAGGCACGTTTGTGTCGTCATTAATTTTATGACAAAAGTCATTTTGAGTTATCTACTGGTGATGCATTAATGAACATCACTGTGTCTTTTTCTTTGCGTTTTGCTTACGAGGGCTGTTCAAATATGAATGCAAGTGGCTTCATAACTTTCTTTACATATATGCTACGACAAAAAGGTAAACGCTTCTATAAAGGACTATATGTCACCTTTAAAGTCGCACCAAACAGTATATTTATCGAGTTATAGCCCTTTGAATGAGGGTCACCTGTGTATACTAACAAACTCAATGCTTCGAGCATATACCAGTGATAGAGACGAGCGTATAATTCTTCGAAGAACAGGAGAAATTTCTTGAAATTTTTAAGGAAGTATCCCCATATTCTTACATAATGATTCTGTGAAAGTTGCGAAAATCCTACACGCTTTTGTTAAATTACAACGAATCGTTCTTACTAAAGTCTCTTTATGTTTGCAAATAAATGGTAAACAAAACATCACCTTTCAGTTTTCAGTTAAACTTATCTATAACAAAATGCACGAAGCAACATTTAAACTAGTTTTAACTCAAAGACAATATGTTGATCGCTCATACTGAGTTGTTGCAACAAATTATTGATGGATTGTGGGTATTTTTTAAACGCTGAAAAGCATTTTTATAAAGTAAAAAATGCCTTAAGTGAAAGGGGTTATAGATTTTATACTTATTTTTTTGTCATTACATTGCGGCTTTATTCTAAATTTGAACGTAAACTTTAAGTTTGACCACTATAGGCATTATTTATAATAAAATTACTCACCTGGTCTTAAGGACTAGACAGATTGAACATATTTTAATTAATGTAAACACGTCATTAAGAAGCAGAAATATGCTTGAAAAATTATATAAAATGGGATAACTCTGTAAATAGAAGACGGATTATTTTGAAAACTTCCTAATGACATATTTAGCATGTTTTCAGCAAAACGCAAAGAAAACGACACAGCGATGTTTATTATTCCGTCACCAGTAGATAACTCAAAATGATGTTTATCATAAAATCAATGACGTCACAGACGTGACTGTTTACTCGAGATTGAAACAGGATTATATTAACTTTTTCCTGCACCCAACTTTTGGATTGTTACTTAAACTTACATTTAAAATTTAGTGCCATTTTGTCTAAAACTTACAAAGATATGACATTATATCGCAGATGTACCAAAACGTGCATTGCAATTTGCTTCAGAAAAACTTCAGTATACAGGAATGGCCTTTATATAAGGGTCTGTAACTCGAGAAATATAGTGAGTGTTTCTTTATGTTTGGTGCCATTTTAAAGGCGACAAATAGTTCTTTCCAGAAAGGTATGACATTTTGTCGTAGCGTATATGTGAAGAAAGTTATGAAGCTACTTGCATTCATATTTGAACAGCCCTCGTAAAACATGTAGGCTGGGGCCCAGGGTGAAAAAAAAATCAAAAATGGTTACCCGGAAATTAAGTAGCAAGGATTGTTATAGTATAAATTTGAAGAAGTATATATGGTGCATACGAAACCACTGTATAGCAAGCTTTTCGGAATTGCATAACGCCACTAGAGCTAATAAAGTATGGTAGCCCATGTGCATCATATGTATGCATGCGTTTAATACAAACGCTATTATCTCAGCAACGCGTTATCAAATTGAAATCAAACTACCTTTCAGGAATGACTATGTGTTTGTTTTAAAAGTTTTGAGTATTAGTTTCAATTTCAAAGAACTCTTGCTTTAGCATTATGCATGCAATGGTGTGTTCCATATGTAACCAGATAAAACGTAATGTTTTGTTTTCTCCCATCTGTATCTGCCACGACTCAATTTGATTAATTTCACACAAACACATCATAACTGTCCAAAGATTACATTGCTGCCTGTTTGGGTAAGATTCAATATCTAATATGGCTGCTGTCGCACTTAGGTATGAAAACGTATTTTTTGGGATCATTCCTTATCCTACTAACAGGTCACGTTCAAATTGCTTGCGTACGTAGTGGGACGTCCGTGTGCCTATTTCACAGCACAAAATGTACTGTCACATGAGAACGGACACTTTAAAATGACCTTGGATATGAGCACATAGGCTGTAAAATCAATTCGCTTTATTCAATGCATTGTTTTGGCAAACCAGAAGGGTAGATATGCAAAAACACATCGCAATGTTAAATACATCCTGAACGAATACTTGCTTTTTTCTAAATATGCGATAATAGCCTACATGTAAATAAAGTTGATATAGGATGGCACCATTGTGTTTCATTACATAGTTATTGGGCGAAAAGCGCGAGAATCTTTTGGCATTTATAATCGGTTGACCGATTTCAAAAGTCAACACACGTTTGGGGCAGTGTTGGTGGCTTACCTGTTGGTCTGCTGTCTGTCCTGTCACACTATACATCAATTGAATGTTATAAACATGTAGTCTTTAATTTATTTTAAGGTTATATTAAATGTTATAATGCAGAATGTCAATGTATTTAGTGTATTATAATGTTTAACAATCACAATAAATTGTTCAACTGACGCATTGTTATTATGTACAATATCACATTTCTATAAATATAGAGGTCTGTGGTCAATTAATTTATGAATTTTGTAATTTCCATTCTCTTGAAATTAGCATTAACTGTGGTCAAAGATGTATTTTGCGATGTCAATTGTGTGAAATGTAAAAAAAAAGTGTATGGTAGTTTGCTTCATTTCAGTCAAGTGACACATTAAGGTCCTCAAAGCGAATCTAAAGACAAAAATAACGAATGCTTATTTTCAACACCTTCTATATTATAAATCTGAAAGAAAAGACTTAAAACATTAACAACGATGATTGTTTGATACAACATTATAATCCCCGTCCTTAAAACTGGTCAGAAATTTTTATTCGTAATTATAGACGGTTGCCTAGCAACAAGACAACATGGACTAATTTGCCATACCTGGTATAATAAAACAATCACCATGGCAACTAGACTTTCCATACTTGCATACTGTTATGGCATTACCTGAACGACATACTGATGTATCCATATATGGATATATTGAAATTTCTTCCAATACCAAAGTGTATTAAAAATCATCATTTTATATTTAAAAAAAATCAAAACAAGGGATAAACAGTTAAGGAAGTTTCAGAACTTCCACAGCAGCATTTGGATGCAAAATATTAATTTTTCACACATATTTTACTTAAATTGTATGCATACCTGAATGTCTATAGTATAGTTTGAAGTACGAGGGTCATCCAATAAAGAATGAGACTTTCTTCACAGTCTGAAAATCTGTGTGTGTATTTAATTAAAATTCACCATAATGATAGTATAACATCTGAGCAATTCAGGAATAGAAACAATATGTTTGTGATCGATCAGTTGCCATAGCAACTGGATGTTTTGTGAAAGGCCAGGAAGATACATGGCCACGTTTACATTATTTTTTGCATACCCACGGTCATTCAAAGTCGTATATTGTCCCTCATAGGTATCATTTAACCTCTTGATATCATTTATTTTACTGAACACTCTTAGTCTAACATAAACTGCTATAAAAGAAGAACCAAATGCGCATATCCTTTATTTTGGTTGCCTAGCAACCGATTTACTCGATTTTTTGTAAACACACGACTGTGCGTAGCTATGGTAACTAGGTAAGTGAAGGATATCCCACAAAATGTACATTTATGTGCAGCTGATTGTAATTAGATATAGATGAACATAATCCTGTTCACTTATATTGACTTCGACTATTTGCTATTAACTTTATAAGTCAATAGGTCAGTGGGGAAAATACCAATTATTTCTTAAAAACCCGATTTTTTAAGCTTTGTTTCCATGGTAACAGCTCAAGACTCTGCAACATTACTTCCCCTATTGGTTATAGACAGAGTGCATGAGCATATATAAGTATTAGTAGAAAAATAAACTATACATCATAATCTGTTGCCATGGTGACCACCTATAGTGAGCTGTCCACGGATGTTTGCCTAGTCTTCTAATGTTGCCTAGCAACGAAAGATGGAAGTGTGTAACTCGTCGAATATGGTTCATGTGAATAGCCAAGAAGACATGCTAGCTTTGATTGAGATTTCATAAGTCTAGCATGTATATTAACTGCACTATAGAAAAAGTCTCATTCTTTATTGGATGACCCTCGTACATATATTACTTGTTCACATCTAAAATGTCATATCTGGCTCTCCAACAGATTTAATTAAATTTTCTTTTATGACGTATGCAGTTTTGTAAGCTTGAGGTCTTTAATTTGGCATACTTGTATGTTTCACATGTATTATCAAAACATTTTGCAAGGTAGCAGTAAATGCAAAAGGTCAGTTTTGGCACAGATAATTGCTATTGTTATTTCTGCTCCGGAGCAGAAATAACAATAGAGGGTGCAGAAATAACAATAGAGGTTGACGCAAACATGAGCAAAAATAACAATAGACTTTCCGCAGTGCATCTATTGTATTCAAACTGAGGACAATGGGTCTGCGGGAGGTGCGAAAATACAGGTGAGGACTGAAAATACAGGTAAATTATAAAACATTTCTACCTGTTAATCATGTAATAAATGTAAGACATTTCTACCCGTTATTGTTGTATTTATTCTCAATACAATCGAGCAGAACATAGCCTTTAAAGCAGTCTGGACGCAATCTAGCGTATACCTCAATAAAACGAATGTTGTGGGTACTCAAAAGAACCGTCTCATTCGCAAACAGCCAATGTAGACCCTGATAAGACCGCTACAGAAATTATATACTTTATGGTAATGCAGCCTGTATTAAGCGCGGGACATTTGAAGCGGGAGGCATTTTCAGTGCAGACCCTGATCAAATGTTTCCTTATGTCACAGTGCAAATAGACCTGGGTCAAACAGCAATTGAAATTTACAATAATGCAGCTAGAATAAAGCTGGGAGACCCTGATCAGACTGCCAGGAGATCAGACTGCCAATGAGACGCAGATCAGTGTTGGGTACATTTTGCCTGTATTAAGCTGGGAGACCCTGATCAGACTGCCACTGAGACGCAGATCAGTGTTGGGTGTATTTTGCCTTTAGTTGAAAATTAACAAATACACAATATCCTATTCGAAATGTTGTTAGATATTGTTTATGATGCAACATCGCAAGAAATGATAATACTATTGTTGTTGGTTATGAAGATGTACCTCAATGAATGGAAAATTAGACAAGTGATTGTGAACAACTGTTTATATTCCTTTTGATCAAACATAGTTGTATCTAGGCAACCGATTTATAATAGTATTGGAAAAGAAGTCGTTATTATTTGTACCCATCATATCTATTGAAAGAGAATTAAATAGTCCAATTCCATCTTACTACTTTGACCGATAAACATCACAAATTTAAGCAGTCGTTACAGTGTATATTTGCAACAGCGGAGGACGCGTTAAATTACATATTAGACAGATAAAAGGTAAGTGCTATTATTTCTTTATCTTATTCTGTCAAGAGCAGTCTGATCATCACATTAACCCTTTGGATACTTGCAACTTTGATACACAGTGAAGACCCAGATGAAATGCCGCATATCATACAACAGTCAATCAGTTTGGTTCCAGCTCAGGACCGACACAATATCGGTCTGATCCGCGTGTATACCTCACACACGGAAATTAAGCCAAATTTGAGTCTTCAAACTTTACTCTTAAAGCTCATTCACAAACAAACGTCTGCTTAGTCAAGCTTACTCAGGAAAAAGTGTTGTAAGTGAACTGACTGTCCCGACATGACCAGAGTTGTTGACTGGGACGTTAAGAATCAAACCAACCAAAACAAAACAAAAATTTAAAAGTTGTCTGCTTTTGTCGTCTGTTGTTGTTTCAGTAGTTTTTTAACAAACAGCGTGGATTCGGATCAGACTGCTCTTGAAATCCCATGATTATTTCAGTTTTTCTAGTACATTTAGTCTCCTTTTGTATACATTCATTTAAAATGTTACAAACCGAGTGTCAAACACTGCTGGGAGTTTAGTCCAATCTGAGTGAATTAGCATTCTTGTATGGCATGTCAGGCGTTGCAATATTGTATGTGGAAATATATGTGTTGTATATCGAAATATTTATGGGCTAAAACATATATTTGTGGGCTAAAAAAATATTTATGTGCTAAAAAGAATATTTGTGGACATAAAAATATATTTGTGGACATAAAAATGTATTTGTGGACATAAAAATATATTTGTGGACATTAAAATATATCTATGGACATAAAATATATTTGTGGACATAACAATATATTTGTGGACATAAAAATATATTTGTGAACTAAAAAATATTTGTATGGACTAAAATATATATATATTGTGTGTGTAAGAAATATTTGTTGTGTAAAAAAATATGTGTTGTGTAAAAAAATATGTGTTGTGTAAAAAAATATGTGTTGTGTAAAAAAATATGTGTTGTGTAAAAAAATGTGCTGTGTAAAAAAATATGTGTTGTGTAAAAAAAAATATGTGTTGTGTAAAAAAAAATATTTATGCTCTAAAATATATATTTGTTGTCTATAAAAAAATATATGTTGGGTAAAATTAGCATTGTGGGATACTAGCTATTTCCTTAACGGTCGTGTGACTGTTTCACTGACGATGCTAATACGGCTATCTCACGAGTTCCTCGATGTTCGCAAATGAAAGCCGCAGTCTTTGCACGGCAGCCGCATGACAGTCGTGAGGTTTGTTTGTTTGTTTGTTTGATTTGATTCTTTTCGTCCACTCAACAATCTTTCAGTTATGCGGGACGGGTCTTCCTGGGTTGAACCAGTACTAAGCTAGGATAAATGTGTCTTGCTCAAGGACCACAACGCAGTGACGCCGGTGAGGCTCGAACCCGCGGCCCTTCGGTCTCGAGTCAAGCACTCTACCACTGAGCCTCTGCGCTCCCTTCACAGTCGTGAGGTAGCCCCGCAAACTTGCAAGACTGTCACAAGGCAGTTTCACAGAAATTGTGAAACATAGGGCTACGTTACGATGTCTTATGAGGTTTGTGAGTTCATCGTGCGTTTCGTCATAAATTTTCAAGTACTTTCTTTCCCATGAGTTTTGGGCACTCAAAAGAAGCGTCTCCTGAAGAATGTTTTGAGTATTCACAACATATGTTGTTTTTGGTGCCTAGAATTTATAACGCTTTATTTGAGTAGCAATAACACGTTTGGTAGGAAAATAAGAAAATATTTGATAACGCACTCATCTACATGCCTGTAAAAAGAGAATCAATGAGCAGGAACAAAAGAAAACCCAACTTATGCCCATCTATCTAAATTTGAACCGATCCGAAGTGCTCAAAACAATTAAATAAATCTTGGTTCGCCCTACTCATCGATCTCTCTTTACACGGCATACCCTTCTTATGTGGGACCATCGCCTTCTCTAGTTGATGATGGCGAGATGACCAGAATACCACTAAAACGGACCATCATCGGCCCGCCAGCGTTTCGCTGACGTGTCGATGATGACCCAACAGTGAATGCTGGCTTGGTAGCTGTGTTAAATTTATGGGATCTGGACCAGTATTGATAGGAAACCCTATATTTTTGTGTTTTTCAGGGGTGTCCGGACCCCCTATCCCCCTCTGGATCCGCACAAGATTATATGTACAAAGTGAGCTAGGTTAGGTCGCGGCACTCATTCAAACATGAAGCGCTCGTCTAGCTTTGCGTCTTTTGCAACTGAACCTGACCGAATCAGGCCCAAAAAATGGTCAATTAGCTTATTTTTGTGTATTTAATGTTTAAGTATGTACATGATCATATAAATGCAGACTGAGCCATCAGTTTCGGCATGTTAGGCCACGACGCTCATTGAAACGTGGAGTGTGTGTCTGTAAAGTGCTAAAGTACATTGTCATAACTAATGTGATTTCTCACATGGACCAACACAACCTATCGCACGATCTACAGCATGGGTTTGTCTGCAGTTTGTGATTGTGGTATTTCCTGATCATACTCACTATTTTGATCCAACCGCTCATGTGAGACCCAGCTTGTGACTCTCACAGAAGACCTCATGAGGAATTCTTTAGCAGGCAGCCAAATAGACATTGTCCTGCCGGAATATCAATACTTAACTTAAGTCTTGCTTAACTTAAAGGAGGCATTGTAATTCCGGGCCCAGGGTCCGGAATTACAATGCCTCCTTAAAGTTAAGGAAGGCTTAATTTAAGTATTGATTTATCAGGATGCGAAAAATAAAGTTTCAAACTGATTAAAATCAAGATAGTTTCATTTTTCTGAAGATCACAATGATATCTTTGACCACAAGTACCGCATTGATCAGCATTTAATATAGGAAGTTGAAATATCAATACTTAACTAAAGTCTTCCTTAACTTTAAGGAGGCATTGTAATTCCAGGCCCTACTCTAAACTTTATCTGAAACCATATCTCAAAGTTACGCTGTTAATGACTCAAGAAGCACTTTTGCTATGATTAATATAGAACTATGGTACTCTGAGCTTCAATTCTAAATTTTGACAAGTTTTGACCACCATTATAAATGGTGGACAAAACTTGTCGTGATTTAGAATTGAAGCATACATTTTATAAAACATTCGGAATGTTTCTCCATCATACGTTTCCTCCTAAGTGCCTCAATCTGTTGATCATGCATCCAGCTACAACTTACGTAATTCTCACAATCTCCGGCCTATTGCTACAAGAACAAATCTTTACTATAACTCTGCCATCTGTAATTAGGGACTGGAATGAACTACCTGTCGTAGTCAGACAACTAGATAGTGTTTGCTCCTTTAAAAAACTACCTCAACAGAGATTTTACTCCAGTTCATAAATACTAATTTACAGGCAATCGGAAATCAAAAATCTTACACACACGTTTACGAACAAACTGTGGCTCATTATTTAATGATCTGTTCCTTAAAAACATATCTGAAACTCCATTATGCAGTTGTGGTAGCGTTGAAAACACTCAACATTTCTTCTTAAGATGCCCTCGATACATTGAACACAGAACATTGCTCCTTAACGAGGTCTCCAAGCACCAGCCAGTTTCTCTCAATTCGCTACTATATGGAAGTAGTTCACTACCATATGAAACCAATGTTGTCATCTTTCAAATGGTACATAAGTACATATCAAACACTAAGCGTTTTACTTAATATCCATCTCAATTGCCCGCGTAGCGCAGTCGGTAACGTGTCTGGCTACAGATGCGTGTCTGACTGCAGATCCAGGGGTCGCGAGTTTGATCCCGGCCCGGTACCATACTTTCGTGGAGATTGATCATGAAATAATTTCTACGATCATTCTCCTCCCTTCCGCTGATTTATTCAAGAAGGGTTGTTGTCAGTTACAAGCGAAAGTATGTGCACAAATTACTGGTTAACCGCTTGCTCAAGCCTGCCCAGTAAAAAGTGTGGTTAAGTGAACTGACCGTCCCGCAATGACCATAGCTGTTGACATGGGACGTAAAGCAACAAAAACAAACAAACAAAATCCCAATTGCTCTTAGCCTCATGACACAATAAGAGTGAAGATGTAGTATGTGACGGTATCCACTATTGCAATTTGCCTATCGCATATAGGCCTGGCCTGGTATCGGTGTTCCCCTCCTTCCTCTCCAACCAACACTTGCACATCCTATTTTTCATTTATTATCAAAGTTTATGTATTGTCAATGCTAACCAATATGCTTAAATCTGAGTCCTGCTAAATACATTGGATAGTTCAAGTGTAATGTTTAAGACTTGAATCATTTAATCATAAATTCCACCCGTTGACTTGCACCACTGCATGCTGAAAGGGACATACTCAATAAGCACCTATACTTGCTAGCATTGATTGACTTCTATGTTATAATGTACAGTATTCGATATGATCTGCCTTCCATTTACATCTTACTTCGCATTGAAGAAGAACTATATAAGCTACATGCTTCCGTTCTTATCCTCATCTTATTGTTTCAATTTGTATTTACCATGTACAAATTAATTTGAATAAAATATGTGTAAACCAAACATTCGGAATCTTTTAGATATGAGATTATGATAATTTGTTTGTTTTGATTCTTTACGACTCTGTCAACAACTTTCAGTCATGTCGAGATGGGTCTTCCTGGGTTGAGCCAGTACTATGCTGCAGTTAAAAGGCTTTCAAATGCCCTTTCACAAAAAAGTAGAGAAAGAGAAGGGATAAAAGTTTTGAAACTTCATGAGCGAAAAAGTAATGATTTTGGATGTAAAACAGTAGGGATAGAAGGGCTTTTTCAAACACATAATTCATAAAAAAGAGTCAGTTATTAGGATGTCAAGTGTCCTTCATCAAGAAAGAAGGGCATGTAAATGACTATACTATGTTAAAATATGCTAAGTTCGTTAAACCCGTCCATAGGAGGGGATCCTGTGGTATAATATGGTATCCTGTTCTATGTGGTACATAATCAGACTGACCCTGTGGTTGAGTCATATCCTAGTCATACTCACTTTTTGGTGCTTTCTTGCACATCGGATAACGATATCAGAGATTTTACCCAGGGATAGAAAATCTTATCTTACCAATGCGTCAGGGAGGGGGGGTACTCTGACGTAGGCTCGTTTTTTTTTTTTCGTTTTTTTTTTTTTTTTTTTTTTTTTTTTTTTGGGGGGGGGGGGGGTCAGAAAAATGAAAAAAAAATTGGGGTCTGACGATTTTGTGGATATTTTTTGGGTCATCACAAATTAGACTATATTTAGGGGTCATTTCTATGCATTTAAGGATCTTTTCCTAAGGCTAAGATACAGAATGGGGGATATTTTTGGGGGTTGCTAAAATTTCAAATATTTTTTGGATGCTTGAAATTACTGATATTTTTTAGGGTGAACGGTAGATGCTGGGCACGGGCCTACTTATGAAGAAAAAATGAGAGTTCACCCCCCCCCCCTCCCCCGCGGCCCATACTATCTTACCCACGTGAGGGCTACATACATGTACATTGATTGTATTGGATCTTTTGCACATGGTCGTCAAGTAACGTCATTGTTATTATGTTAGCGTCACGTCATTATGTAAAATTGCATCTCTAGCGTAGTCAGGGACTTCTGGAAGCATATTTTAAAATCAAATAATAATAACAATATTAACAGTGGTGAGGATAGGTGAGAAAAACCCTAGCGTGGGATCACTGTTTGTCATTACTCGGCAAGCTTCGTGATGCAACACGGTGATCTTCAGGATGGATTATAAGAATCCATCATGAGTGTGAGGTTGGGATAGACAAATCTGTTCCGAGGATCACCAATTGGAATCACGAGGCTTGCCAAGTGATGGCGAATGGTGATGCCGAGGTACAGCAATTTTCTATCCCATTCTCACACAATTAATGGATTCTTTTTTTTTTGCTCACCATCAAAGTAAATAAGGGTGCAAAGATCAGGAATCGATACAATCAAGTACCACACCTGACCCAGAATACCAATGGGAAAGCGACAGACTCACAGTTAGACGGTAAAACAAAAGGGGATCCAAGAAGTTCATGAATAAGCTGAGATGGGACATAAGATGATGACGTCACTTTAACATAACAATGACGTGACTTGACTGTCATGTGCGTGAGTTCCACTACATACCCAACACAACCTATGTAGAGAACCCTTAGGTGACAGCCTGGGTAAGATGTGCAAGTATTTTCTACCCTACCCTCACACTCAAAATGGATTCTTATAATATAAAAGGATGGGTAAGGTGTAGGAAATATTGGAGATAAAGCAGTTACAATGCGACGTGACGTGCTCCTTTCTAACCCACAACAGCCATTAGGTGTAATAAAATATGCAAATTATCTAGGATAACAGATATGACAGCCGCAACAAATGTAGACCACAGCTAAAAAAATCCTGTGCCATGATCGGGAACTGAATCTTGACTACAATGCTCTTACCAACTAGCCAAAATGTTGATTTTCAGAAGCAGGTGTCAGAGATTAGAGTTATGCAAAAACAAAACAATTACTTGAGGTGAGAGTGCTGGCCTATAAAAATGGCTGTATGGCGTGGAGTGCAAGACAGGGTATATCCATTAAGCACATTTGCGTTATACAACAAAAAGGCTACGTCACTACTATATCAGATCAAAAATGTACGGCAGGGCGGGGCAATGTACGGAGTGTGGGTAGTTTCAATATGTAGATGCGGACTTGAGGTAGTGTAGACTAGGATGTGGCAAGTATATTGCAGTAGGGTAGGGGTGGATGGGGTTGGTTTGGTTGGGATTGCAAATTAAAACGTAAATCAACAGAGCCGATAGATGCTGTAAATATTTCGCCTCTAGCGAGATTCAAACCACGACCTCGACAACAACGCCTAGAACTACACCAGCAGGTGTTTGAGTTTAATGTATCTGTCGCATGTAAAATGTGAGTTTCAGTAGTGATTCGGTACTTTTTCTCAAGTGTTAATCTTACTTCATCCTGGTCTTTTGGTGGGACTCTGACGAGCATGCGCATTTTCCCAGGCTTATCTGAGCCTTCATTGCACGACAACCCGACAGTACCGTAATCTCATGTTCTGGTTCGTAAAGAATTGCAATGAAGTATCCATAGGGCACCGCTGCACACACGACACATTCATACACGACCGTTGAGGAAATAGCTAATATCCCACAATGCTAATTTTACCCAACATATATTTTTTATAGACAACAAATATATATTTTAGAACATAAATATTTTTTTTACACAACACATATTTTTTATAGACAACAAATATTTTTTTATACACAATATATATATATTTCAGTCCATAAATATATTTTTATGCCAACAAATATATTTTTATATCCACAAATATCTTTTTAAGTCCACAAATATATTATTATGCCAACAAATATGTTTTTATATCCACAAATATATTTTTAAGTCCACAAATATATTTTTATGTCCACAAATATATTTTTATGTCCACAAATATATTTTTATGTCCACAAATAATTTTTTATGTCCACAAATATATTTTTTAGTACACAAATACATTTTTATGTCCACAAATATATTTTTATGTCCACAAATATTATTTTTAGCACATAAATATTTTTTTAGTCCACAAATATATGTTTTAGCCCATAAATATTTCGATATACAACACATATATTTCCACATACAATATTGCAACGCTTGACATGCCATATTCTTGCATAGATATCTATTCGTATAGCTGTTTACACCCATTGTCAAATGAACGAAAATCCATGTTCAAATCAGTAGATTCACGCGCTGTTTGAACATGGGTATGAACTTGAAAATACTTAAAATGAGCCCTGCATTATTATACGGAACGCAGTGCGGACCAGACTGATCATTTTGCCGATGTTTTTGTTCGCGAAAACGCTGCGTACGGAAATGACGTTATGCCGTTCGAAAGTACACAGCCGACGCCATTTTGTTTAGAGAAATCCAGTGTAAGAAAATGGACGATTTAATGTTTTAGCAGCGTTTTCAGCGCGAATTTAGCTAGAATAAGGTAATATATGCAAGAATAACGATCACACATGTTTGTTTCAATGCATTGACACTTGCCGGGTCCCTCGGATGATGTTGAGCACCCGGCCTATCGGCCTCGTGTTCAAACAGCATCCTCGGGACCCGGCAAATGTTAATGCATGAAAAAACGTGTGATCCCTATATTAATGGTGGAGTATTAACCATTCTGAGTGAAATAATTGGTCCAATTTATGCATTTAATCGCAATTTCTTTTGAGAAAACAGCTTGGATTGGAAAAGGAAAACAAATATTTTTGGTTTTATGCATGTTTAATTTATCAAAATCCAGAAACCGCGTATCTTAATTAATGCGCATGTTACCTAATGGGAAAAAATGTTATTCAAAAAATGAAGATGAGATTTGTAACGTTATATTTTTTTTATTTATTTGTTATTTATTCATTAATTCAGTCATTTGATTCTGGAGAAGATTTTAAAGGGGTTTTACCATATATGGGCATGGCGGCCATCTTGGTCATGTGACCAGGACTATTTGAATAAACTTTCGTTCCCGCGTCCAAAGGAGTCTCCATATGAAATTTGAATTTAATTGGCCCAGTGGTTTCAGAGATGTTTGAAATTGTGGACGGACGGACGGACGCGGAAGTGACTAGTATACTATTAGCTCACCCATGAGCCTTCGGCTCAGACGAGCTTAAAATCTACTTACCGTCTGACCTTTCAACGCAACCTCAGTGGTAAGAGGTGCGTGTAAGGTCAACGTTTTTGCTTGCATGTTGGCCTACACTTCTATTTAATTTGATATGCAACATGACCCCTTTCAGAAAAGAAAAACAGAAAGACCTTTGATCCCACCCTAGGGGTTGAAGGTGTAAGTAAGAAAAGAATATTCTAGTTCATGCTGTTCTACGCTCCATTCCCATTTATTTGATATGCAACATGCCTACTTTCAGAAAATAAAAAAAAATTGACCTTTTGACTCGGGGTCGAAGGTGTGCGTGTCTGCGGGCAAAATATTTGCTAGCATCACTCTCTTTAATTTGATATTCAACATGACCATGTTCAAATAAAGTTTAATTTTGGCCTTGACCCCAACCCCGTAAGTCCACAAAGGGGATGGGACCCAGGCCTTCAATTTAAAATCCTGTTTGATAATTATTTATGTTTCATATCTATTGATTGCACAATTTCGGTAGTAAATATTGACAACTGACGTAGTTATTGCAAAATTACATTATTTGACCTTTGACCCCCACCTTAGGGGTCAATGAACGGGGCGGGGGATTTTTTTTTTGACACTGAGTACTGAGATATGGTTACGCACGTACGAAATGGACGGATGCACGGACGACGCCAAAACTATATACCTCTTTGTCGGGGGATAGTAAAAGTAGCAGGGCCTGTTTATTTCAGGGGATATTTGTTTGTTATGTAGGGACGGGTCTTCGTGAGTTGAACCAGTATTAGGCAGGGATTAATGTGTCTTGCTCAATGACACAACACAGTGCCGCCGGTGAGGCTCGAACCCGCAACCCCTCGATCTCAAGTCAAGCACTTTACTCCCTCAAGGGATATTGGGTATTGGCACCCCACATACAAGCCTCAATATGGAACCATCATCTGATCGTAATCCATAGATGACCATGTGTCCTATTAAAGGAACATAATACCATGTTAACACATACAAGCCTAGCGTCCTTTTTATGAGACAATGACAAACAGTGCAAAAACATAAGAATGTGGCGTCTGATCAGTTTCTGCATTGTTTGCTTACACAATTAACTTTTATAAATTGAATGAAATTATTAATTACTACCCAACAACCCTTAAATTCGAAATGGGTTCGTCCTACTGATAGGGGCAAGCAAGTTCATTCGGCTTAGATGGGTTGTCACAACCCCCTGTGAATTTATTAAACGCGGGTGAACTAACATCATGCTCTTAGCGAAGGAGAGCCGTATATAACTACATGGCACCTGGTGACAACCCCGTGCATGTTTCCTCTAAAAGATGTAGACCGAAACTGACAGTTAGCAATAATTATGTGTGGGAAAAAAACGTAAATCTATGATTGATTTCCTTCGTCCGTATTTGCCTAAGAATGGCAACTCAAAACATCAAAAGGCTTACCTTGATTTCCACGTGAAAAAAATGCCAATGAAAGTATGCTACCAAGTACTGAATAACAAAACAAGTACCAAACACAGAGACCCAACAAACAACGGGAGCAACAATAAATCAACAACAATTAGAACGGACAGTAGCCTAAGCCACTTGGGGACTTAAATGCATTTTACTGGTACCAAATTTTCGCCCATGATTCTGTTGTAGTTAAAACACAAAACTCGTTTAGCTCGTAAAGAGGCTTCCTAAACCTAGAAATCAGCACATAAGAGTGTCCAACAAAACAAGATTATTGAACTTATACGAGACAGATTTTTAGACTGTGAGCTGCTTATAGACCCCCTCCCCCCAGGGGGAATTTTGTACACTATGATTTTCTAAAACTACATTACATATGATGCAAAATGACACATGTTAGCCCTCTGACAGTTGCGGCGTTACCGTGTTACAGCCATGTTACCTACGTTACCCTATAACAGCTTCCAATCCTCTTGTTCGTTTGTTTGTTTGGTTTGATTCTTTACGTCCCATCAACAATCTTTCAGTTATATAGGGACGGGTCTTCCTGGGTTGAACCAGTACTAAGCTAGGATAAATGTTCTTGCTCAAGGACACAACGCAGTGACGCCGGTGAGGCTCGAACCTGCGGCCCTTCGGTCTTGAGTCAAGCACTCTACCACTGAGCCACTACGCTCCCATCCAATCCTCTTGTGCAAATACAAACATATACCTAAATCTTATTTATCGACATGCTGATGGCCTTAAAATCACTTAATTAAACACAGCAAACAGCTAGTATGCACCAAAACAACTTAAGTCCATTATATTGCAGTTATATACGTTACTTACTTTCAAATATACTACTATTTAGTGCTTGCTATCACTAAACAATGAACCGTCAAAATATCTCTGAGGGGAGTTTTATACACTATAAATTTCTAAAACCAAATCACATAAGCCACAAAATAATGCATGTTACCTCTTTATGGGTTGGGGTGTTACCCTGCAAAAGTAGAGTTTAATACGTTACCCTAAAATGATAGGAAATCCTACAGTATATATATCATACTTGTAATTGAAATTAAATGACTAGCCGTATAAGTTTAACACATTTAGGTACTACTTTTATGTACGTTACATTTCTTTAAATACATTATTTTAGTGCAATATTAGTATCATATGAGGTTAAACTATTAGAGGATGTAGATTATTGCCATTTGAGGACTCAATCTAATGAGAAAAACAATAAATATTGCCTTTTTAACATAAAATTTAAGTGGTATTAAACTCTGACAGAAGTATGGGTGATGAAAAGGAAGTAACTTGAACTCAAAGTACATAAAATGCCATTTCAAGTAAGAGTGTTTTATTGAATATATGTAAACACCACTTACAGAAAATGCTTAATTCAATGATCAAGTTATGTTTTTTAAATGCTAAAAAAATATCACTTATCTGTCTTATACTTATATATGTTTAATCAGTTTATACATGAAATGATACGTTGCATATGCAAGACATCTTTCCCTACTGTCTACAGTTCAATTTAGATGAAAAATGATATTAAGCATGTAGTAGTTTAGTAAGATCTATTGACCATTATGAAAGCCAACAAAATACATATATAGCTTATCAACTATTGATTTCAACAACTATATTGATAACAACCAAGGAAGAAAGCTAAATTGTAAGTCATTTTAAGCATTGTCAAAATCAAGAAATAAAAAATTAAAACAGGTGTTTATCCGTTGAACAAAGACTAAAGTTTTTTTTAAAAAAAAAATCATAGTGATTTCTGACCCATATATGGCAACCCCATGCCAAACCTATGGTTATATCCTCTATGGTAATGAATCCCTCTATATCTAAAGCATGTCCAGTATACACTACATCTCGGTAACCTGCATAACATAAATAGATTATATAAAACAGCAAAGTGCTTATTTCGCGCACATCATCGTAGGTGTGCCGAAAAATTTCAAATTGAATTAAACGTCGAAATAGATCAGGCTGCTTAACTGGACAGTGCCCTTTTCTGGAAGAAGGTTAACAGCAGAAGGAATAATTTTTGTACTAATGCAGGCTCTGAGATCAAATTTGGTGATAACGTATGTCGTGACCCTGAAAGCATCGTTTCTGGTTGGGGGGCATACTTCAGGGATTTATATTCAGACACGGAGCGCCCCCATTACGATCAGCGTTTAAACAGGAGGTAGAGACGAAAGTTCAAAATATCAAGTCAGAAATTGCGTCTGATAGGAATAGTATCCCTACATACATATCAACAGATGATGTTAGGAAAGCAGTCAAAACATTAAAGAAAAAGAAGGCTTGTGGTCAGGACTGTGTATATAATGAACATTTGATACATGGTGGTGATACTCTATACGAACACCTTGCCAAGTTTTACACGGATATGTTTAATTATGGTTTTATTCCTTTGTGTCTGAAGCAAGGCATTATTATAACTTTACATAAAGGTGGTAGAAAATCGAAAACGGACCCCAATAACTACAGAGCTATTACACTCTCATCAGCTATTTTGAAGCTATTTGAAAGGCTTTTACTGGCAAGGGTGGAGGCTAGTATCTCAAAGCCTCTTAATGGTCTCCAAGGAGGCTTCAGACCAAATATTGGCTGCAACATGACATCCACAATGGTAAGGGAATGTATTTATTATGCAAAAGAAAACAATAGTAAACTTTTCGCTTGCTTCCTCGATATACAAAAAGCTTTTGACAAAATGTGGCATAATGGATTATTTACAAAACTCTATGATATGGGGATAAGGTCAAAGTTACTTGGAATCATTATTGAATTGCATACTAATATGAAAAGTCGTGTATTGTTCAAGGGGCATAAATCTGATTGGTTTGATATTCTTCAAGGCTCACGTCAGGGGGGAGTATTATCACCCTTTATGTTTTTATGTTATAAAAATGACTTGCTTGAACAATTGACTAAATGTTATGCTGGATTTAAACTACTTGGTATGAATGTATGCTGTCCCACTGTGGCTGATGATATGGTTGTCTTAGCATTAACTGTTTGTGGCCTTGCTCTTCTCTTGTGTATATGTTATGCATACTCGTGCAAGTGGCGATACGAATACTCGGCTCCCAAATGTTCAGTAATTGTATATAATGAAACAAAACGCCAGTTTTCAAATTCGAATAGGGTATGGTATATGGGTAATGATACTATAATGGAAAATGAGAACTATAAGCACTTAGGTGTTAACACTAACAAATATTTAAGCCACACGATTAACATTAAAGATGCAACAGATAGATTAAAGGGCACATTTCTAAGTCTCGTACACAGCGGAGTTCTTCACCAAGACAATTTGCATCCACTTACGTGCATTAAAATATATAATTCTGTTGTCTTGCCTAAGGCGCTATATGGGTGTGAAAACTGGTTCAATTTAACGGAAAAGGAAATACTGTCATTAGAACGCGCCCATAGATTCTGTGTCAAACATATGCAGTCACTAAGCAAGCGTACTCGGACAGATGCCGCATTAAGTTTGTTGGGTGTATTTCCAATAGAACTTGAAATAGATTCTAGGAAGTTAACACTTTTTGGTCAAATGTGTAGACTAAATTCCAATTCATGGGTTAAAAATGTATTTCTTAACAGATTGACGTCATTTACTACACATTCTAATGGTAGACAAACTGGTTTTATAGCAGACATTTTTAGGTTATTAGGAAAATATCAACTAAGACATGTTTTAGAGGCATATCTTGAAAGCAGCATATTTCCGAGTAAGTTTGCTTGGAAACGCATATTAAAGAGTACATTGCATGAATCTGCAATTTCGTCCTGGCATAATAGAATACAAACGCAAGATTTCAGCCGCTTTACTGCATTACATTATGACTTTAGTCCACATTGGATTTGGTATTTTTCAAAGGAACATAGAAAGCTTCTCCCACACTGTACTTCTGTCATACAAATGATCTCAAGCTTAGCGGAAGTAAATTCTGGTAACAAATTTTGCATCTTCTGTGAAGTGTTCTATGAAAATATTGTTGATCACTGCCTCCATGATTGTTCCTATCTTGATAATGAAAGATCTGAAATGTGGCAGGAAATTCTTAGTCTTAGCCTCCCTGCATACGGTTATTTATATATGCAAAACATATCTTTTGTGTCGAATGTACTACTTGGAATGAAAAATAGAGACTTAGAACACATTTTGGGAGCAAGCCAGGAAGCATTTAAGATATGCTGCATTCGAAATATCCACAATATGTGGCGTAAATATAAAATGCCTTAATTACTTAACTACTCTGAGCTGTTTGCAGCCAATGCATAGTCTCTATTTGTTCATTAAGTCACATTGACGAGGTAATACCACCGAAGTATGCTTACTTATTCGTTCCTATTGGAAGTAAGGATTAACCCATGTCAGCATCCTTTTTGTGGGACATAGCCAAACTGTGCAGACCCAGATCAGACGATAATGCAGCGTCTGATCGGGGTCTTCACTGTTTGCTTACAGAATGTTCTAATAAATTTGAACAGAAATGGAAAATACCACCCAACACCCCTAAATTGGAAATGGGCTCGTCCTTCTGATAAGGTAGGAAAGTTCATTCGACTTATATAGGTTAAGTATTTAAGATGAAAAATTTTATTTGAATATTATTATTCTGAAAGTACATGTGTATATTACGGGGCAGCATCACCCTGTTTTGTATAATGCTACACAGCTGCCTTGATCTAACACGAAATATATTGGTATAAGGTGTGGTTGTTTTCTCTATACTTAAAAGATCGTTCTTGCATTTAGTTTCGGTAAGGGCAGAGGTAAGTGGGGGGAAAAGAACAGCCTTCCGACGATGGACTAGCCCATCTCTGCCAATTGCATACATTGTATATACAATATACTCTGGTTTCAGGATGCTCTGGGCAGAGGTGGGGTGTGTTGCATCTGATGGCATTTTTTTCGCTTTGTCAATAGGATACTTGTAAATGCGTTGTTTTACCTTTCATGTACATCTGTAAAATTTCTTTCATGCCTTTCTTGTATGTATTGATTGTAAAAATACTCTCCCTTGTGGAGGAAATAAAGAATATCTATCTATCTATCTATTGTATTCAAACTGAGGACAATGGGTCTGCGGGAGGCGCGAAAATACAGGTGAGGTGTGAAAATACAGGTAAATTTACTGTTGATAAATATAACACATTTCTACCTGTTAATCATGTAATAAATGTAAGACATTTCTACCCGTTATTGTTGTATTTATTCTCAATACAATCGAGCAGAACATAGCCTTTAAAGCAGTCTGGACGCAATCTAGCGTATACCTCAATAAAACGAATGTTGTGGGTACTCAAAAGAACCGTCTCATTCGCAAACAGCCAATGTAGACCCTGATAAGACCGCTACAGAAATTATATACTTTATGGTAATGCAGCCTGTATTAAGCGCGGGACATTTGAAGCGGGAGGCATTTTCAGTGCAGACCCTGATCAAATGTTTCCTTATGTCACAGTGCAAATAGACCTGGGTCAGACAGCAATTGAAATTTACAATAATGCAGCTAGAATAAAGCTGGGAGACCCTGATCAGACTGCCAGGAGATCAGACTGCCAATGAGACGCAGATCAGTGTTGGGTACCATTATATTGCAGTTATATACGTTACTTACTTTCAAATATACTACTATTTAGTGCTTGCTATAACTAAACAATGAACCGTCAAAATATCTCTGAGGGGAGTTTTATACACTATAAATTTCTAAAACCAAATCACATAAGCCACAAAATAATGCATGTTACCTCTTTATGGGTTGGGGTGTTACCCTGCAAAAGTAGAGTTTAATACGTTACCCTAAAATGATAGGAAATCCTACAGTATATATATCATACTTGTAATTGAAATTAAATGACTAGCCGTATTAGTTTAACACATTTAGGTACTACTTTTATGTACGTTACATTTCTTTAAATACATTATTTTAGTGCAATATTAGTATCATATGAGGTTAAACTATTAGAGGATGTAGATTATTGCCATTTGAGGACTCAATTTAATGAGAAAAACAATAAATATTGCCTTTTTAACATAAAATTTAAGTGGTATTAAACTCTGACAGAAGTATGGGTGATGAAAAGGAAGTAACTTGAACTCAAAGTACATAAAATGCCATTTCAAGTAAGAGTGTTTTATTGAATATATGTAAACACCACTTACAGAAAATGCTTAATTCAATGATCAAGTTATGTTTTTTAAATGCTAAAAAATATCACTTATCTGTCTTATACTTATATATGTTTAATCAGTTTATACATGAAATGATACGTTGCATATGCAAGACATCTTTCCCTACTGTCTACAGTTCAATTTAGATGAAAAATGATATTAAGCATGTAGTAGTTTAGTAAGATCTATTGACCATTATGAAAGCCAACAAAATACATATATAGCTTATCAACTATTGATTTCAACAACTATATTGATAACAACCAAGGAAGAAAGCTAAATTGTAAGTCATTTTAAGCATTGTCAAAATCAAGAAATAAAGAATTAAAACAGGTGTTTATCCGTTGAACAAAGACTAAAGTTTTTTTAAAAAAAAATCATAGTGATTTCTGACCCATATATGGCAACCCCATGCCAAACCTATGGTTATATCCTCTATGGTAATGAATCCCTCTATATCTAAAGCATGTTCAGTATACACTACATCTCGGTAACCTGCATAACATAAATACTTTAGGAGAATATAACACTTGTCATCTGTTTCATTTGGTTATACAATTTTGTGAAGTAATGAAACATGACAGCATAAGTTTTATTCTAAAGGTTCTTTGTTAGTCGTATATTTAACAGAGATAATACATAGAAAGCTCCCTTGCATTATTAGTATTGTATTGTAGACATAATTAAATGAATGGACTTAAATAATTCATTGGTAATTTTGCTTTGAGTTATTTCTGTCAATTATAGTTAGTCTAACAGTGAAATTTTGTTTTATTCGTATTTAGCATGCCAAATGAAAATATGACCATGGTTACAAAATTACATCCTTCTAATCATTTGTATAATTCAAATCAAACTAAATAGATTATAACTAGTAAGGCAAAGAATAAATCAAATGAGCAAGCACATTTGATTTTGGTACTTATCACAGATTCAAGAAATGCAGGCTCATGTTAGCCTGTGTACATGTAAATGTGTAGACTCACCAAAGCCTTTGCTGCCTGCATACACTAAGTATAGATGTAGACCAGAATTAAGACAGCTGGCTACACTGCGTCAGCATGGACAATTAATGCTGGCTTTTGCCAATATGTGATAAGTACCAAAATCTCGCATGCTGGTCAAATCTTCATTTGAGCACTTTATATATTACATTAAATAAGATCAGCAATTATTGTTTTCATTTAAATGCAATAATTTTCATACTTTTGCTACTGTCAAAGAACAAATCTAAGATATGGTTTGAATATTTGGGATATTATCATACACACATGTAACACATGTGACAATAGATACACTGCAATATATCTGATATTTATGATATCCTTTTTCATTGTGAAAGAAATATGATTTCTTTTGGAGATAATTGAGGAAAAAGACCCATGGAAATCAGAAATACATAGATACTTATCAACAAAATCATGTTTAAGTTGTTAACATTGCATGTAAGTTTATCATGGTAACACTGTTGATAGTGACTTAGGGTGGCCTCTCAATACTATATTTGTTAGAACAGTTGACTTTTTCGTATATGTCCTGATTCCAATCTCTGGTGTGTTTACAACTCATTCTAATAGTTTAATATTCATATAAAGCTTTGCTACTGAGGATTCCTGCAATAATTTGGTCATGTCACATGCTGTATAGTGGAAATTAGCATCAGCTGTTTTGACATTAATTTATAAAACTAAATAAGATCTCATGACAGCACTGTTTTATATGTTTCGCTTTTCCATCCCGCATGCTAAAAGAACATTGTTAAATCTATTTTACATTAACGTGAATGTCAGCTGGCCAAATTTGGTCTGCCCTTATTCTGGCTGATAAAGTCTTATAAATTTAAATTGGTATCGTAAGTAACAACTGGCCTGATTCTGTGGATATGGTCCTATCGCATGCGATCATTGTCACGTAAAAACCCATCATTAACACTATTTTTTTCTCAGTTTCATTGAAAGTATTTGCTCTTTGAAAATCATTTACTTATTTATATAAAGTTTACATTGCTTGAGCATATGATCAGAAATACTATGTTGATTATATTAACATATTTATTCACTAAACAGTGAAAGCTATGCTGAAGAAACAAAGTCCATTTAAATGCTAAAAAATAAAGTAATGTGTCACCATCTGCATATGCAAATAAGATGTCAGTATAAAATTCTATTCATGGAGTTTATTTCTTTAAATAGTTTCTGATTACACTCACTTATAATGCATAGTATCTAATGTAACACATATCAAATTTTGTTGTAACAACTTATATATGCTTGATTATATCTGGATTGTTAGCACACACTTTTGTATGTTACCACCTCCAACACAACATTTAGTTAAAAAGCAGTTTTTATTACTGTAGATGAGCATAAATATACAAGGAATACTAGCCAGTATCTTGTTACTATGTTTTTATGATATGAACAACAGTTAACTGGTTGCACTAAAATTATTTGGTTTCTGTTAAATAAGTAATTGAACTAAACTTAATACCAACAGTCTTCAGATAAGTATTACAAAATCTAAATCAACCTTATATTACCATTTCAGACTCAATTTATACTGTCTTTGACATCATTTTGGACACACATAGTACCTTATGATATATTTAATATGGTAATATACGTTACTTTAATAGTTTTGACAAAACGTGGGAATATATTTTTATTCAGCTATCACTTGAGAGCTCTAATACTCTTTGTTAATGAAGTTTAAAAGCTATGAATTTTGCCAAATTGGTAAAAATATTATTTCTAAAGTTCAAAAATATATTATTTCACAAAAGCAAATATGCTTTGACAATTTGATATAGTCTCTTAATATGAGCTGATAAATTCCATTTCAGACAAATTATTATCTTTTTTTATGAGCTGATAAATTCCATTTCAGACAAATTATTATCTTTATATCTATTAAACACACAAAAAAGTTTTGAAATAAATTAAAATACCCAATGGTGTATCATTTAGGGCATTTATCAATATTTAGAACGCCTTGAAGTTACTGTAACATACATAACATATTGGCAATCATACATCAAAATGATATTTTACACGAGAAACAATGTTAAATATCCCCTTTTAGTCTTGCTTATCAATAGAATGCTCATATATGGTGTTTAAAAGCATGCAGATAGGATTGCATGCTGTATTTTAAAATAGAAAGATTCTTACCTTACATAATGTTTTCTTCATGGTTGTCATATTCAACAGCTTATAACTCTTAGAGTTTTTGTGATAGAAGCAAGCTGATTACAGCTTTGGAATTGTCAGTAAATTGTTTTTCAGAGACATGTTATTTTAATCTAAAATATTTATTGAGAAAATTATCAAATGAAACTATTTAACAAAATTTCAAGACTATTTAACAAAATTTCAATGATTTTATCGTTTGTAGTTGAAAATGTAACGTAAATGACACCATAATGTGCCTAAATAACTTTGACAAACATCAATATCTGCAGGGAATATTGTATATTACATGACTATTTAGCCAATTTGAATTGTTCAAGTACTACCTTAACAGCCTTAATTACATATTTTTGTTTCTTAAAAAAATTAGGGGTAAAGTAATTAACACGCTGTAACACCCAAACGCCCCAGCCGCCAGAAGGCTAACATGTTTCAAAAAGCTCGTTAGATGATATGCTTTATGAAAAACATAGTCTACAAAATTCCCCCTGGGGGAGCAAAACCCTTAGTAGCTCATACATGTAGCCTATTTTATTCGCTTGACTTCCTCTAGAAATAAATCTCCAAGAAACTGTGGATAGGTATGTATTTTCTTCTCTGCCTAGGTCAATGTTTACAGCAGATGGAAAGCTTCTGCCATTGACTTATAAGAGCAACTTGATGTCAGCTCTGGAACCTCTCCCTATCAAAGCGGAATAAGACAAAGGCAAAGGATTTAAAGGTACTAGCAATGATGAATTCAGAGTAACAATAATTGATGGTATGGCAGTTGTACAAGAAATGGATAAGCCTCATTGGATCAAAACTTGTCAGGAGTTTTCAAATCACTTTCTTGTTCAGTTACATAAAAAGGCTAAGGAATATGATGAAGTCCATTTGATTTTCCATATGCATGGCAAAGAATTCCCTCTTAAAAGTGAAATTTGAAAGTAACGACAGAGTGGCCAATACATATAGCTTACAAAGTCACTAATTCTATTTTGATAGCAAATGTCACTATACTAAGCAGACATTTCTATCACTCAACAACACTACGTCTCCGATAACAATATCTGGCAGACAAAGTTTTGAAAAACTATGACTAGAGTAAAACATTTATAGTGGTGGAATGGATAAACTGTTGGTCCAACAAGATAGATGTTGAAAATCTGAAGTGCTCTCATGAAGCAGACACGAAAACTATCCAGCATGGACACAGCGCAAAAGTCCAAGGAGCCAACAGTCTATCTATTCAGTCGCCTGATACAGATGCTTTTGTTTTAACCCCCAGAAGATATCCTCAGCTGGGTTATAGAACAGTATCCATTACAGGTGTTGATGTTCAACATTCGTAGAAGTATTTGGCTGTGTTCTATATATAAAGCACTAAGACAACTAAAAGCTGATGCTCTACCTAGCCTTTTCTGCTTTAGGCAAGGAAACACTAGTTTCACAAGAAATTATGGATTGTAGGCCGAATTTACAAAGCTTGGTCTGTAGAAAGGATCATTGGACATTTACGTTGGAAAATGTTCATTTAAACTCAAATGGATTGAGGAAAACTGTCTCCAACTATGTACGCCTCGCACCAGATATTTTTTTCATGTTTTGCCTACATAAGCCTATGTAACACATGTAACCCCAGGGGCTGGCCCGTTTTGGCCTCAGGTGCCTAATTTGAACAAATTTGATAGATGCCCACTAGGTCATACAAAATATCAAGCCTCTATGCCTTTTGGTTTCAGACAAGATGATATGCTCATGTTTTCCCTATACAAGCCAATGTAAAACATGTGACACCGGGGTGGGCCCATTTTTTTTTGGCCCCGGGGGCATAATTTGAACAAACTAAGTAGAGGTCTACTAGATGATGCTACATACCAAATATCAAGGTTGTCGGTCAGGTGGTTTCAGACAAGAATATTTTTTCATGATTTCCCTTTAGAAACCTATGTTAAAAATGTGGCACCCCAGGAGGGGGCCATTTTTGGTCCCAGGGGCATTATCTGAAAAAATTGGTAGAGGTATACAAGGTGATGCTGCAAACCAAATATCAAGGCTTTAGGCCTTGCGGTTTCAGACAAGAAGATTATCCCATATAAACCTATGTAAAACATGTGGCCCGCGGGGCGGGCCCATTTTTGGCCTCAGGGGCATAATTTGAACACACTTGGTAGAGATCCACTAGATAATGCTACATACCAAATACAAAGGCTCTCGGCCTTGTGGTTTCAGACAAGAAGATTTTTAAGTTTCATCCTGAAAATCTATTTTTTGCCTGTTAGACCTAGATACGCAACGGACTGGAACTATTTGAACATTTATTAAAGAGGGTCATATAAGGGTGTTTCTTGCCAAGTTTTGTCAAAATCCATTCAGTAGTTTAGGAGATGATGTCCTTTGAAGCAATTGTTGACGACACACAACCCAGGACAGGTCCACATCCAATGATCAAAATAAATCACCATGAGCCAATGGCTCAGGTGAGCTAAAAATACACAGCATGGTAAGGGTAAGCAGCTCACATAAATTCTTATCCTGCTGAAAATTTATACCTCATCCACATCTGTTTCCCAGCTTGCTAATACTGGGGTCAATAGTGGCATGAAAACCATGTGGACCCTGATCAGTTGTATTCTTTAGTAGGCTTGCTCTAACTGTTTTCAAAGGTGGTACATCTCATTACCAAACAACGAGGGTGACCAAGAACAAGGAATACTGGTATTGTTTTCTGAGAAAACAGATATTCCCCCATTACAAACTCTCAAATTATCCATTTTGCTCTGCTAAGACCTTGAAAATTAGGGCATGGTCACCATAATCATATCAAATCTTCAACATGCCGTAATGTTATCACAATGCAAATTTGGCTCCCATCCGCCTACTAATTCATGAAATAGCTTACACACAACAAAGCAAAACGCTGGCGGCAACACTAGTACTGACCCTAAAGCGAACAGGGTTTACACCAATATGTCCCTCCCCTTTTGGTGGGGAGATATAACAAGAGGGTCATGGATTGCTCATCCGAGTCCTTGACATGAGGAGAGGATGTTTACCATACAATATAAATCCCATTTCTCCAACACTTAAGTCCATCTTGGGTATCACTCATATCATAATCAAAGCCTATTAAGTCACTAATTTCAATCAATATATACTTATCAGCAGCATTTCAATGTCTGACCTTTTTACCCAAACCAAAAGGTCAGGAGTGTGCATAAGGTTAGACATTTTACTTGCATAATTTTCTAAACTTCTTTCCTTGTAATTTGATATGCAACATGACCTTCTTCAGAAAAAAAAATGTTTTAACCTTTTGTGTAAAAAATGGCAGAATATTTGCTTGAATGGTGTTCTATGCTTCATTCCCATTAATTTGATATGCAACATGACTTTCAGAAAACATTGAGCTTTTTACTCCACCAAATAGGTCAAGAGTGTGTGTAAGGGCAAAATATTTGCTAGCATGTTATATGTATACTTCATTCTCTTTAATTTGATATGCAACATGCCATATTCTGAAAAAAATAATTTATTTGAGTCTATGTAACCCTTTCGGCGGGAACATTTTTGAAACTGGAACCGTTTGAACAATTATTAAAGACAACCATATGAGGATCATTCCTGCAAAGTTTGGTCAAAATCCAGCCAGTAGTATAGGAGATGTCCTTTGAAGAAATTGTTGACTACGGACAACGCATGCCAGACATCCAATGATCCCAATAGCTTACCATGAACAAATGGCTCAGGTGAGCTAAAATATAAGGGTCAGCACATGAGAAATTGGTACTTATCACATATGCTCCAAAGGCCTCTTTAAAATGTCCATCCTGACATATCAAGTGTAGTTAAAGGTTTAACATTGGTCTGAATCTTGATCTACATCCATCCTTTATTGATCCACAGTGCAATAAGTACTTAAATCTCATATGCTGGCTCAAACCTTTAACAGTTGGATTTATGACAAGCCCATGCCAAAATGTGTCATGTAAGGATTGTTTTTAATTGCCATGGTATTCATCTCATAGACACAAGCTCCTACAAGGATTCACTGGGTAATTTATGGGTTATTTACAGGTACATGTACATTATACAGTCAAACTTTGGTCGCTCGAACCCGCCTGTCTAGAACACCAGGGATCGCTTGAACTCGTTCGTCGGTCCTGGCAATTTCCCTATACATTTGATGTTAAAATTTACCCCAGGCTCGAACAGCGATGGCTCGAACTCTCGAACTCAAAGAACGGTCCGCAGGGCGATTTTTTCATGTAAAAACGCTATGATGGCTCGAACCAAATATTTCTTTACATGAATCAGTCACACGCTTGATTTATGTTCATTATTATTTTCATAAGCGCTTCGTGACAATGATGATTTTACCCTTGGGTTACCTAACTGACGAGCGGACCGTGCGAAGCAATTAGCGGCAATTTATCAGATCAAAGATTTGATTAAGTTCTCACTTGTCACCACTTAGTAGCGCGGCCGAAAATGATTAAAGAGAATTAATGAGATGTTTTTAATCAAGAATTCGCATGTCAAAATGAGAAAACATGCCTGGCTGGATAAAGACAGGCAGCAGATTGTTTGGCGGTACAGTCGGATCCGCATCTTTGTTGTAAACATCCTGGGGAACAAACTTGTTTTTTTATCGTTCTAAAGGAAACCATAAACAACCGAACATAAACTGTAGCGACACATAAACAGGAACATTCACCCACAAGAAGACAAACGGTACAGCTTACTTGATGGCAAATGCATTGATCAGCCTGCGCATATGCGCATGATGATCAATGTATTTACTTTCAACAGGTTCATATGCTAACACATGCGGTTTATCCTTTTTAATTCTAGCGTGCAAAGGGTTATTGATCAGTGACAGGTGTCACGTGCACTTTGCAACTTTGGTCGATAAAAAACGTGATGTCCGTGATGACATAAAGTACACATGAACCATCTTGAAAATTGTCAGGCTAAGTATCGCTCAAACACATGGATGTGTCGAACTCGCACCGATGGTCCCGACGAGTGTGAGCCATCGAAGTTCGACTGTATAACCTTATGATTTCCAGTCAAATCAATTGGTTTCATTAATATCTCCTTTGTATATCTTGATTTTTTTTCGGGAGATGATGCATTGATAAGCTAGGGGTCATGCAAACCAAACATCTATGTGTCTTGATTCACATCTGAACTGAGGGTTAGGTTGGCACCTTGAAACCTGTTTAAGCCCTCAAGTAAAATATTTTTACTGACAGTTCCAAGGCGGTACTTCTTTTGTGGATCATTTGCGTTTTTTGTGTCTTGTGTTTCTCATACTTTCCTGTCTGTTCATTGCTGCCTTGTGGTCACCTGCTGGAAAAGGGCTGACCTCTTGGCTCTTGTTGATGATGTTTATTGTATTTTTGTTACTTTCCCATGTGGTATTCTCGGTCAGATGTGGTACTTGATTGTATTGTTTCCTGATCTTTGCTGTCTTTCTCACTTTAAAAAATACTGTAATAACCCTTTTTCCACCATTCACAACAAATGTTGTCTGCCTTCTCATCTGCTTATACACTTTAGTAGCCGAATGCAAACAATATGAACTCAGAACAGACTGCTCCTGAAGGAGCAGTCTGATCAGGATTCGTAGTGTTTGCTTGAAAAGGAGTGCATTTAATTATATGGAGCAGACATGATAAGTTGACTATATTTCAGGACAAAAATGTTGGTACAATAAGGGTAAAACCATTGAAATAATGAGTTTTGCAACCTTTATTTCATATTTATACTATTGTCATATGGCACTAGGTGAAGATTTCATTTAAAAATATAGTTTATCATATGACGTCACGTCTGGGAGTGAAATAATGCCATGCAATAAAATCGATAATCCAATAGTGGTTTACAGATATTTGGGAGAAGTAATGACGTCCTTAACACCGTTGCGTACATAATGACAAAATTATAACATTTTTACAGCAGAAATGTGATTTCAAAATACTCTTAACGCATTTGTATTATAAAATTATAAAAAAACTTGTTGCAAAAAAGAGATCAAATGCTCAACAAGCCTCGCATTTTATCTCTTTTCCTCAACTTGTTTAATAAATTCAATAAAACATGAGCACTCACGTAAGATCCTCTATTAATCAGGCCCCCAGATAAGAGTGTGAAACTGGAAATTATTTTTCTTATTTCTCAACCAAAACATATGATGTGGGTACTCAAAAGAACCGTCTCAATGAACACCCACAACACATGTGTAAACTGATGGATAAGAAAATAATCGCAATTTTACGCCACATTTTTTTGATTAACTGGCCCTATGTTAATACAAGCTGTATGATAAATATTCAGAAATAATGAACACTATCAAGATGAAGTAAAATACGTGAGAACAATTGCAGCTGGTGGATAGTTTCATTTTTTAGACCTTGCTCATATGAGCTGCAACATGTGATTTCCAACAATGTGGCATTTACAAGTGTAGACTCACACTCATTTACCTGTGCAGCCTCCAAATGATGCTCAGCCAGTAGCTAAACAGTCATAGAATATTCAAGCGACTAGCAAAGTTTCTGATCAGACTGCGCGTATGCGCAGGCTGATCTGAGGCTTTGCTGGTCGCACATACCACATTGTAACTTTGTTGGAAATCTCATGTCGCGGCTCATATATGTAAGTTGATCAAGTTTCTAAGATCAGAGCACTTATTAAAGATTTAAGATGAAGATGAAAATGGCCTAAGCAAACGGTGCATACCTAGATGACACAGCTACAGACAAATGTCTGATCTTGGTCTACACATTTTGCTTTTCCAACAAACAAGCATTTCGTGAATCTAAAAATCAAGCATTTTATTTTTCATTAAAAAAATACACTAAAAGCCATTTCTTCACAGTACTCTAAATAATCATTCCTGTACCATCAATATTCTAGGACATGATTATATGAATGATGTCCAATGTTTATTCTTGCATAATTATCACATTTCCTAAATTAGTAAGTGTATTTGCATATTTTCCAGTATTAATTATCAAAAACGCAATTAGAACTGAATAGATAGTGTAACAAAATGCTGGAGAAAATCTGAATATGCAATGCAAATAAATAGCTGTGCGTACCCGTTTATTTATTATTTTGCCGTCTGCAAACTCTGTCATTTCCTGGTACAAGAGTGATGAAGGACATTTGACACTATTGGGGGGGGGGGGGGGGGGTCAGTTTTAGTTCAGAGTGGCTAAACCAGTCAACTGACTGGTTTTAGTCATTACAATAATTGAATGAGAGAAGAAGACCAATATTGAAAAAAAATGAATTTCCCCAAAATGGCTGCCAAGCTGAAGCAAGGGCTAAAAAAGCCTAATTTTGTGCAGCACAGCAAATAAATAACAGTTATTGAAGTCAGTCTTTGTTCAGCCATCCTCAATTTTCAACGAGATTAGACATCTTTGAAATCGAACTTAAAGTAGCTTTCATTAGGAAGTGAATGCAGTAACATCATGGAAAGTTGAAACATTTATGAAAATGCCAAATTAGCATTTCTTAAAAACTAAGAATACATAATTAAAATTAGAAATACCCAAATCAATGAAAAAGGAGTGGGTAACAATTACTGTAACATACCCAATTGCTAAGATATTTAGTTAATGTACTGTTATCAATGTGCATAGCTGTTTACAGCCATTGTCAAATGAATGAAAACCCATGTTAATATGATTAATCACTAGACTCACATGCTGTTTGAACATGGGTTTTAACTTAATAATACTAATTACTTTAAATGAGCACCTGAGTTCTTTGCGTGATGTTGTACTGAAAGTGTTGCCTCCCAGACAGATCATTTTGCAGGGGCTGATCTAGGATTTTTGGAAAGGGGGTTCATATGTATAAAGGTGTGGGTTGTTAGCTTTGCTGATTTTATCTCATTTTTCTTAAATATCTCCTGAAAATGAAATAATTTGGGCATTATTACCAAATTCTTTCATTGTCATATGATATTTAAAGACGGCGGGCAAAGAGGGGGGTTTGAGAGAAACCCCTGACCCCTCTCTGGATCTGCAACTGTTTTTCAGTGGTTTTTGTTTCAGAAAACCTTGTGTGTAGTAGTGATGACATTATGACATTCAAAAGTTTACAGCTGACTCCATTTTAATTAAAGAAAACCAGTGTATATTTGAATGTTAGCAGCATTTTCAGCGGGATTATGGTTGGACTCCAGTAAAAATGTAATATGGGTCACATGTTTTTTTTTATTGCATTACCACTTGTGGTGTCCCTCGGGAGATGTTTGAGTACTCTGCCTAGTGTTCAAACAGCTGCCTCGAGAAACGCCAAGTAAATACATTATACAATTATGTTATTTGTTTGTTTGATTTGATTCTTTACATCCCATCAACAATCTTTCAGTTAAACAAGGACATATCTTACTTGCGCCGCCAAGTAAATACATTATACAATTATGTTATTTGTTTGTTTGATTTGATTCTTTACATCCCATCAACAATCTTTCAGTTAAACAAGGACACATCTTTCTGGGTTGAAACAGTACTAAGCTAGGATAAATGTGTCTTGCTCAAGGACCACAATGCAGTGACGCCGGTGAGGCTCGAACCCGCGGCCCCTCGATCTCGAGTCAAGCGCTCCATCACTGAGCGACTGCGCTCCCTCAATTATGTTATCCCTATATTTGATTATAATTATGTGTGATATGAGCAATGCACATTTTGACCCTTTGTTCACCGTAAACCCCTAAATGACACTTTTGCAAACACTGAAGACCCAGATAAAATGCAGCACAATACTGCCTTTCATCTGGGTCTATACTGTTTGTAAAGGTAAAAAAAGATCTTCAGACTAAAGAATACAATATTTTTTAAACATTACAACATGACACCCCTAGATATGTACAATGGACTATCCCAAGTTTATTGTATCAAACCAGAAGGAAGAACCCATAAGAATACAAAGGGTTAACAGATATATTGCTTTAAAAGCTACAATAATTATACATTCTCAAGATCTCCAAAAGTAAAGGTTTTGCTCCAGGCGCCGCTGAAAGTTCGTAAACCAGGTCTGTAATGTACTCAATGGCACATAAGTTTCACTGGGGTTTGGAGTCATCTGTGCCTGAGTGATAGCAAACGATGCTGCATAGTTAGAGAAACTTTCCAACATTTTCCTAGAGAACTCCAAGAAGGGCTCAACAGTGGTGGTGGAGGCAAAAGTATCTGGTGTTTGTTGAGCAAGCTGTGTAAGTGGTTCAACTGATATGCCGATCTGCGCGAGGTGTGACTGAAACGTCATTGAGCCGAATGGATGACTGGGATCCCCTCCATCTGATGCATCTGTAATAAAAGAAAAGCATTAAAAAGGTTCATACAGGTAAGTTTGTTTAAAATTCAAGGACTTTTCAAGGACTTTTCAAGACTTTTCTACTGTTTTCAAGGACTGAACATTTATGAAAAATACTGATTTACATGTTAAAATTCTATTTTTGTAATGCTAGACTGCATTACTAAGGATATAAATTTTAGAAAATTAGTATAAAACTGTGGTGCCTTTATTTGGTGCAGCATATGCTGCACCAAATAAAGGCACCATAATTTCAAAGTGATTTAGATCTCCAAAGACAGTGTTGAATCGTCCTGTAAATGGTAAAATTCAACTACTTTTCAAGGCAAGTTTAATTTTCAAGTACTTTTCACGGCAAGTTTAATAAAGGCACCATAATTTTAAAGTTATTTAGATCTCCAAAGACAGTGTTGAATCATCCTGTAAATGGTAAAATTCAAGGACTTTTCAAGGCCTTTGAGTGTTTTTCAAGTACTTTTCAAGGCAGGTTAAAATTTCAAGGACTTTTCAAAACAGTCCTGTATATTCAAGGACTTTTCAAGTCGGTGCATACCCTGCATTACCATATTTCCACTAAACACACTGACTGACAGGCCGGAGCAAACTGTGTAAATCCAGATCAGCCCATTCCAGTCTGATCAGGTTTTACATTTGCTTTTCCATTTTATTTTTCCTGAATCATTATTAAATTTCATGTTGATAGATCTCTAAGCATAAATTGGTTATGTACATGTTTAACCCATTTTAGCTGAATAGAAATTCCCACTTTTATCAATTGGGCCAGTCCATTTTTGTTTTAAGGGTAACTGTGTGGTATTTTAGTTTAAATATTAATAGAACAGTCCGTAAGCAAACAGTGGAGACCCTGATCAGAGGCTGCATTCTGTGGTGTCTGATCTGGATTTGGGCTGCTTGCATATGTCCTATGAAACCGGCGCTAGGCTTATATGCTTTAATATACAGAATCACAGATTTTCCTACACCTAATTTAGGGCCAAATATTGAGCCTTTCCAAGTCTTAAGTATTTAACAAAAATTTACCAAGCTAGTATATCAAACTATGAATTATTCAGCACCAACACAAATATTGGCCAATTTTATTCATATATTCAAAGCTTCCCCATATTGGCTTTTTTTTCTCTAAAATAGTATATTACATTACCAATACCGTAGTTTTATATTTTTAAGACAAGTAGCCCAATGGGCAACGATCGCTCACCATGGAACCAGCATAATGTTTGGAGACACCATAATTTACAATGCTCAAAGGCAGGTAACTCTGAACTTGAAACAGTGACCAGGAATTAATTAAAAAACATAAGATATTATGCTAGTTCTAGTCATCTGCAAGTTTTAAAAAGATCTGAATAAAAATGGTGAAAGTGTATTTTTCAGATGCTCAAGGGCAGCTCACTCTGTAGTCAGTGACCGGTTCTGACCAATCCAATCTTTAATGTATGTCCTGATAACCTACAAGGACGAAAAAAATCTAATGAAAGATGAAGGCGCTAGAGTCGTCACAACATTATACAGCTATATTTTAGACGCTCAAGTGCAGCTAACTCTGTAATTGGTGGTTGGGTGTGGCGGATAATCTAACTCATTAAGCTTTTATGGGGGTCATTGTACCTGCATGACTGAGGAAGATCCATTCAAAATGAGGGCGCTAGAGTGGTCACAAAAGATCTTCCATTGTAAGTCCATGCAGATTTTTTTTATAACACTCAAGGGCAGTTAACTCAACAGTCTGAGGTTATTTCTACTTAAAGTTTAAACTCATCCAAGTTTTATGGTTGTCCTTGTTACCTGAAAGAATGAAGAAGATCCAATCAAAAATAAGGAGCTAGAGTGGTCACAACATTATCCATCAATTTTTAAGATGATCAAGGAGAGCTAACTCCATAAAAGATGATGGGATCTTGACGAAATTCAAACTCATTCAAGCTTTTATAGTTGTCCTTCTTATTTGCAAGAATAAAGTAGATCCATTAAAAATTAAAAGCACTAGAGTGGTCACAACATTTCTCTCATTATAAGTCTATGGGGATTTTTCCAGATGCTCAAGGCGGCTAACTCATAAGTCTTTGGTCGGATCCTGCAGAATTTCAAACTCATCCAAGCTTTTATGTTTGTCCTTGTTAGATGAAAGAATGAAGAAGATCCAATCAAACATGTAGACGCTAGAGCGTTCACAACATTATCCATCAATTCTTTTGATGCTCAAGGGGAGCTAACTCTAAAATAGGTAATGGGATCTTGACGAAATTCTTACTCATCCAAGCTTTAATAGTTGTCCTTATTGTATGCAAGAATGAAGAAGATCCTTTCAAAATTGAAAGCACTAGAGTGGTCACAACATTTCTCCCATTATAAGTCTATAGGGATTTTTCCAAATGCTCAAGGGAAGGTAACTCAAAAGTCCCTGGTCGGATCCTGCTGAATTTCAAACCCATCTGAGATATTATGGGTTTACTTGTTGCCTGCAAAAATGAAAGAAACCCAATCAAAAATGAAGGAGCTAGAGTGGTCACAACATTATTTATTAATTTTTAAGATTCTCAAGGGGAGCTAACTCCAAAGTAGGTGATGGAATCTTGACAAATTTCAAACTCATCCAAGCTTTAATAGTTGTCCTAATTGTATGCAAGAATGAAGAAGATCCATTCGAAATTGAAAGCACTAGAGTGGTCACAACATTTCTCCCAATTTAAGTCTAAGGGGATTTTTCGAAACGCTCAAGGGCAGGTAACTCATAAGTCCCTGGTCGGATCCTGCTGAATTTCAAACCCATCTGAGATATTATGAGTTTACTTGTTGCCTGCAAAAATGAAAGAAACCCAATCAAAAATGAAGGAGCTAGAGTGGTCACAACATTATTTATTAATTTTTAAGATGCTCAAGGGGAGCTAACTCCAAAGTAGGTGATGGAATCTTGACAAATTTCAAACTCATCCAAGCTTTAATAGTTGTCCTAATTGTATGCAAGAATGAAGAAGATCCATTCAAAATTGAAAGCACTAGAGTGGTCACAACATTTCTCCCAATTTAAGTCTATGGGGATTTTTCCAAACGCTCAAGGGCAGGTAACTCATAAGTCCCTGGTCAGATCCTGCTGAATTTTGATCCCATCCTAGATATTATGTGTTTACTTGTTGCCTGCAAAAATGAAAGAAATCCAAACAAAAATGAAGGAGCTAGTGTGGTTACATCATTATAATTATTAATTTTTAAGATGCTCAAGGGGAGCTAACTCCAAAATAGGTGATGGGATCTTGACGAAATTAAAACTCATCCAAGCTTTAATAGTTGTCCTAATTGTATGCAAGAATGAAGAATATCCATTCAAAATTGAAAGCACTAGAGTGGTCACAATATTTCTCCCATTATAAGTCTATGGAGATTTTTCCAAACGCTCAAGGGCAGGTAACTCATAAGTCCCTGGTCGGATCCTGCTGAATTTCGATCCCATCCGAGATATTATTAGTTTCCTTGTTGCTTGCAAGAATGAAGCAGATCCAATCAAAAATGAAGGAGCTAGAGTGGTCACAACATTATTTATTAATTTTTAAGATGCTCAAGGGGAGCTAACTCCAAAAAAGGTGATGGAATCTTGACGAAATTCAAACTCATCCAAGCTTTAATAGTTGTCCTAATTGTATGCAAGAATGAAGAATATCCATTCAAAATTGAAAGCACTAGAGTGGTCACAACATTTCTCCCATTATAAGTCTATGGAGATTTTTCCAAACGCTCAAGGGCAGGTAACTCATAAGTCGCTGGTGGGATCCTGCTGAATTTCGATCCCATCCGAGATATTATTGGTTTCCTTGTTGCTTGCAAGAATGAAGAAGATCAAATCAAAAATGAAGGAGCTAGAGTGGTCACAACATTATTCATTTATTTTTTTGACATTCAAGGGCAGCTAACTCCGAAGTCAGTGATAGAATCTTGCCGAAATTCAATCTCATTCGAGCTTTTATGGCTGGTCTTATTATCTGCAAGAATGAAGAAGATCCATCCAAAAATGAAGGTACTAGAGTGGTCACAACATTTATCCCATTATAAGTCTATGGGGATTTTTCCAGACGCTAAAGGGCAGCTAACTCATAAGTCCCTGGTCCAATCTTGCCGAATTTCAAACCCATCCGAGATTTTATGGTTGTCCTTGTTATCTGCAAGAATAAAGAAGAACCAATCAAAAATGAAGGAGCTAGAGTGGTCACAAGATTTTCCCCATTATAACCCTTTGGGAGCTATCTGTTGCCATGGAAGCCAGAGTTCTGATCCGATCTAGCCCAAAACCTAATGCAGTCAATCCCCCATCCCAATGATGCTCCCGATGAAATTTGTTTATGATTAGCCAGCTGGTCTCAGAGATATTCATGTTTGAAAGTGTGGACGGATGGAGGCACGCACGCACAGACGAACGGACGCCGGCTCGAGTCCCATACTATAAGCTCACCCTGAGCCTTCGGCTCTCCTGAGCTAAAAACATGTCAAAGTTCCACATGAGAAAAATATATATCAAATGAGCATAAAATAGCTGGTGCTAATCTTCAATATGCCAAGAATCTGTATGCAAAGTTTGAATAAAAAGAAATGAAAACTGTTAGAGTTACAGATTACACAATGTAAGCACCTCAAAGGTGGTGCAGATGTTATAATATCTTACTTCAACACTTCCAAAAATATAATCAAATATAATCAAATATGCACAAAATAGGAGGTACATATCTTCAATGTGTAAACAATAATTATGCAACGTTTGAATATAAAGGAATGAAAAACTGGAGTTACAGATTACACAAACCAGTCACTATCTAAGCATTTTGGACAGAAAAATGTCTCAGTTTAACAGCCCCCCAAAATGAAAAATAAAATTATGAAGGTGCACAAAAAAGACGGTGCATATCTTCGACGTGTGAACAATCATTTTACAAAGTTTGAATATAAAGTAATGAAAACTTTTGGAGTTACAGATAAACTTGGCACCCCAAAAATGTTGTGAATGGATGGGCAGACAGAGAGATGGATAGACAGACGGAGTGGACCCACTACTAGAACAGGCTTTTGCTAAAGACGGAGTGGACCCACTACTAGACCAGGCTTTTGCTAAAGCAACGCAAGTAAATATCACCTTAGACATTAGTTAACATTAACAAATTTTTTTGATTTGTTTGATTTGATTCTTAACGTCCACTCAACAATCTTTCAGTTATGTGGGACGGGTCTTCCTGGGTTGAACCAGTACTAAGCTAGGATAAATGCGTCTTGCTCAAGGACCACAACGCAGTGACGCCGGTGAGGCTCGAACCCGTGGCCCTTCGGTCTCGAGTCAAGCACTCTACCACTGAGCCACTGCGCTCCCATTAACAAAGTCAACGGGATCAGAATTTTCACTTCGAAGTTTCAGCAGTCTATATTAAAAGCTTATTTTTGTCCAAGCCTTCATCTACATCCATACTTTATGTATGCCAGAGGTTATAAAACTTTTTCCATGCTCAACTCTGCTGAGCACGAAATTTATCCTGCCAATAAATGTTAAAATGCCAACAATTGTTGGCATTTTAACATTTATTAGCATGATAAATACAACACCTGAGAGACTTCAAGCAAGAAACTTCTTCATTTGTCGGTATTTTAGTTTTAATGAGCAGCTGAAATTTCGTGCTCAGTTGAGTTGAGCACGAAAAAAGTTTTAAAACCTCGGGGCCTGGTTAGTTTGTGTATAAACCTTGCCTGCTCACTGACTGATGTGATTAAAGTTATGTGACCTAAATCCCATGTACCAGCCCATTTATTAACAGTTTTGGCTATTTTCCAACTTCCCTACCTAATTATACATTGTGGGTACATAAAAGAACAGATCGAGACAGCGCTTTTAAACTACCCACAATGTATTAATTCTATTCGAAATAAGCAAAAAAAAAAAAAATCCCGATATTCCAAATACCCATATTATCTTAATCTAAAATTAAACTTATCTGGTACAGATTGTGAGATATAGAGGATTAATTCTTTGCCTACCAGAGATGTCTGCTCATTAATAGTTGCAAACAGTCGGACCAGTCACGAACAAGATGCAAACTACGTTTACACGAAATAGATCAGCTCTAGCAGTGAATTGTTTTATAATAATACACTGTTTGGAGGTCGCTTGTAAAGCAGATCAAATCACAAGCGCACAGTGTGAGTGATTTATCTTTGTACAATTGACCGACAAACAGTGAATTATTACTCAACAATTCACGCATTAGAGCTGTTCTATTTCGATTCTAAAACAAAATAAACAACAAACTGAACACCATTTGAAAACACATTTGAAGTCTTCAGCTTCTTCCATCTCTCCGCCATTGCACTGAAGAACTCCCGCCTATACTTAGACTATGTCGCATACATTTACATGTATTTGTAACATCTTTTAAGCGTAAAAACGATGTAACACCGTCTTACGTCATGAATGACATCATTTTCCATTAACAAATGACGTCAGCTAACACATACTTTCCTCGGGATTTCAAAACTGTGAATTATTGTTTGATATATCACACTTTTTTAGCATTGGCTCTATATGCGAGGTGTGTTAGAATGCACCTTAAACTTTATTTCTTCTTTATCTAATTTTCTAAAACAAATGGCATACAAACCTGACTTTAACTTTGTTATTTTGAAGATAGCACTAGGTTTATCATTGGTTATATGTCCTAACAGCTGCTAGTATTGTCCTACTGCACTTGGCCAGGAAAAATAAACTGAAATGATCAAATAACATGCACTTAACAACCAGTATGGAAAATATTCTAAAATATCAAACACTTCTCTCTTTTCTCAAATAAAATGTCGGTTTTCTGTGCTGGATTTCACAAAATGCTTGTTTATAGAAAAGCAAACGGGGAAGACTCTGATGATCAGACTGCTTCTTCATTTGCTGCACAGGAGCTTTAAGTTTGAATCTTATATCACTTCTAAACCCTTAAAACCAAAAATCTCAAAAAGTTATTATGTAATGACATTATGAGTTTTTTTGGTTTTAAGGGTTTAGAAGTGATATAAGGATCAAACTTCAAGCTCCTGTGGTTGCAGTCTGATCTGAGTCTACACTGTTTGTCTAGGCCTTTTAAGCAGGCAACTAGTGTTCAAAATATTAGAACATTTACCGTTTGTTTGTTTTGTTTGTTTGATTTGATTCTTTAAGTCTTCAGTTAAACAGGGACAGGTCTTCCTGGGTTGAACCAGTACTAAGCTAGAATAAATGTGACTAGCTCAAGGGCCACAACGCAGCGAGGCCAGTGAGGCTCAAACCCGCAGCCCCTCGGTCTCGAGTCAAGCACTCTACCACTGCCCTCCCGAACATTTACCGTATCAGAAATAAGAAAATTAATTTTCTGTTACACACTCTTAACTAAAGTTCTGCGAAGTGACTACAATGTACTAAAAAAGTAAGCTTTAGCAAACAGTGAAGATCCAGCTGAATGTGGCATTTCATCAGGATATATACAGTTTGTAAAGGTAAGAAAAACCTTCAAGAGTATAAGTTAAAAAGCATCATAATTTGATATTCTGACCGGAGACCCCTTACAATATATAATGGACAATCCCATCCTTACTGTATCAATCAGTATGTGAAAGTCCATCTGTATATAAAGGGTTACAGGCCTATTTAACAACAAAAAATCATTTTTTCTTATTTCCCAACCGAAACATATGTTCTGGGTACTCAAAAGAACCATCTCAATGAGATGGTTCTTTTGAGCACCCAAAACAAATGTTAAAACTGATGCCAGGATAAGAAAATATTTATAATGCTACTCTCAGAATTTTTGTTTATCTAAACCTATGGGTTAAAGAGGTAGTTGTAAAGTATTTAGACTAAATATGGAATGCCCTTATTTCAGCTCTGAACATGCTATTAGATCTGAGACTTACTACACATCTGGCACATATTTTCCTAAATTTCCAGCAATTGTGCCTTTAAGAGCTGGTTACATGTACTAAGCTTGGGTGAAAGTTCTAAATTTACAAAATCCTGAACTTTCGAAACTTTGATCTTAAAACTTGCAGTATGCCCACTAAATTTTCACAATTTGAAGATTTAAAAATGGTCAATTGTCTTTACACAGACTGAATATAAATCAGAGAACCTATTATTATCTCCCTATTTCAGCATTTTGAGGCTGACTTTCTATGGAAAGTCAGCCTCAAAATCCTGAATTCAGGAATATTCTGAAAACTTTCCCTTTGGTTCTATATAAAATCATTGTCTCGTTTATGAGGTTCAACAGATCTTGCAAGTACCATTATTTTGGCTTTAACAGTTATAGAAAAATGGACATTTCAAGATTTTTCCCTTACAAAATAACAAATTTGACTTTGCCGCAAAGTAGGTAAGTAAGTAGGTCAAGGTCAACCCAGAATTATAAAAAGTGCAAACTAGGTAGGGCCCACATCTCCAATGCTAAATACTAAATACCAAGACCATTGGCCTTTTGGTTCCAGAATAGAGGATTTTTTTTATAGTTTTTACCGTTAGGGCCATAACAGCCTTCATGGTCATGTGACCATGAACATTTGTAAGAAATTTCCTTCCCTCAACTTAAGGAGTCTCCATATGAAATTTGACTTCAATCAGCCCAGTGGTTATTGAGAACATTGTTTTCTTTCGAGGTGACCAAAATCTGATGTATAACCACCATTTTGGTGCTCGAATTACATATATACATAAACATAAAGTTTATTCAGGCTTAAGCATTAAACAGCTTAACACCATTCAAAGAAAGCTTAAAAATTTTCATTTACTGCCAATATGTTTGAGCAATAAGACCCAAAGTGGATTTGTTTATATTATTGAAGCCCCAGATATATTTTTTCCGGGGAAAGATGAGATTGGAAGACTAGCATAAGGCTGGTACTTTTTTATTAGTTGACTTACGGGATTTTCTTTTCAGATATAGGGTCGGGGGAATGAAAAAAAAGCTCTGAAAATGACCAGTTAGTGGACTGGTCATTTTCAGAGCTTTTTTTTTTTAATATAGATCTGTGACTGTGTGCTATTTGGTTACAAATTGCTTATAGGTATATTGGTTATTTCCCTTGATAAAAATTGCACAATTCCATGGAATTAAGGGACTTCATTATATTTTTCATTTTTTCGTCTTTCATAAAATTTGATTAATTTTGGCTTGCAAAAGCAAGATTTTGAAATTTAGAGAAACAGGATATTCACACACCTGACAGGTGGTCACTAAAAGGTCTTAATCACTAATCAGCTTTCATGTACAGTTTTCTCATTTTGCTTGTTCTGCATATAAAACTTTTAGTATTTTCACACCTTATCAAGTTAAGAAAACATATTTCAAGCCAAAACAGGAAATCACCTTGGGATTAATTTACGATGCTTTCACAGGTGTTTAATCTTCAACTGGGCAGGCATCTTAAGTAACTCATTTCATCTCATGTCTAAAAAGTTTTGGATCATTTAGATCGACCAATTATAAAAAAGTTAACATATTTCGATCGACAGGTCGGCGTAGACATCTAATTTTTGCTAGTTATGGTGAAATGCTAGTGCACTGGTCAACTACAGACCTTAAACTTAAGTGCCTAGTTGTAGCTATCACAAGTTCTGAAACCTAGGAATATATCTTAAACTATAGAACTGAGTATTAAGAAGAATTTATATAGAACTTTGTATTGTGGAGAATAAGTTAGAACTTTATATTAATTACTGTGGATAATAATATGCTTGTTATCTGTTGTTATTAATGTGGAAAGCTAGAAGAAAATAAGAAACAAAATAAATCAGGAATTAGACATTGTCATGATTGAAAGGACTTGTGTTTCTATGGCCTATGATCAGGCCCGACTTCCAACTTAAACCGAAAATCTGTCGATCAGCCTGCTAGCAGTTCAAGGGAAAGTAACTGCGAGCTAGTGGGATCAGTGTGGCCTGCACGAGCTTAATTCCCCATTTTGCACAAAAGCAGGCCGCCCCCACGAATACCCTGGTTACAAAATAACATATTTTGATTAACAGGTCGGCATGAGTGAGCCTTGCTGGTTTCCATTTTGGTAATTTTCTGAGAGTTCAATTTAGGCAGTCGAAGCGTAAACATCTAATTTTTGCTAGTTATGGTGAAATGCTAGTGCACTGGTCAACTACAGACCTTAAACTTCAGTGCCTAGTTGTAGCTATCTCGAGTTCTGAAACCTAGGAATATATCTTAAACTATAGAACTTAGTATTAAGAAGAATTTATATAGAACTTTGTATTGTGGAGAATAAGTTAGAACTTTATATTAATTACTGTGGATAATAATATGCTTGTTATCTGTTGTTATTAATGTGGAAAGCTAGAAGAAAATAAGAAACAAAATAAATCAGGAATTAGACATTGAAAGGACTTGTGTTTCTATGGCCTATGATCAGGCTCCACTTCACACTTAAACCGAAAATCTGTCGATCAGCCTGCTCGCAGTTCAAGGGAAAGTAACTGCGAGCTAGTGGAATCAGTGTGGCCTGCACGAGCTTAATTCCCCATTTTGCACAAAAGCAGGCCGCCCCCACGAACCCCTGGTTACAGATCAACAGAAAAACCAGTAAAATTAGTAAGGTAAACACCAACAGTCTGTACTAAATCTTTAAATATTTCATCATTTTTCTAAAAACCTGGACAGGACAATCATTTTTAACAGTGTCACTCTCAAAAATACACAGACAGAATCTCAAAAATATATTATTTTTTTTTCAACAAAACAAATAATATATAGAGTCGGTGGATAGAGTCGGTGGATAAAATAAAAAAATAATTTTAGTAATTAAATTTTATTTTTTCTCTACTTTCCGGAAAATTACAGTAGGAGGGTTCGTTAATCAACTAATAAAAAAAATTCTGGCCTAATCATGATTATAGACAAGATAATAATAATTAGATATAGTTGAAGTATCTTGTAAATACATGTAGTATAATTTGAAATGTCAATGTTAATAGTCATAATTTTTAATGACTATCTCACTATTACCATTTAAACTGATTACAATATGGCTATAAAGAATCATTTCTACACTTTTATATCTATCATCAGACTGAAAACCGAGAATTTATAAGACCAAAAATTCATAAAACTAGCATATTGCCCAAAGTGGGTAATATGAGCTTAATGCCCGACCCGGGTAAACCCGGGTTTTATGGGGTTGGTTTACCCGGACAGGTAATATCGTGCCCACCCTGGCTTGAGCTAAAAAAAAGTGTCCTAACAAAATATGTTCCTAACAAATTCACACAGTGCAATAACGTAATCATATTGTATAATGACCTCACAATATGGTATGTGCATCATCAGAAAATGTATAGAGATGTGTATGCAGGGTTCATACAGGCAAGTTTGAGTAAAATTCAAGGACTTTTCAAGGACTTCTAAAGACTATCCTACAGTTTTCAAGGACTAAAAGTTTAGGAAAAATCCTGATTTAAGTGTTAAAATTCTACTTCAGAAATGCTAGACTGAGATAATGGAGACATTAGAAGTGGAAAATTAGAGTAAAATTGTTGTGCCTTTATTCGGTGCAGCAGTTGCTGCACCAAATAATGGCACAACAATTTTATACTGATTTACTTCTCATTCAACAGTTATAAGTCCTGCAGAAAATAGTAGAATTCAAGGACTTTTTAAGGCTTTTGAGTGATTTTTCAGTACTTTTCAAGGCAGATTTAATTTTCAAAGACTTTTCAAATTCAAAAAAGCCCTCTGAATTCAAGTACTTTTCAAGCAGTGAATCGTTATAGCCTCTAGTTTCTATGCAATTAGTTACCTGCTCCACCAAGACCATCTGGGAACGGTGTCTGACCAGTCATGAACACAACAATGTGGTTAATGTTGTCAGCATCTTGAATGTTGAACAATACTTGATTCTCACCTATCTGTTGACCATCTGTCTGCACCTGAAAAACACAAAAGCAGGGATGTGGAAATACCATGCCCGACTTGTCCGACCTGGTCCCATTTCATTCAGGACAAGTTTAAAATTTCTATTTACTTGCCCTTGGACAAGTACAAATGTATTAAGTTAATACAATTCTGTATTTTGATTAATTATTACAAGCTCATATCTTGCATTGAAAACAGTGTGGATCCCAATCAGCTGGCTTCTTCAGAAGCCATCTGATCTGGATCTACACTGTTTACAAGAGAAGCCAGCTGATCAGGATCCATACTGTTTACAAGAGTTGATATATATCTGATTTCATACTGTTTTTAAAAGAATAAATTGTTTAAGCAGTGTAAGGTATAAGCTTATTTGTTCTTTCGGACAAGTAAAATTTTCTATGGACAAGTTCATTTTGGCTTTTTACTTGTCCTTGATCAAGTAGAAAATTTTACTATTTCCACATCCCTGACAAAAGGTTTCAAGCCTCCAGATATGATATGTGCACATTCCAAACAATTCTCAATGAGGCAGTTCTTTTTTGCTAGCCTACCAAAACATGTTTAAAATGATGGAATAATCACAATTTTATGCTCAATAAATAAGCTTATCTTATATGATACAAAGCATTTCATTTTATTAGTAATCCTACAGTGACTTTTATCCAAAAAAATATGTTTTATAATCATTCGTACACAAAGAATAATAAAAAGAATTTCTGTACAAACTTAACACTTTTGCTGCCAAGCACCTCAAACTAGAGGACCTGAAGGTCCTGAGGCGCTCACCTGATCTCCTTAATAATGCTAAAATAGTTCAAGGTCAACTACAGCTTATTTTGTTTTACCATATATGGAGGTTGAAGCCATTTTGGTCAAGTGACCTAAACAATCTAATGAATAATCCATCAAACAGCCCAGTGATTTCTGCGAAAAAGATGTTTAGATAGGTGTGTGGCATTCCAAATGAGTGGCCATGGATAAAAGGTCACAGGTCAGCTTGACATTTGGTACTTAATATAAAACTATTGTCTCAATAGGTTTAACTATTATGAATTCGGCTTAAACAGTTATAGAAAAATGAACATTTTAAGATTTTCTCCATATAAATGCATTAGGAATCATATTTGACCTTGCCACAAATTAGGTCAAGGTCAACCTAGATTCATCATTTGTGCAAACCTGGTAGGGCCCACATCCCCAATGCTACATACATGAGAAAACTATGTTTTAATATGTTGATGGGACTCCAATATGAGCGACCTTGGCTGAAAGGTCAAAGGTCAACCTTGACCTTTGAATCTTATTTATAGACACTAGATTGAACAAATCAAGTGAGAATAATGACTTTGGCTTCAACAGTGTTCAAAAAATCAACTTTTCAAAAAAAAATCCTATTCAAATGCATTAGGAAGCAAACTTAACCTTGACGTTAAGTAGGTCAAGGTCAACCCCGGATCATCATTTGAACAAACTCGTTAGGCCCCACATCCCCAATGCTACATACCAAGTCTCAAGGTCACTGGCGTTCTGGAGAAGAAGATTTTTAAAAGGTTTTTACCATATATGGGCATGGCGGCCATCTTTGTCATGTGACCAAAATATTTTGTATAAATTTTAACTATCTTATCATAAGGAATCTTCACATGAAATTTGAGTTCAATTGGGTCAATGGTTTGTGAGAAAACTATGTTTTAATATATTGATGGGAACACAATATGAGCGACCTTCGCTGAAAGGGCAAAAGTCAACCTTGACCTTTGAAACTTATTTATGACCATTGTCTCATTAGTTTTAACATATCAAGTAAAAATAATCACTTTGGCTTTAACAGTATTAAAAAAATCAACTTTTCAAAAAAATTCCCATTTAAATACATTAGGAAGCAAATTTGACCTTGACGTTAAGTAGGTCAAGGTCAACCTAGGATCATCATTTGAACAAACTTGGTAGACCCAAAACCCCCAATGCTACATACCAAGTCCCAAGGTCATCAGCCTTCTGGTTCTGGAGAAGAAGATTTTTAAAGGGTTTCTACCATATATGGGCATGTCGGCCATCTTGGTCATGTGACCAGGACCATTTGAACAAACTTTCGTTCCCGCGTCCTAAGGAGTCTCCATATGAAATTTGAGTTTAATTGGCCAAGTGGTTCCAGAGGAGAAGATGTTTGAAAATGTTGACGGACGGACGGACGACGGACGGACGGACATACAGACGGACGGACGCCGGAGTGACTGGTATACTATAAGCTCAGGCTCAGGTGAGCTAAAAACCAATACCTCAGTGCCGAGCATGTTTCAAGGACTCCTGAATATTGAGGATATATGGGTTCAACACAGAGTATCTCCAGAACCATTCAACCTATTGCTATGAAATTTTCACAGAATGTTGATAATATATAAAACTTTCATTTGAATCAATAATAATAGAAAAGTCACGTGACTGTTTGCGGCCATTTTAGGAAGCCATATTGAAAATAAAAATAATGCCTATAAACAACTTTTTTATGAAAAAAAAAAGACAAAACACCCATCTACACCAAGTATCAAACATTATACAATTATTGACTAATGAGGCATTGGATATGATGTGATATCGACCAGATAATACCAATAGCCGAGGTCAATATTGGTATTCTCTGGTCGATATCACATCATATCCAATGCCTCATTAGTCAATAACTGTTTTATTATATAACATTTAGAGAAAGATGTACAGGTATTATTGCACCTGGAAAAAATACTGAACTTATATACAAGTTTTGGGACAGACAAGCATTTAGCAGAAACAGTGCAACCCTAAATAAGACCACCCTTTTACTATTGCATATATGTTGTGCATGAGTGTCATCATTCAACATTTACAAACAAGAATTCTAACACACTTCGCATGTAGAGCCAATGATAAAATAAGTGTGATATGCCAAACAATAATTCACAGCTTTGAAAGCGCAGGGAAAATGTGTGATAGCTGACGTCATTTGTTACTGATAAATGACGTCATTCATGGCGTTAGACGGTGTAAAGTCGTTTTACGCTTTAAAGACGTTACAAATACATGTAAACGTATGCGACGTGGTCTAAGTATTGGCGGGAGTTCTTCAGTGCAAAGGCGGAAAGTTGCAAGAAGCTGAAGACTTCAAATTTGTTTTCGCCGTTTATTGTGCATTAAAATCGAAATAGATCAGCTCCAGTGTGTAATTTGTTGCGTTCTCAGCATCTACGATATGATTATTAGCCACGCTTTAGAAAAGCAGAACCAGAACGGGAAAAACAGCAAGGAGTCTAATTTTAGTAACTAATATACACTGGCAAGCGCGCGCAAGCCAGTGAATATGACAATATATTGACTGGCCACGTGAGCGCTCTAAGCCAATGAAATTCAGTCTTTCTTCTTAGTTATATAATAAAAGGATTTATTCTGATACTATATTGTTTCATCAGAAATAAATCAAAATATAGCAATTGAAGACTTAATGCATCCTGTATTTCATTCCCTTGGACATGCAAAATCTAATGACATTACAATCATTTCTTAAAAGTCAATTCTTGTACAGAAAAATTGCGTATTCTTCCATATACTATATCATTTTATCCCCTTTACAATTTGAAATAAAGAACAAAGATTTGCATCCCTTATAATGCTTAAAAATATAGAAAGCTATCAACTGTGCCTTTAAATTTCGACAATAGTCGTGTTTGGCAGTGAACGGTAAATTTGACTACAGCTGCGTTTGCAACAAAAGTGTTAAAACAAGATTTACTGTATACAATTGCCCTAGTGGAAAGCAAACAGTATAGACATAGGTCAGACATCATATGGTGCTAGATTAACAACAAACAAGCGTGATGTGAGCATAAGGGTTCTAAAAGGTACACACTATGGATAGAGATGCATATACATGGCTAAGCAGAATATAAATACAGATCAGCTGGCTTCATATTCTCTACTTTTCTAGTGCTGTTGATGGAATAGATAAAAAAACTGTGGATATGAAGCCAGCTGTTCTGAACCTACATTAATTGTTTTGTTTCATTAGGTGGTAATATTTTGTGCGTAAATCAGGTGAACCGTTTAAGTTTTACAAAGCTGCAAGAAAGGAAGGCAAAGATCAGCCTCAGGAATCATTACAACAGCAACATAATGCCACATTTAAATGATGCTAGACATACTTTAACTATATTAAAGACATATGTGACTATGTTCCATGCGCAGATTTCTTGCGTTGCGAAACAATGATAGTTGTCTCGGTCCTGTCTTTCGACAATACACTCGGCTATACAGGAGAAGAAAAAAGCTTTTTATCACTGGAAACAGAATGACAGATCAAATGATCCATCTAACTTTTACCTACTTGAGAAAAAAACTGAAAACCTCTGAATTACTTAAGCATAGCTAAAAGGAGACATCTTGAAAAAGACAGATATTATTAATGCAAGGCAATCTGATAATGCTTTATTCCACCGTCCTTTACGCAAACAAAAAGGGCAATGTCATAAATTCATTGATGAACTTAATGTTGGGCAAAGTACATACTCTGATGAAAACATCATAGATGGATGGTACAAGCATTTTAAAGGACTGGCAACTAAAAATGTGAATGATAACTTTGACCTAAAATTCCTGAAACAAGTTCAAGAAGAATTCCCAGTAATATATAGGAATTGTCTTGACTCTAGTGCAAACCCAGAACCTGTTACAGACAAGGAAATAACAGATGCAGTGAAGTCCTTGAATCGAGGGAAAGCCCCAGATGAATTTGGAATCACTGCTGAGCATATCTCTGGAGGACGAGATGTCATTAATACTAGTAGTGTCAAATTCCTGATCAATCGTGTTCTCTTCAACAAGGAGGTACTTTCAGATATGATTCCAATATTTAAGAACAAAGGCAGTAGTAAAGACTCTCAAAATTATAGGGGTATTACTATAACACCAGTTCTTACAAAGATCTTGGAAACAATATTGAAAGCTAGAACCCAACCAATATTAATGGAATGACAAAATCCACTCCAAAGAGGATTTACAGAAAAGTCATCCCAAATGAATTGTGCCCTGTTGGTAGGAGTTTTACCGAAATAACAAAGACTTAAATAAACCCACATATGTTGCATTCATGGATGTCAAGACGGCCTTCGATGTTGTGGTTCATGAGAACTTGATGAGAAAGCTGTACCATAATGGTGTTGGTGGCCTCAACTGGCTCCTTATCAATAGTCTCCATCAAGAATCATTAACCTCAGTAAAGTGGCAAGGACAATTATCTGAATCCTATGTAAACGATTAGGGGGTCCGGCAAGGGGCGTGTTGAGTACTGATCTACTCAAAGTCTATGATAATGGACTACTATACCCCGGCATCCAATTTAGGTTACCTTGCACCCCCCAGGACAATTTTTTATGGGTGCCAAATTGTTCATTGGGACCCCCTGGATGCAAAACATAGGTGTCCTAAAAAAATTTGGTTTGGGCTATGTGTAATTGCATGGTTTCTGTGGCAAACTATAGCGAATTTGAGAAGGGGGGTTTGCCTACAAAATAACTCATATCTCAGCTGTTACTTATCCTAGACTACTAAACTTAATACCAAATTAAAGCTTAGACATAGGCCTATTATCCCCTTGTTGCAAAAATACTTATGAAAACATTAAAAAAGGGGTTCACAAGATCAATAATATCTCAGCTGCTTTTAGTCGTAGATTGCTAAAATTTGTACTTAAATAAAGCTAAGACATAGGCCTTTCATTCCATGGTCAAATATGCAATGTATCATAATTGCATAATTTTCATATTCATGAATATTAATAAAAACACTAAAAAATAAGGGAAAATCATTACAAATATAAGTAGGCTGATTTCATCCCAATATTGTCATTGTTGCATGTTTTAATATACAAATTTGTAATCAATGTTACATTTGACAGGTCCATTCATCCAGTGGTCCTATATGAATAATATCTCATTTGAATATTCATGAAAATGCACGAAAACTTAAAACAAATGAGGGAAAATCATGTAAAAACTATAAGCCAAGGGGAGGGGTTAAAGTACGATCTATCCTGCACTCCTAGAGCCTTTTAAATTCATGCCTAATTGTTCAGTGGGACCCTCAGAATGTGAAACGAAGTTCTCCTCAAAAGAAATTTGGTATGGGCTACGTGAAAATGCATGGTTTCCATGGCATTCGCTTATAGATCAATTCAATGCTTAGACATTGTTCCCAATTCTATAGTCCTTTAGGCATATGGCATGTTTTTCTATATAGTATTAACACCAATATCTACCACTTCCGGTCTATGAAGTTCCGGCAATACGTGTAAAAACCGCCAAATCGACTTATACATTTACTAGTGTGTGAAAGAATAGAATTTTGTAGAAAAATAAATCAAGTTATTGTACCTTTTGAGTCATTTATAAGCTGAGAAAAATTCATTTTTCTGATGTCTACAAATGACACTGAAGTGCTAATGCTATTGGTGTACTTTATAGATAAATGCTTGCAGATTCGACAGTCCTCAGGGAGATAATCAAGGTGTATTTAAGTCATCGCTGAGACCCTGTGTCAAAAAATGTGTAGTGTAGTTTTATATGTTTGTGATGTAATTGTCATTTTATGTCTTCAGTCATGATTCTTTGTTTAGGATTGATACTGAATAAATTTTGACTTGACTTGCACATGATCTTCAGCCCTTGAGCAAAACATCTGAAGAGTGAGTTTTCATAAGAGGATCCAGAGGGGGGACAGGAGGTCCGAACACACTCCCTGGAAAATCACAAGTTATTTGGGTTCCTATAGGGAATAAGCAAATTGGACCCCCCCCCCCTAGCAAGAACCAAAGACGGAGAATAAACAAATGGGAGGAACATTAAACAGTGAATCAACAACAACCGAATGAATGACTATAAGGCCAAGTGCAAATAAGGATTCATATTGTTGGGGCCAGGATATACCAAACAATAATTTCAAAAGTATTGAATATATCAGACTAAGCTCATGTATTTTCAAAATGACAGGGCCTGAAGAAAATATGCTGAAAATTTCATGGCAATCAGGTGTTCCATCCAGAAGTTATCAACAGTAGAAGATTGCAAAAACTACAAAAAACCTTGGTTTTTGTGTGACGAACATTTAAAATCACTCTCTTTTATCTAAATTGCTATAAATCACTTATATTTATAGCCTATTTCTCTATGTCTACATTATCTGTAACTATTTGCTCAACAAGAAATGCTAAATGATTTGATAAAATCAAGAAATTATTTTTTTGGCAATGTTTTTCAAAAAATAACCAAAAGGGGCCAAAAAGTCAAATTCAACCCCATGTATCTAAAGGCATGAGCTTTATTTACCAGGAAAGGGTTTGGATGATACTGAAGTACTCTGAAATATTGTATATAGATCACAGATACTAGTTTTACACTTCCTGTCACTTTCTTTCCATGTTACTTTGTTTACTGAGCCATTTGCACCAGGCCAAAATTTGTCCCAACAGTAACGGCGTCCACCATATGTTTTTATTCTATTAACTTGCATCTGCAGATAGTGTATTTACAGCTTCATTTGCCAGTCTTTGCATTCCTCAATGGAGGCCAGTTATTACCTGCGGCAGAAGTTTTCTGTGACTACTCATAGAAACCTTATATCTGCACTACATTGCCATGTCCCAACAGTAACTCAGCACCCTAGATAAGCAGCGTATTTGCGTAAATATGCAATTAAAATCATCAAAAAAGCAATTAAAATGAAATGTGAGCGTACCGAAAAGCAATTCTAACGATCGGTATGCAATAACATGCGATGTCATTGCGTACCATTTGGTCAATTTCGTTTCCATTTGGCTAATAAACAAATGCCAGTCGGGTATTGATTTTATTTTTACTAGCAATATACTCAAGTTTTATGAAAATATCCGTGCCCAGTCCAGTATTTCGCGGAAAAACACTAAGATGAAAGTGAAACTTTGCAAAGTATACACGCTCAAATGTCAACAAGGGGATGAGATTTACTTCAGGAACAATAAAATCTGCGAGTTTCATACTTTAGAAAGGCAGACATGGGAGTGAATGAATATGCAAGCACATTCCCGATGGCTTCATGCAATAAGAAAAGGTGTAATCACAGAAAAAAAAAACGTGGCGTAAAAAAATATGAAAATACGCAATTGTTTTTGCAAGTACGCAATTGAGGATAACCAGGTTGCGTAAGTACCCAATTGACCCAAAAGCTTATCTAGGGCGCTGCAGTAACGGAAAATGTCTCAACAGTAACGGTTGTTTTAGCTTTTATTTCCAAACAAGATGTGGGCATTGCATGCAAAAATGATTTATTCCCTTCTATACTATTCTTAGAACCATAATTTTATAACAACTATATAGGAATTACCAGTTTCAGGACATAATTCAATATCTAAGCATAACCCCCAAACAGTATTATAATCTGATGCATATCCGTAATACATTTGTATTCTCAAACTTTCTTGTGGTCAAGTTTATTATTTAACCATTCCAAATCATAAGTATAGGGCATAGCTATCCATTTCAGTGTTTTGTTTTACTTGTAATCTATGTGTATAATGCTTAAGAGTGCTATTACTGGACCGTTACTGTTGGGACAATTTCTCATGCATCATATTGTGGGTGCTACAAAAGCTTTGTAATGGGTAAACAATGACCAAACACATTCTCCAGAAAGCTTTAGTCACAGAGGGCATAAGAAACTTGATAAGTATGGTCTAACAAGATCCTGATATACCCCGGTAAATTTTGAAAATTGTCCCAACAGTAACGCTTATACCTCCATCTTTATGCCACTCATATTTCTTGAAAAAGGTTTAAATTAGGTAAACCATTGAATGGAACCAAATCTGGGCCATAAAGAAACATAAAATACCTTACTTTCCAATAGTATATCCCAATATCACAGAAACTGTGCTACATAAGGCTTAAATGAAATGTATGTGTGGTTCCTGTTGCCTACCTACCCTAATTTTTTTAACCCTACCCTAAACATTAAAATGGTCTTTGGAGAAAAAAATACCTAAATTTGGCACTTTTTCAGATTTTGTCAATATTTTCTTTGTTAAATGTTATAACAAAATTCTGTGAATATTTCCAGCAATGGAAATACACAGCTGATTTTTTATATGCTGTTAATATATATAGAAATATCATGTAGTTAATGTGTCCCAACAGTAACGGCAATCTGGATGTTTCAGACCAATATTTAAGTTTAAAATCACTGGAAAAATACAGAAGACATCAACACCAAATTTTCACAGTTGTTTGCTGCAACATCAGAGTATATGCTGAAGTACTTGCATCAAATCAATATTGCCTCTTGCGTAAGCAGTAGAATTTAATTAGGCCATATTCATTTTTAAATACCTTTCTTGGGTGTAAATTGTCATAATTTTGTACAAAAATAATAAAATATCCCTAAAACAGTGTTCAAAATCTTGTAGGGTACCATAATTTGCCACCAGAAGTGAAAACAGATGCCTTATTATTGAATTTGGGCACAAATCTTCTCTAAAACACACTTTAGTATAGTCACAATCTTGCAGGATTTTCCTCTTTTCCCATTATACATTAATTTCCACAAAAGAAACCCTATTTTCCATGAAATATAATGTAAATTGCTTGAGAAAATACATGAACACATGCATTCTACACACAAAATTTTTTGACCAAAATGTCACACCTTATTTGCACTGGGCCATAAGAGGAGTTGGCTCACAAAATACCCATGGATTGTAGAAGCTTGTTTAGAGGGGAGGGGGGGAGGGCAACAATATTCCTTGAAGTAAACAGGCAAGTATCCCTTATGAACTGGCAAATATCACCATATTTTTTTCTAAATATGCAATATCCCTGACAGTAACAAAATTATTGAACACAGAATCCCATTATGGCATATCCATGAAGTAAAATTGATACCTGGTAGTTTACACATGTAGTGAGGTAGAGTTATCCGACAATGAGACCATGTGCGGATCCAGAGGGGGTGATAAGGGGTCTGGACCCCCTGGAGAATCACAAGTTATATGGGTTTCTATAGAAATTAACATTTGGACCCCCTCCCCAACAAAAAAGTTAGACGCCACTGGATCCTTGGAAAAGTATAGTTTTCTCTGTAATAAAAATATTGGACCTCCTCTGTATAATGTAAAATAAGTTGAGGACTAAAAAAAAAAAGTTGTGCGTGCCCAAAAACTTACTCTTCGATCTCCGGATTAAGAGGCCATCTAAACAAAAAAAAACTTGCCATGAAATGGTGTTAACATATTTTCATCTCGATGTGAGAAAACTGGTCTTCAGGACTTGAACAGCATAGGCACTGACCCACGCAGGCCGATTTGGGCCTTTGTTATTCGCCTATTGGAAAGCATCATATCTGAACTTGCTTCAAATGAAATTTTGATTTTCCAGCTAGTCTCCATAGCTGTCAGCCTGAGCAAGCTGGTTTGAATCTTGCTGTCAGAAACCCCGAAAAAGCATGTGCTTGTCGCATCAAGGTCCATATTGTTTTTATTATTAAATACGGCTATTCATGATCAGATTTATCCGGACAATCCCATCCACTCTGGAAAATAACAGAGCTAAATGTTTAACTCTCCTTAGAAATGCTTGTCCAGACCCCCTGGAAAATCATATGGCGAAACTGCAAATGCCAAAATATGCAAACTATTTTAGAACAGGGGCAAATATGTGTCCGCCAGAGATGCGAAATGTGCACGGTAAGCATAACTCTTTTATATATATACGGAAACCAGCTAAAAGGGGGTACTTTTACAAACAGAGAAGACCCAGATGCAAAATTGAAAAGCCACATCATGCTGCATTTCATCAGGGTCTACACTGTTTGTTATGGTAAAAAAAGAGCTCCAGGCATAAAAATACAATATTTTAGAAAAGTTCACCTGACACCCCTTTTTCTATACAATGATCTATCCCAAGTTAATAATTGTTTCAAACAAGAAAGGAAGATTTTATTAATTAGTATACAAAAGTTTAAGTTCAAGAGGATGAGCTGCGAACTTTGTTTGATTTGATTCTTTAAGTCCCATCAACACTCTTACAGTTCTTCCTGGGTTGAATCAGTACTAAGCTTGCTCAAGGACATAACACAGTGACGCCGGTGAAATTCGAACCAGCGGCCCATCAGTCTCGGTTCAAGCACTATGCCACTGCGCTCCCATGAGCTGCAAACTAACAAAGAAAGGCAATAACATAGCATCGTCAGAGCTCTCACTTACTGCTGACTGGCAGTCCTCAACCCCTAAATTTGGTGCTGGGACTCTCATTTTTGAAGGAGGCTAAATTCTTTAGTATGGTGGCACTCCCACTTTTGGCAAAGAGGACTCTGGGACTTCTCTTATGTATAGAAATATATGAGTATCCCACCCCCTGAAATCAGTATCTCGGAACTATGGGGGCATGCACGGATCCCGGACCTCCTCTCTATCACTGTAAAATGTATAATATAAAGTTGATGACTAAAAAATTGTCAGGGTCGTTTTCAGGCAGGCAGGTCTGGACCCCCTAACAAAAATTCCGGGATCCGCGTATGGGAGACTGACTTTTCATTCATTGATTCCCTGCATGGACCTCCTTTTAATCAAATAACGACCTGTATCACAAAAATGCATAAATAACACCAATAAATCTTAAGCTTGCAGCATTTCAAATACATGGGGTTTTCAGGATTTTGTCCCCTATACAAAAATAAGCAGGGGTGTCCAGGGGGATTTTGTCCTACTCTTACACAAATCATCATTAAACACTGCACATGGTCATACCACTACGGCAATTTGGATTTCGTCAATTATTCCGGTGTTAAGGTAACTTTCTCATCAATATCAATTTCTTCATTTAATCACAGATAAATGCCTCATTATGCTTGGGTTCTGATTGATTTTAGTTCATCAAATTCACATTGTATCTTTTAGCCTTAAAATTATATGAAACTTTAACTTTTGATGTCTAGGCATGAAATAACTAATTATGGTTTTGTCATCATGGATAATTAATCAATAACTAAACCGTATAATTATGACGAAACCGTAATTGACAATGTTTTAATAGGAGCTTTTAGGAATTCCCAAAGTGACGTCATTTTTGCGCATGCGCAAATCACTGGCATTCAACGGTACAGGCCAGCTCTATGGAATCTGTGTTAAATGTGGGTTTATATTTAGAGAAAATGGGCTTTTATAGCCAATGTCATATCAAAACTTGTTTGTATTCTTCGATATACATTCAAAATACATCTTACCGATAAACAAAGGTTCCGAAAAACAAACGTTTATTCATTTAAAAGGCAAAATATGAGGCTGCGGGAAGTCCAGAAGTGTCAAGCAGAACGCTGATATTTCCTTCCAATAAAACCCATAAAAACTTTAAAAATGTATAATTTAGATAATCACTCTGTCCATCATAAAAATGCATAAACAAATCTTAGATTTGTTTATGCATTTTTATGATGGACAGAGTGAATCCACCTGCTTGTTTGCCAGTTTTTACTCTCTCTCTCTCTCTCTCTCTCTCTCTCTCTCTCACACACACATCCGTGATATCATCTAAAACAGCCAAACTGTAGCTTAAATAGGCTAATTTAAAACAGTTAACTTACGTATAATTTGTCCTAAGGAAATAAATAAAATTCCATGTTAAATGCTTGATTTTCACGGTTGACACCGTTCTAACAGATCCGTTCTAACAGATCCGTTTTCATCACCCTCTGTTGAGTAAATGGCGCAATCAGAGATGTTTTCAAAAGTGATTGTCATTGGTGTGATAAAAGTGGGTCATAAAAGATCAATAGACCTAAGGATGCCGACATGCTGTTTGGACATAGGGATGATTTATAACACATTTTAACAAGTCTGACATATTAAGTGCAACGACACCGCATTCGTTCTCTATAATAAGTTACTTTTAATTTGTTGCCGTGTTTTGGAAAAGCACTAGCTTATATATATTGTCTGTCTGTCAGGACAAGTGCATTTATGTTTCTATCCGTTTGTCTGTATGAACATGCGCATGTACGTTACTTTCCATCTGGCCTGTCTGTAAATGCGCATATATGTAGGTTATAAGCTTTCTTGTCTCTCTGTACTTATGCAAAAAGCCTCAATTAACGCCCATTTTTTCCTATATAGAGGTCTACTTCTTCTGAATATCCATCTTCATCTTACTTATGCTCCTGCGAATCAGCGCAGGCTCGTCTGAGGCAATGCAACAAGTATAAAAATCACATAACATAACATTGTGCAGTCTCAAGTGAGCCTTCGCTGTTTGAGAGGAAAATATTATTACATTTTAGCGCCCAGATCTGTCCAATCGTGTGCTCGCTTTTGTTGTTTTTTGTATGGCAGTGGGTATTATTGCGAGACTGCGCTCATCGAGAAGAAAGTCAACATTATAATTTTCTTTTTTTCAGCGCCCAGTTTATGTCCACAATCAAATGTACAAGTTTCGACTTCTGATAACCTTTGAAAACATTTCAGGCGTGACAAAATGTTCTCGCGTGAATGCCTGCATGTGCAGACTCATACTAGCCTTCGCTGCTCGAGAAAAAAGTGTTATGTTTCTTTTTCAGCGCCCATATCTGTCCTTAATCATCTGCTACTAGTGTCGTAACCTTTTCAAACAGCTTGCACCAAGGTCAGGCCCAGTAAAACTTTCTTGCGAAAATGGCGCGCATGTGAAGTCCAATATGAGAGAGGAATGTTTTTTTGTTTTGTTTTTAAGCGCACATTTCTGTCCTTCAACTTCCATAGTTATCTTATAGCACCTTATGAGTTTTCTTGCAGGAATGCGCTGAGACTAAAAAAATCGCCTTGTTAACTGTTAGGTAACACTTTTCAAAGTAAATAAATGATGTGTGTCATTGACAAAAGTTCAGTAATTATTAAAAGTTGCCTTAAAAAATGGTAGAAATTGAATTAAAAGTCTACGAATATGTCTAAGGGCTACCGCTTTATTCATTTCAAACAAAACGAAAGACAAATTATCTTAACAAATGTGTATATTATCTGAGGAAGTATTTCTAGATGCATTCAAGAAGCATTTACAATTAGCATTTATATAAAATAAATAGCTCATTGTAACAAGGGAACTTAAAATTGGAGGAAAATATCAAAAATTCTGCTGCTTTCCCTATCTAGACAATACACAGCTGACGGCCAGTATATCCCAAATCTATTTATAGAACCAGAAGTACATCATGATAAAAGCTCCTATATAACTGTAAAAATAACCATTTAAAACCTGAGTTTGTCTTGGTTTTTGGCAAACAATAAAGAGGTTGATAACTAGACAATGCAATCTCGAAGCAAACATATTCAAAGTTCTCATTTTTGTCAGCCTTTATTTGAAGGTATTTTTACTACAACATAGGAGTGGGTGACGAACCCCATTTTGCCGTAGTAGTTTGACCACAGTGATTAAAGGCCAAATGCAATTAACCATTGGTTGGTTGCAGTTAGGTCGGGAATCGAGACAGTTCACCGACAGGACAGTTCACCAACACGAATTTTGAAGACAGTTCATCGACAGAATTGAAGACAATTCACCAACACATTTTATATTGTTTTTTTTATAACGAATGTAAAATTTTTTACTATTACTTAAAGGAATGACTAATATAAAGCTTATGAAGTTGAATGATTGCTGTTGCACTTGGTTTTCTTTTTGTTAGTCACACCAGTGATCGAGCTAATTTACCTTACTGGACACACCCATGCCTAATAGACATACAACATATCTACATGTATTTCTAAAAACATCAAGAAGAATACATTGCATTGTTTGCGAATTTCCTAAAAAAGTACATTTAGCTATAGCATTGCTTCAGTTTAGCTTCATGTAGCATTAAAAGGTATGCCTATTGTTTGTTAATCACACGCAAACGTGTACGAAAATCGCCTTATCAACCAACAATAATGCACAGTCCATGATCCAACTGACGCAATCCAACACTCAAACTAGAGGACCTGAAGGTCCTGAGGCGCTCACCTGATCTCTTTAAAAATGTTAAAATAGGTCAAGGTTTTACAGCTAATATATAGAACATGTTTTGTTTTACCATATATGGGGGTTGCAGCCACTTTGGTCAAGTGACCTAAAACAATCTAATGAATACTCCATCAAACAGCCCAGTGATTTCTGAGAAACCAATGTTTGGATAGGTATGTGGCAGTCCAAATGGGTGGCATTGGATAAAAGGTCACAGGTCAGCTTGACATTTGGTACTTATATAAAACCATTGTCTCATAAAAGTAAACATTTCTCAAAAGTATTATGATTTCAGCTTAAACAGTTATAGAAAAATGAACATTTCAAGATTTTTCCCATATAAATGCATTAGGAATTAAATTTGACCTTGCCATAAAGTAGGTCAAGGTCAAGCTAGATTCATCATTTGTGCAAACCTGGTAGAGACCACATCCCCAATGCTACATACCAAGTCCCAAGGCCACTGGCCTTTTGTTCCAGAGAATAAGATATTTAAAGGGTTTTTACCATATTTGGGTGTGGTGGCCTTGACCTTTGAAACTTATTTATAGCCATTGTCTCATAAGGTTTAACATATCAAGTGAGAATAATGACTTTGGCTTCAACAGTATTAAAAAATCAACTTTTAAAAAAATTTCCCATTTAAATGCATTAGGAAGCAAATTTGACCTTGACGTTAAGTAGGTCAAGGTCAACGTAGGATCATCATTTGAACAAACTTGGTAGGCCCCACTACCCCAATGCTACATACCAAGTCCCAAGGTCATCGGCCTTCTGGTTCTGGAGAAGAAAATTTTTAAAGGGTTTTTACCATATATGGGCGTGGCGGTCATCTTGGTCATGTGACCAAAGTTTTTTGCACAAATTGAAGCTAACTTATCATAAGGAGTCTTCACATGAAATTTGAGTTTAATTAGGCCAATGGTTTGTGAGAAAACTATGTTTTAATATATTGATGGGACTCCAATATGAGCGACTTAGCTGAAAGGTCAAAGGTCAACCTTGACCTTTGAAACTTATTTATAGCTATTGTCTCATTAGGTTGAATATATCAAGGGAGAATAATGACTAACCTTCCACAGTTTTCCAAAAAATCACCTTTTCCGAAATTTTCCCATTTAAATGCATTAGGAAGCAAATTTGACCTTGACGTTAAGTAGGTCAAGGTCAACCTAGGATCATCATTTGAACAAACTTGGTAGGCCCCACTACCCCAATGCTACATACCAAGTCCCAAGGTCATCGGCCTTCTGGTTCTGGAGAAGAAGATTTTTAAAGGGTTTTTACCATATATGGGCGTGGCGGACATCTTGGTCATGTGACCAGGACCATTTGAACAAACTTTCGTTCCCGCGTCCTTAGGAGTCTCCATATGTAATTTGAATTTAATTGGCCCAGTGGTTTCAGAGGAGAAGATGTTTGAAATTGTGGACGGACGGACGGACGGACGACGGACGCCGGAGTGACTGGTATACTACTAGCTCACCCATGAGCCTTTGGGCTCACCCATGAGCCTTTGGCTCAGGTGAGCTAATAAATGTACTCTATCATAAGTGGGAAGAAAGATCCTAAATATCTTCTATACTGACAGCAATCACCATTCATCTCTACCAATTATATCTAGTTTTTACTTCAAAGGAAGTGGCTACAGGTACGGGCCCGTATCCCTAGACTACGATTCTAGAGGTATGGTCCCGTATCTCTAGACTGCGAGTCTAGGGATATGGGCCCGTACCTGTAGACAGTCCACTGAGGATTGGCTAGGGGTACGGCTCTAAAATTTCAATTACATACATGTATATGTTTTAACTTATTTTACCGTTTAAGATATCTAATCCTACAAAAATTCTAGTTGCAAATTCACATCTATTTCGGTCGCCATGTAGGACCAGGGAAAACTGGTGTTCTGTGGTAAAATACTAGACTTATTTCACTGCTAGATCACTAATGATTGGGCTGCAACTCAAGAAAACCTGTCTTCGTCACGTGGGTTCCGACAAAGTGAGATTCAAACCAGTCTGCTCAGCTATAGAGACTAGCTAGAAAATCGAAAACTCGCTCGTAGCAAGTCTAGATATGATACTTTCCTATAATTGAATAACAAAGTCGCTGATCAGACTGCATGGATGCGCAGGCTGGTCTGCACCTTTGTTGTAGACAGGTTTTCTCGCGTTGAGGCCCAATTGCTGGTAACAATGGCTTATATAGCTTCATACGTGCACGTTTGCAAGGAAACGGGCTAAAATTTAAACAGAAATAAATTGTTTCTCTCTTTCCATTTCTTCTTGCTTTAAACTTATATTTTCCGTGATTTCTCTGTACCTTATGTCAGCGTTGAATGACTTGTTTGGCATCTGACGTTGAGCTGTCTTGTTAATGACCATTGATCGTGATGATCAAGTGAAAAACTCTCTGCATTTGGCAGAAAAAAAATGTAAATTTGTCACCCTATATGGACGTTGAGCCATTTTGTTCAGATGACTTAGAATGTTTATGGATTGGATATTTAATTGATGGATGCCCAGCTATTAAGTGTGCCGTGGCGCAAGAAAACCTGTCGTTCAAATATAAACGTGCGGTGCCCATTTAATCACGGTAAATTTGTGTTTGTATAAAAGAAGACATTAGTTGTGTGTTCACTGTAGACGAGCAATTAGGGGGCGCTAAAAAGAAAATAATTAATTGGGTTTCACAGTTTATCCACATTAGTTCACAAGGGACATCCGACAATGATTGTATATCATATACCCTTTCAATTCATCGCTGGCTCCCTTTCCACTGTCAAAGATGGCGACCAAACAGATGTGAATTTTCAACACAAGTTTTTGTTGGATAAGATATCTCAAATGGTAAAATAACTTTTAAAAAATATAGCTGAAATTTTAGAGCCGTACCCCTAGCCAATCCTCAGTGGACTGTCTACAGGTACGGGCCCCTAACCCTAGACTCATAGTCTAGAGATACGGGACCGTACCTCTAGACTCGTATTCTAGGGATACGGGCCCGTACCTGTAGCCACTTCCTATTTCAAATCATTTTTTTCATAATTGACACTTATATTTTCTACCATATGTCAATTTAGCATAAAACATGCGTGTCGGTGAACTGTCTTCAAAAACCATACCGGTGAATTGTCTTGTCGGTAAACTGTCTTGTTCCCTTAGGTCGCACCTACAGACCTGTTTACATTGAAAGTTGCGTATGTGTAGTCAAGGGTGTTGTTAAGTGTAGTTTTGAGTACTTATGTGTAGTCCGTCATGATATGCGCCGTCGACAATATACATAATGTAGGGGTTGGAGAGGGGACAATTAGAAAAAAAATAGCTGAAGAGTACTTTAGATCAGCTACCCCTGGTCAACCCCTCCCCCCCCCCCCCCAAAAAAAAAAAAAAAAAAAACAAAGTCCAACACTAAGAAAAAAATGGGCATAGGTTCCCCTGTATTTTTGCATTTTTGACATTTTCTTCATCACATGTACAGGCCAGTGTTAAAGATATGGGCAAGACAGAAGTAAGGGGAAAAGGTGGGCGTGATGCATTGGCTCATTATGACTACAAGAGTCTTGACTAGTAAGTGTCCACGTCCAATGCACAGCCTTTCCCCCTAAATTAACCTTAAATAGATATGAAAAAGATACATACGTCAAATGCATCATGTGGTCCATAGAGCCCATGTGCCAGTGTGGTGTGACTCTCTACCTAGCTTTGGGATTAAAGCTACATTTTTATTTGTTTGATTTATAATACTGGAAAGTAGAACATTTATATGACATGTATCATTTTTACTATCAGATCAGGTAAATTAGTTTGTAAATAACATACACCCTACACCTGCGTTGGTAAAAAATAAGTCGCGAAAACCCATTACAATGACAATATGCAATCAAATGCTACTAAAATTAAGTGTTATTCCTGAAAATGAAATCAATGACAAAGCCTATTGTTATACCTGAGTAGCTTTAGGGTTAATTGGCTCTAACTTGCTTATATATATACAGCGTGACTAATCTGCCTGCTTGTTTACAGTGCTTACAATCACAATCATGCGGTTACGGGTCATTGCAGACATAAAATCAAAAAGAATGAAAATTTCAAGCTAAAAATCGGGACTTTCTCTTGTGCGTAGTTCTGTAATAGTGATCCGTAGTGCGTATTTTGGAGCTGTAGTGACAGTGCCATTCCTAACGGCCTTGCAGTTGGGTTAACTCTTTAGCTACATGGTTAGAGTGGTCGACTGTCACGCAGGAGTTCTGGGTTCGAATCCTGGCGGACCCAATGATTTTCCCCTTGGAATTACTTCAGAGCCCAAAAGCGTAGAAAATACGCATAAAACGTAGGAGTAACCAGGTCTGCACGGTCTCACATTAAATTTTGGTATCTGCAAAAATCATCACAATATTATTTACAATTTCTCCCAAAAATTCACGCATCTCTGATAATGATCAGATTCTGATCGCCTGAGTATAGTCTACATAGAAAGAAAGAACAATGTTAGCCACGAAAACTAATGACAGGAAATTTACCAAACGTCCCGACACGATTATTCCAAACATCGACATATTTTGGTCTGAAGAAATGCTTGTATGTTTAAAATACAATCATTATAGCTAAACTAACTGTACAAAACAGTTATAAAAGGGTTCGATCAAATTTTTCCATAGACCTCCATTATAGCTTTTAAGTAGGCTGTGGTCCTCACAACTCTTCAATCACAATGAGGCTGCCATAGAGTTACAGATTGGACCTAGTCCAATCAAAAAACAAGAATGAGATACCCTGGTGACCGCCATGTTTTGCCACTTTTTGGCCCCTGAAGGTGGGCACCCTACATGAGAGGAAAATTCTACTGAAAAAAATACCAGAATGCAAGGTCCTTTTTTCTAAGCCACACCAGTAAACTTAATCAACAAAAGCAATTAGATGTTGTTCCAAAAAGTACAGCAAAGATAGACCCGTCTAATAAATACAATATATTTCCTAGTTTTATTATTGACCAATCATGAAACACCTTACAACTTAAAAATATTGTGCTGAGCTTCCACCCACCTTTTGAGCCAATCACTGCCCTTTTTACATTTACAGGTCTGTGACCTTTGGAAGCTTCGCTAGACTATTGGTATAACGGTCGGTTAGATAAGACTGTTTATCCGACCACCGTGTATTGTATCAGTCTGGTACCCTGCCTCTCCGACTCTGTCTTTAGAGTCAGGCTTAAATCTGATGAAATAGAAAATCTTAATTTTATGCATATTTGTTTACCCCCTCTCCCACCCACATGTCAGGATAGCAACTTCATATGTATTACACGACCTTACATTCCCAGCACTGCCCATTTTAATGCCAGACAGCAAATAAGCTACAAGGGAATGAAACATCAGCCTATAATCCCTTCATTCACTTGTAGCTTATTTGCTGTCTGGCATTAAAATGGGCAGTGCTGGGAAAGGAAAGTTCACTACCACATACAAGATATTGTATTACAAATCTCCTATTTGCTCACTCACACTGATCAATCTTATTTCATTGGGGGTGAAATTTTCTCAAATAGTGATGAATTTAAAGATTTTAAATATTCATGGAGACCAGTAACTGAGGAATAGCCATTATTTCCAAGACAAAGTTTATTTATGTAAATAAAACAGAGCTCTCACTAGGATTTTGTAAACAGGAGTCCCAGAGCTCTCTTTGCCAAAAAGTGGTAGTTCCACCCCCAGGGGGGGATACTCTTATTTTTTCTGTATACCTAGGCTCGGACCCAGGGTCTACAGTTCACCCCCAAAAAATATCAGGAATAAGAAATATGCTCCGGACACAATAATTCTTAAAAGTAGGTCAGAGGTCAAGGTCACAGTGACCCAAAAATGGCATGTGACACCCCGTCATCCCAATATGCATTTACACACCAAATTTGGATTACCTATCTCAAAGAATATAGGAGATATGCACCAGATGCAATGCAGTTTCTAGAAACTAGGTCAGAGGTCAAGTTCAAGGTCACAGTGACCCAATAATGGTACGCGACACTTTGTCATCCCAAGATGCATCCACACACCAAATTTGAGATTCCTACCTCAAATAATTTAAAGTGATTGTTCGGATCCGATGGAAGTTTATTATGATCAAAAATTAATTCCTCAGTAATTACTAATTAGTTTTCACTGCTCTGAACCTTCATTAGCTTAGGTGATTAAAGCCCTGTTTATTACTCCTATTTATTTTAGATTCCTACCTCAAATAATATAAAAAGATATGCTCCGCACACAATTTTTCTAAAAACTAGGTCAGAGGTCTAGGTCAAGGTCACAGTGACCCGAAAATGGTACATGACAAGATGCATCCACACACCAAATTTGGAATTTCTTACTCAAAGAATATAAGAGATATGCTCCGGACACAATAATTCTTAAAAGTAGGTCAGAGGTCAAGGTCACAGTGACCCCAAAATGGCATGTGACACCCCGTCATCCCAAGATGCATTTACACACCAAATTTGGAATACCTATCTCAAAGAATATAGGAGAAATGCACCAGACTCAATGCAGTTTCTAGAAACTTGGTCAGAGGTCAAGTTCAAGGTTACAGTAACCCAATAATGGTACGCGACACTTCGTCATCCCAAGATGCATCCACACACCAAATTTGAGATTCCTACCTCAAGTAATATAAGAGATATGCTCTCAGGACACGATTATTCTAAAAACTAGGTCAGAGGTCAAGGTGACCCGAAAATGGTACGCGACACTTCGCCATCCCAAGATGTATCCACACACCAAATTTTGAATTCATACCACAAAGAATATAGGAGATATGGACCGGACACGAAAGCGGGACGGAAGGACGGACTGACGGACGGATGGACGGACAGACAGTGTGATTACTATATGCCTCCCAAAGTTCCTTTGGGGGCATAAAAATAGGAGTTCAGGACTGCTAATCAGCAGTTTAAGTGAGAGCACTGTAAAATATTTTAAACCCCAAAAGAAGATAGCATATTTAAGGATAAAAGAGAAATAGCGTTGTAGATATTTGATAAATATACAGCATGGTAACTGAGTGATCACCAGCATGCATTATTAAAATTTCAAGACATATATAAGGCCCCCAAAAAAGTTAATACATGTAGTTTCTCAGGCCCTCCCTAATCTGTTTCAAAAGCCCCTCAGGTGTCTTTTTTTCAGACCTGAATTAAACAAGACAAATTCGACGAATTTATATCCCCCGACGAAGGGTTATTTGAGAGAAACATGTAAATCACAAAACATAAATCCCATTTATCTAACCCTTAGTTCACCTTCAGTATTATTCAGATCATAACAAACACCTGTCAAGCATGTTTTAGTGCTTAGTTTAATAAAAATATACTTACATATCTACACAATTTCAATATCTGACCTTTAAACCCAACACCCAGAGGTCAAGGGTGTGTGTAAATTCAAAGTGTTACCTTGCATGTAGGTCTGCACTTCTTCCACTTTAATTTGATATGCAACATGACCACTTTTAGAAAAGAAAAATAAAATGACCTTTTGACCCCACCCCAGAGGTCATTGGTGTGTGTAATGACAGCATGTTTGCTTTCATGGTGCTCTGTGCTCAATTCCCTTTAATTTGATATGCAACATGACTACTTTCAGAAAAAGATATAGTTTGACCTTTTGACCCCACCCCCTTGGTCGAGGGTGTGTCTGTGGGCAAAATATTTGCTACCATGTTGCTGTCAGCATCGTCAGCTTTAATTTGATATGCAACATGACTACTTTCAGAAAAATATATAGTTTGACCTTTTGACCCCACCCCCTGGGTCGAGGGTGTGTCTGTGGGCAAAATATTTGCTACCATGTTGTTGCCAGCGTCGTCAGCTTTAATTTGATATGCAACATGACCATATTCTGAAAAAAACTTAATTTTGACCTCGGCCCCACCCCCTAAGTCCACCCAAAAGGCTCGGACCCAGGCCTTGAAACTAAAATCCCGTTTGATATGTTTCATATCTATTGATGCTCTGCCTGTATGCAAAATTTCAGCAAAAAATATTAACAATTGCCTTAGTTATTGCAAAATTTAAATATTTGACCTTTGACCCCTTAAGGGGGGTTAAAGGGGTGGGGTAAAACTTTGACACTGCCATGCTTATCTACAGGCACTTGGCAATCATGGTCTTAAAGTGAGAAGTTGTTAAATATAATAGCTTTGATGAAATGTGAAGATCATCACACAAAAAAGCTAATACAGGTTTTGCCTTATAATTGCCTATACTTAAACAAGGGCAATTACTCAAGTGTTAAGGGGTCAATTTTGACCAAACTTATAGGATATCGAGAGTTCATGGTACTTATCATTTGTACCAAGAATGAATCAAATCTGACCAATAGGTACTGAGATATGGTTCCGGACAGACAAAAAGGGTGGATGGACGGACGGACGGAATGGACGGACGGACGGACGACGCCAAAACTATATCCCTCCGACTTCGTCGGGGGATAAAAAAAGTGGCTTCCTTTATTTTATTCAGATGTCATAATCAAAATATCAGCATTTTTATGCTTAAAATTAACAAAAAAGGATACCTCATTAGGGTTTTTTGTAAACTAGAAATCCATAAACACAGTGGACCCAGATGAAATGCTGCATTACTATTTTGTGGCTAGCGAAAAAATTCCAGAGATAGAAATACATCATTTTTTGGTAATTCCAACCTGTGAACCCTTAAAATATAACATGGATTATCCCATATTTGTTGCATTATTCTGTGTGGGGAAATCCACAAGAATACAAAAGGTTAATGCCCTGTCACTTGATATATCAAGGAACCTACATCTTAAAAGATGATTTTTGACTCAAACTCTACCCAGGGGTTAAGGAAGTGTACTCTAATTTCTTTTTTTTTTTAATGTAGGCTTGGACCCATCATCTACTGTTTACCCCCAAAAATATATCAGGAACATCAGGCATACCCCAAAAATATTTAACATATAGCATCCTCCAATTCTGAACTTTGACCTTTAGAAAAAGCTCTAAAAAGTATATATATAATATTAATGACCCCATCCCCCCCAAAAAAAAGTCCAGTTGTGATGACCCCAAAAAAATGTCCACAATTTCATCATACCCCCAAAAAATACTCTTTTCTGAAAACCCCCCAAAATACTGAAATTCAAATGTCTGAACCCCAAAAATGGTCCCAGCCTAAGTATACATGAAAATATTAAAGTCTAGCCTCCGCCACTTTGTATAAAGACCAGTATTTCTTTGAATAAAAATCATGTTATAGTCTGGCATCAATTCACTGTTTAATTTTTATATCAAAATAATTGATTTTTTTTATTTGGTTTGATGCTTAACCTCCCAGTCAACTGCTATGGTCATGTCGGGATGCCAAATGAATTGAAATGACAGAAACTTATAACCGTTGGTATTATTTGTGTTAAGGTAATTTCTCAATTTTTTCTTAAACCGACTGAAATTTATTTTGAAACTCCAAAAGATTGGCAGCCTATGACAGGCCTCGAGATAAGAGTGTGTTATGATTTTTTTCTTATTTCTCATTCAAATATATACTGTGAGTACTCAAAAGAACTGACTCAATGAAATGGCTCTTTTGAGCACCAAAAGCTCATATTCTAATGTTTAAACTATTAAATTAATAAAAAATAATTACAAAATTAAGTCAAGCCATCAAAATCTAATCACCCATCCTCCATACCAACAACAGGGATACTACTGGCCCATATAAAGATGGGCCTTATAAATGGGCCCGTTTCCCATTCAAATTTAATGGTTTAATGAGCCCTTTAGAAAATTTAATGGGCTGAAGAGTGAAGAGTCCATTATATGCACCTTACAGCAAAACAAGTGATATTTTTGAATAGCTTATCATATGGGACCCACCAAAAATATAAACAATATTTATAGTTAACTGTAACAAGTCAAAAAATGGTTCTGGCCCATCCCAGCATTATCCCTGCAACATTGTTCTTACATTGTATGCAAATTTGGTCAAAATCTGGAAATTTCAAACTGTGACACCTTTTGTGCTTCATGAATGCATATCAATATGTGTAGAAGAAAAATTCAAGTCAAATAGGTTTGAATTAAAACAAAATCTTAATTTTGATTTAGAGAGGTCAACTAACCCTCAAATTTGCTTTTTTTAGAGGGTTTGGGAATCCTAGAATGTAATAGATTGTATTACATGTACGGTATATACACAAAATGACAACAATTTCACACACAAAATATCAAAATTAAAATGTTAACCATTGTACTGCTGAAAATAAAATCATCTGAGCATACAGCTAAATTTTGACAAAACCAGTTCCTAATGGAAAATAGAGGACCAGGTACCACACTGTTTTCAAAACAGGATATACTGTATCTAGATTCAGCAGGACAAGTGTTCGTAGGATAGATGGCTGATTTTATCTTAACAAGAGCCCAATTCTAGTATAAGACTCATTCTTTGCATTTTCTAAAAAAAAAAACCTCAATGACTCAATCAGAGAGTCAAACAGTTTGAATTAAGATCTGGCCTGATATTTTGTCAATCCCGATCTGGGTCCTCACTGTTTGCAAATAAGGATCACCAGACAACACTGGCATTAATTACATTCTAATTAACCTTTTTTTTTAAATTCTAAAACCTTTACGGAAACACAATGAAACTGTTTTGGTATATAAGTAAAACTGATCAAAATACTTTTTAAACTTATTATCGCTTTCCGCCATATTTGCTTGGTCACACGAGCAACTTTCTGCCTTTTTAATATGGTAATTTTACAAAAAACTTAGAATTATCCAGTTAAATTATGAATATGTAACTATAACCATCAGTTAATGCTTAAATCTTCCATAAAGTTGAAGTTTAACTATAATGCTCTAGAATTCTTTATGACAGCATAATGTCTAAGTTGAAAACTGCTTTAAAGTAGAATGGCACTTGTCATTATCTCATCATTTGGTGAAACCTCTTAATGGTGGTATTGATAATGTTAATTTGAATATTCAATTTTTTTAATGAAATGTTTAATTTTCAACTTGGTATTTTTGTAAATATTATCCCTTTGTATTTGGGAAGCAAAAAATAGTACTTTTGCAAACAGTGGAGACCCAGATGAAATGCTGAATTTCATCAGGGTCAGTAGACTGTTTGTAAAGGTAAAGCAGATCCTCAGACAAAATAATACATTTTTAAAATTATAAACTGACACCCCTAGATACATGCAAGGTTGGCATTAGACCGGTCATTATGCGTATTGACCAGACCAGTGGTCATTACTGGTTTTAACTGGTCATTACTGGTCGATTGAAAAAAAAAACATGGTCGATGTGAAGATACTTAGCATTAGTTATCCCAATTTACTGGACTCTATAAATAGACTTAAAATAGTTTCAATATAAGATACTACAGGCTTAATTGAAAATGTGTTTCATGAGTTGCTATTACTTTAAAAAATGTATTGATAATTAAATAGACTGTAAAACAAAAATGAATGTCAATAGTTTTAGATCTTCAGTCTCAATCAAACTGAATCATTACCACAACTTTCAGTTCAGACTTAAGACTTGAACTTATTTTCTATTATTCATTAATAAAAAAGTAAAGCAAATGCAAGCAATGAAATTAAATAAATTTTAAAACTAGCTTTTTCATAGTCATATATTTTTTTGATCAGTGACTATTAAATGAAAGAAAGTACAAATGAAAAAAGTCAATAAGCAATGCTTATTAGATACCCCCGCACAGTAAGAGTCAGTGAAAAAACTTGGCAAGTTATAGTTCGAACAAGAAGACCTTAGTTTCGATAAGAAGATTTCAGTAGAATCTGTGCAAACAAAAATTATAAACTCCTTCATGCATATGTTCAATGTGTCTACATTGTATCGGCAAAGTATCAAATTGCTCCATCAAAAGCTGTAGTAGGAGTTGATCGGCCCATAAAGGCACTATCCATGCATATACAAACACCTTATAAGGGAAAAATTGTCTAAGTTCTCACAGCTGTCATTTTGTCAAAAATTATTTTTTCTGAATGAAACTCCTTCATGCATATGTTCAATGTGTCTACATTGTATAGGAAAAGTATCAAATTGTTCCATCAAAAGCTGTGGCAGGAGTTGATTGGCCCGTGTATGGCCTATAATAGCATAAGCATAAAGCACTATATTAAAAGCCATTTAGAACTACAAAGGGAAATAACTCTAATAGAATTGGCCCCTAGCCCTTACTTTTTTGTCTAAAGTATTTGTCTTGCATATATAAACATGTTTGCAAGGTTTACTTCTTTTGTGGATCTTTTATGTTTTTGTTCTGTCTTGTGTTTGCTATGTTTTGTGCGCGTCTGTTTATATGTGCTTCGTGGTCACCTGCTGGGAAAGGGCTGACCTCTTGGCTCTCGTTTGTGGTGTCTTCTGTGAGTTTGTCACTTTCCCATTGGTATCCTGGGTCAGGTGTGGTACTTGATTGTATCGATTCCTGATCTTTGCAACCTTACTTACTTTGATGAAAATCCAGCGATGACTCTTCGAGTTATAAGAATAAAGCACTATATTAAAAGCCATTTAGAACTACAAAGGGAAATAACTCAGATAGAATTGGCCCCTAGCCCTTACTTCTTTGTCTAAAGTATTTGTCTTGCATATATGAACATGTTTGCAAGGTTTGATGAAAATCCAGCAATGACTCTTCGAGTTATTAAGGAAACAAAGCGTTACGGACGGACGCACGGATGGACGGACGGACAACGTGAAAACAGTATACCCCCTACAAACAAAGTTTGCGGGGGGTATAAAAATCAATCAATACTTCAAATTGATCATCAACAGGGCTCGAAAATAGCACTCGTCCGCTCGTATTAACGAGTGCCTCAGGCTGCAGGGCAAGTGAAAATTTTAATGTTTCTAGTGAAAAATTAAAATATTCCCATATATGCCAATAATTTTTGTGATGCAGGGCAAGTGCCTATTTTAAGATATTTCGAGGCCTGATCAAAGGGGTCATCATGTACGAATTAATCTTTGCTCTATTAGTGAAAAATAAAAATGCAAATTGAATTGGCCTCTCACCTGAAAAGACAAAGGTGTGAAAATTGTAAAGAAAATACTAAATGTTGAACAATATATCAAGGAGTTAAAACAAACAAAACTGTCAAAATACTGTACATGTCTCTCAGACTAAAGAAGGTGTGTCCAGTTTATAAGACCTATCCAATCACTGAGCTTAAAATGCATTGGCTAATTAACTGGCATCTGTGTTACTATAGAGGTGCGAAAGTGTGGTCATTCTGTGCTAATAATTTAACCAGTGTCATAAATTCATAATAGTTATTGTCTTCAAATGATGATAAAAGACCCTGTTATGCTGTATGGTTATTCTATTCTGCACTTGATGATTAAAAAAGACTAGTATTAGGTGCCTGGACTGTTATGCAGAAGTCAGTGCTAAGGTTAAAAGTGCCCTTGGCAGGGACGAAACAGTATTTTTTTTCTTTTTTCAATAAATAGAACATAAAACCTGACCTAATATCTCAATCCACCACCAAAACAACCATTTAAAAATTTCAATCAACCACTCAGATTCGTATTGACCAGTATTGACCACTTTTTGGCATATTGACCGGGGCAGTTTTAACCGGTTAAAACCAGGGGTGGTTTCGACCACCCAACCTTGGATACATGTATTTACAACGGACTATCCCTAGCTTATTGTAAGAATACATTAGTATACAAAGGATTAAAGCTTTTCAAGTACGCTTTAATATGTTGCCTAAAACGGCCACATAAAGATATACTCATTTTGCAATACTTTTGACCTGCATTTTTCGATGTCTTTTTTTGAGTGGCCTCTTAAGACAGGTTTTACTGTATACAATTAAGTTTAATGGTTATCCAATTCGAGATATTTAGTTAAAAAAGATAAGTTTCCGACCAACCGACCCATAATTGTAAAACAGGGTTGGGTAAGGGGAACCAAAAATATTTTAAAGGTTGGCCTAAGTAGGTATTACCTAAATATTGGCAAGAAGCAGCTTCTCAACTTCTGAACTCTGTCAATTTTCAGAAAATTTGATATGATTATTGGTTTAGACCACTTATTTCACAAATAGATACATACAGCAGGGCTTGTGGAAATAGTAAAATTTTCTACTTGTTCAAGGACAAGTAAATAACCAAAATGAAGTTGTCCATAGAAAATTTTACTTGTCCGAAAGACCAAATTAGCTTATAGCGTACTGTGCTTAAACAATTTATTCTTTCAAAAACAGTATGAAACCAGATATATATCAACTCTTGCAAACAGTATGGATCCTGATCAGCTGTCTTCTGAATCAGGATCCACACTGTTTTCAATGCAAGATGTGAGCTCGTAATAATTAATCAAAATATGAAATACAGAATTGTATTAACTTAGTACATTTGTACTTGTCCACGGACAAGTAAATAGAAATTTTCAACTTGTCCTGGATGAAATGGGACCAGGTCGGACAAGTCAGGCATGTTATTTCCGCAGCCCTGCATACAGCAACTATTCAGTTTTAATTACAAGGCACCTAGTCCCCCGGTCAAAACCGTATTATCTGCTCTAAGCAGGGGTATCATCGGTGCCAACAGACTCATTGTAGCTAGGTTTCATAATGATGTCTATTGATAGGATATTGTGGATATTTTTATTGTGAAGCCCAGTCCTGACTAAGTTTTCTCTCAGAAATTTAAATTATTCACAATATTTTATCAAGGTGGTTATTTTCTAAATCAATCTACAGTGAACTAATGGCTTAGTGGGGTTAAAGGCTGGCTAATAGGGGATTTTTGCCAGAACCCCCTTTCCCCCCCCCCCCCCAAGTTTGCTCATAAATTTAGATTAAATTAAATTTTCACGGCATTTTTTTAAAATCTGTATCATTTGGTTGAACTATCAGCTTAGTGCCGATAAAAAGCCGGGTTCCTGTTAGTGCATTATTGGAATTTTCTCTGACCCCAAATTGCCCATCTACATGTTCTCTATGTTTGTTTGTTGTTTGTTTGGAATAATATACATGATCATAAATGGAAAAATATCAAGATGTATATTTTCGAAATCTGTATCAGTTGGACGAAATATAAGCTTAGTGCCGGTAGAATGCCGGGCTGCTGTAAGAGTCTAATGGTGATTTTGTCTGACCTTAAATTACCTTTCTACAACAACTTTTTCGACAGCGAGTAACCAAGTATTCTCGCAAAAATAGAATAAATACTCACGGCAAAATATCAAGATATTTTATAAATCTGCATGAGTTGGTTGAAATATCGGCTTAATGCCTACATTTTGCCGGGTCACTGTCAATCGCTATGACGGATTTTATCTGAACTCGAATTTGGCTTTCCCACAGCCTACAGGCTTGCTTGACAACGGGGCGCTTTCATTATAAATTAGAGAAAATAGTCTCACATGGTGTTTGAAAAAAGTACCCTCCCAGAGGATTTTCCCATATTCTAACCAACTGTACATACCTAAAATTGTATGGAAAAATATCTGAACTGGTGAATAAGACTATCTCACACAAAAAATCATGGTTTAAAGTCAAAAATAGCTTTTTTGAAAAAAAAATGTAAGTGTGCAATCTTTTGGCTGCCAAGCAGCTTGTGATAATTTTCTGTTTGAGAATTAATAGCATTTTGGTAGAATATGGTAATATAAAATACTTGCATTAACCAAAACCTTGTAGTTTATTATACCTTTTCTGTATAAAACTTATCACTTTGGGGTCTGTCTTTAATATCTGATTTACCCTACTTTTATTCATTGTAGTTTCATTCCTGGGTATAGCAAATACACTACATTTTGGTCATATGCATGTTCTGTTGGGTTCATCATACTTGTAAAGTTTCAAATCAATTGGTACAGTGGTTTTGGTGCAATAAGATGTCCCAAAAATGTGTCCCCTACAGAACATAGATAGGGGACATCTAATGAAACAACAAATACACAGGTTTTAGTGGGAAAGAATATTACATCATCAAATCTTAATCAAAACAGCAAAAAACTCACTAAATTTCATTAAAATTATGAATGAAATGACTTGTTTTCCAGTTAAAGCCAATTATTAGTTGAGACTTCAACAACTGAGGGAATTTAATATATATTAATTATATATTAATGTTTAAGCTAACAGTTAACAAGCACTTCTAGTGCATTACCAAGTCACGTACAGATTGAAAAATGCAATTGTTGAGTTGGATAGGACACTCTTTTTAACTTTACAACATTGTTAATTACACTACTACAAGTTGTTCTGTAGGGGACAATTTTTTGGGACATCATATTTAAGCTCTAGAAAATCAATGCCATTTGCAAATAAGCTGATTTCTTTTTCATTTCAAATCCAATAGAAACTGTTCAAACAGGGGATATCTTAGAAGCTACAAGATTCCTTCAACAAAAAAGGTTATAAAGAATAGAAAAACATTATGTTTATTGCTAGATTTCAAGGGCTAGCATCAAATGTAAAAGATAAGGATACTAACTAGATAATTTTTAATTAGTTGGAATAGAAGAAGACAAGAATAGTGTGATAACGAAGGCTTGAATTCAAATAAAACATAAATTTAATGGACTTAATTATTGAAATAATATGTCCCCTAAAATTGTCCCCTACTGAACAACATGATACATGACAAAAAGTAAAGATACAACAAAGCAATATTCGGAAATTGAAATCAGGGAGAATACACAAGAAGTTAAAACACATATTAATTTGAAGTAAAACCTCTTAAAAGAATAATAACTAAAAAATAAATGCAGTTGTCTTAATAAGGTGTGTATTTTTTGATAGTTGACAAATAAACTTTCAATTTCTCAATTTAAACATAAGAGAGGGTACTAATTTGAGGTGTTCGGCAAGGGGATATAATGAGTACTTACATGTACAACATTTTTTTTGATTGAAACTGGACAATTATCTAATTCATGTATTCTTTATGTTATCTAAGAACTAGGTGCAGTATCCTTTGAGCGTTTGCATACAATAAAGGCCCAAACCAGTCAATGCAGTCACATATGGCTTAATCAGAAGTTCTGTCAGTCAGTATGAGGTTTACAATATATACTTTGAAACTATATAGGCATATTGCAGTATGTCTGTCAAAAAGGATGGCTTCTCTAACTTGCACATTGTTTGTTTTTTCAATATTATTAACTCTTGTGTATACATGTATATGCCCCCCCCCTGCACACACACTTCTGAGAGTTCTGACCTTTATTTTTATTTTTTCAACAGAATTGACAATACAATACAACGAGAGTCAATTCCATAAATTCATGCAAATGAGATGGTCAGAAGCATGCTCCAATTTATTTTTCTGGAACATAAATCATACTGGCTTCAAAATGTGTCACAGTAATAGAATCTGAATAAATCATGACAAAGATTATTAAGGATTTAAAAATCACTAATGGATGTTCTGTAGGGGACATTTTGAATTTACCATGTATTTTTTGTATTTCTACATGAAATATCAGTATTATCTTTCTGAATACCACCATATGTATATATAATCTACTACTTTAATCTTTAACAACAACCTTTACCATAGTCAAAGGTAGCACTGAAAAAATGATAAGTCTGTAGGGGACATTTTTTGAGGCAAATGCATCTGCATGGTTTTGGATTGACACACTGCTTCACGTATCAAATTTAACTGAAAGGACTCTATATTATTTTAGCTTTATAGATTCAAAATATGCTCCTTGACTATAAATTGTGGAACTAATAACATACACAAGCTGTTGTTTTTATACCCTTGTTCTGTAGGGGACAATTTTAGGGACAAATTTAAGAATATCAACTTTTAAGTACTTGTCTTGAACTAATAAAGGGATATGAATGATTTTTGACATTCTAAAATTTGGGAATATACACAATAAAACCAACACTAATTTATATGAAAAATCCCCATGGATTTAGTGTAGCAACATGCTGAACTTTTAATCTTTTATATTGAGACTGTGTTTTTGTCCCGAAAAATGGACATATTTATGTATCCTAGAGTCATGGGTTTTGACGCACTTAAGCACTATTTTATCACTTATGAAGTATACATGTAAAGACGGGTTAAGTTGCACTGTGTATGTTACTAATTAACACATAGTTCATCAGTTCATGCTCTTATTTTCTTTCTGTATTGACCATACTCCTGATAATTTCAAAAGGAAACAGACCCCTGCGGTGCACACTATTTTTTTGAGAGTCATATGAAATGATGCATGTATGTTTATTCCATTTTTCTTACAACTTAGTCATAAAATCTTGAAAACGAGGCCATGTATAAGGTGAGAAGGCACCTTATGTATGTTAGAACTCAACAAAATAGAAGAATTACTTGTTGTCGGATATATGATCATACTTTAAAAATCAGACCTGATATTCTGAAAATGGCGGCCATTTTGTTTTTTTAGTTTTTGGGGTGGGGCACTAGAAGTGGATATTCCTCTCATTTACTTTAAGAAACGCATCCAAATTGTGGATGAAAATGTTCATTAGACAGCATGCAGTAACAATAAAAACTAATTTGTTCAATTTATTAATATCACTTATGTTAACGAGTTGGGGGAAAATATGCTAACATATTTTGTCACTTTCAAGTTTCTTAATAAATTCATATAAGGCATAGCACCATATCAAATGTAATTATTTTTTGTAAAGCATTAAAGCAATCATATGATTTGAAGTTGAATCACAAGAGCAGATGCCAATGTAGCAGGGAAATAAAATATTTTAAAACTGGAATAAAATTTGTCTATCAAAAATCTTGTTTTTTAATTGACAAAAAAGTACCTTAAGAATTTTGGTAAAAAACATGACCAGTGTAAGTAAAAGGGGCCGTAATAATCAAAGAAAATCAGAATTTTTACATTTGGCCGCCTAGATGTATTCTTCTAATGCCATTCTACCTCAGCAATGCTAGGATATTGTAAATTAAATAATGTAGCTTCATATATTTGAAGAAAATGAAAGGTGCGTCAAAATAGATGTGCGTCAAAATATATTACTGGAGGACGGTATGACTAATCGGAGTAATCAAGTTGATTTCGCGAAATCAACTTTTTATTTCGAAATCAGCCTATAAAACCGGTTTTCGGGAGCAAGTGCATAATTTCTTTCTATCATATGATTCAATATGTATTTTTGTAGTAGTATGCGAAAATTCATGCAAAAATATTAAATTTTAGGGTTTATTTTGTGTATTGTTTCACTTGGGGTACAGATCTTTTTAACTCCGTACTATCGTGGTATCAAATTTCTTTGCCGAAATCAGCCTATAATACCCATTTAAAAGAAAGAAAATGATTTTTTTCTTTACAATACGATTAAACTTATGCTTTTACATTAGCATGCAAAAATTAACGCAAAAATATTAAAATGAAAGCTTGATTTTGTCCAATATATCCCTTCTGGTACCAATAGAACTCCGTAAAATCACGGTATCAATGTCTTCGCCGAAATCAGGCTATAAAAACTAAGTTTTTGTTGTAAACTGATACTTTGCTTTAATATGCGAATTGATGTGTATGTATTTAGTATTTTAACAATTATCAATAATATAATATTAAGTTTGGGGTTGATTTTGTCCTATGTAAATTTCCCTTCAGATACCGATATTACCTTGTAATATGCCTAATGCGAAATCAATAGTTCTTTTAAGAAGATGGACTTATCAAAACAACTATTTTTGGTGATGGGTTTCATTATTACTTTACCGTATATCTAAATGCCTATGTTTCCCAATTTCCATGGAAATTGGAATTCTTTTGGACCAATTTTTCGATGATGGAGAGAAGTTAAGCCTAAAATCCGTTTCCGCAAAATCATCACGTTTCTCTGAAGAAATTAGGCTATCAATACCAATTTTAGCGACATAAACACAATTCATTTTACATAAGTCTATATTTGTGTGCCCAAAATTTTATTATCAAATATTAGAATTAAAGGGTGACACTATCAACAAGAATTTTCTTATGAGTCAGTAAACCGCGACGAAATCAGAGTATTAAAAAAAGTTGCGAGCATCGGTAAAATGCCATTCTCCGTAATGAATTTAAATACTTTATTTTTTGTAGAACATTTCTGTAGAATAATGGATTTCGGCAAAAGGACCCATTTGCAACATTTTCTATGATCAAATGTGTTTGTTTTTTTCCGTGCTCCTTGAAACTGAGTATAAAATTTTAAATTTTATTATGACGTTACTGAATGGATGAATGAATGAACGAATGAAAAGACGGATGGATGGATGGATGGACGGACGGATGGATGCATTGAATTGTTCGCGGCGGTAAGACATTAAAGACAACCGATAATCCATTGATCCTTGATTAGTCAATATTTACTACCGACTTGGTCACCAGGTGTGATGACAATTATCTTCTTTAATTGTTAATAGGTGTGAATTGCCACCGTTAACGGTAAACGGTTTAAATGAACACAGAATACCCAACCTCTGATCTCTAATTAAAGAACCCTTTCTTTGATTTCCAATTTGAACTTTAAAGGAGACACCGATTTTGACTGCGTATAAAACATAATGATGTGTTTTCTCCCGATTTTTATAGGTGTCAAGTGTACACATTTTGTAACATGAATATAATTATGGCACATTGAACTCACTTTATTGGAATGTGCATATATGTATTGTCATATGTACGGTATATTATATATATGTCACTCATGAGCATGTTTTGCTTAATGTGAATAAAGTATTTCTTCTTTCAACATAATCTCTCTTATGGTCTGACCTGATCTGGAATCAAACTGTTTGGAAAGGTTACTAGATAATGACACAATAAGCATCTACATTTGTGTAAGTTTTCAGGAGTATTCCGAATTCAGGACTTTGAGGCTGACTTTCCTTCCTTAGAAAGTCAGCCTCTGAGTGCTGAATTAGGGAGATTTAATATATCTACGTATAACGATATTACCCCATCCCCCTAACCCCTGGGACTCAGATCAGTCTGCGCATCTGCATTGACGTAAGTTTTCAGGCATACTCCTGAATTTAGGACTTTGAGGCTGACTTTCCCGAGAGTGTCAGTCTTTGAATGCTGAATTAGGGAGATGTTAATAGAGTTTGCTTATTTATCTGCGTATAACGATATTACCCAATGATTAGACAGAACAGTAGTCACACTGATTTGACAGAACAGTAATCATTCACGGTATGGCACAATGATTTGACAGAACAGTAGTCATTCACGGTATGGCACAATGATTTGACAGAACAGTAGTCATTCACGGTATGGCAAGTTTCCCAATTTAAATGCGACTTAAAATAAAAAAAAAATAAAAATAAAAAGCAAATAATAAAAAAAATCTATACTCACATTTTTTACTTCAGGATTTTTTAAAAATACATACACACCAGGGAGGCACAGTTTAACACCTTTTTAAATTAGCAAATTTAAACGGCGCGTGTCTCGCTGTATATTGTAGAGCACGCGCCATCATAATTGAGATAAGTGTAAACACATGCCAAGCTAAGGTAGAACCTAATCTACAGAACCCCTATATCTAAAAGGAGATTGTCCGTCTGTGACGCAGATGTCATATAAGTACATTGTACGTCGGTAAGGGGGTTTTTCGGATCCTACCGGGTGTACAACACACCGACGTTTTAAAATAAGTTTTTGCGCGCTAAAAAGAAATTTCTCATCGATTATAAATGTGATGTGTGTGCTAAAGAGAATCTTCTCACTGAGACGGTTCTTTTGAGTACCCATAACCTGTGTTGTTTACGAAAATTAATGATCAACTATAACTATGCACTATTAACTATAGAACGTCAGTAAGGGGAATCGCCTGATTCCACCGGGTGTACAACACACTGCGGAGGTACCATACAGCATCACATGTCAGTAAGGGGGGGGGTAGGGTCTTCGGATCCTACCGGATGTACAACACGGTAATGTAGTTTACAACAGATATATTCTGCTAGCTGGGTACATAAAGGCAACGACCATACCCCCCCCCCCCAAGTATTGATCATCTCCAAACCCCGTGGAGACAACAAGGATACTTTGTATTAAACAGCGGTTTTGAAATTATAATATATACAGCTAAACCTGGTTAATTCCAATTTGAATTATCGAGTTTTTGCTGTATTGTTTATACATACTAATGTCAATTCAAGTCATACGTTTATTGTATTTCTAATATTGAATAGCTGGGAAACAGATTTACAAAAGTCAATAGACTTTCTTCTGAATCCCTTTTTTGTATTTCGTAATGATCTGTATGTGAACTTATTGCATTATATGTACACATGTTGTTATACAAAAATGAAATAAAAGTTTAAACTAACAGATATATTAATTGAGCCTGGCAGTGCATGAGATTTCCAACAATGTGGTATGTACGACCAGCAAAGCCTCAGATCAGCCTGCGCATACGCGCAGTCTAGTCAGCGCATTTGCTAGTCGCTAGGGTATTCTATGATTGTTAAGCTACTGAATGAACACCATTTGGAGTGTCTAAGCTTAAAAGGAGGCTGCAGAGGCTCGCTGAGTCCACACATGTCAAAATGTCACATTGTTGGAAATCTCATGCACTGACTCTTATATCAGTAAGGGGAGTCTTCGGATTCCACCAGGTGTACACACGCTGATGTAAAAAATCAACCGCAGAGAGCCGGAACTCCAACTGCATGCCACAAGAAGATTTGAACAACACCCCGATCGCAAATATGGGAAACTGTTTTAACTGAATGAATACAGTTGCTCTTATTTGTACTTATGGGGCTGTTTGTTAAACGCGGCAAGAAAGCGATTTTCAGAAGGGATATACGAGGATGTATGTTCCAGATATTCGGCAAATGTATGTAAGAAATTGTATTTAGCCTATACGGATTGGTATGGTAAGTATTTTTTCTCGTATAAATTAATACTCTACTTTAGCTATAAACACTTAGTTGATGAGGGAGAAGAGAGGATCCAAATACCACTTATAGTGGGCCACCATCGGCGCACTTAAATGGCGTTTCACTGGCGGGCCGATGTTGGCCCAACATTGAATGCTAGTTTGGTACATTTGTAGCTTCGTGATTTTTCACGGTAAACCCAATTTTTTTATTAGTTTCCAGGGGGGGTCCCCTCTGAATCCGCTCATGATTTTAAGGGCTGATTTCATATTTTAAAAAGGTAGATTCCGTTGCAATACGGACTTAGAACTATCCGTCAATTATTCTTCAAAATCATCCGACAATTTCAATACTTATCCATAAAACACACTAGGTATAGACGGGACATTTAATCAAATGTAAAAATTATAATATTGATTTACACAATTGTTTTGGTTTTATAGGACAATTTCTTCACAAATCGGTTGATTTCGAGGGAATAGAAATTATATATATCTGTCAATCATTCGACAAAATCAACCCCCAAAATTATTTTTCTTGCATGATTTACTATTGTATAAATATATATTTAATCGTATGGTAAAGAATACGAATCAATTTACACCAAAAATATAGCCTTTAAAGCTTGATTTCGGCGGAGATTTCCGCAAAGAAATTTGCTACCGCGGTATTACGGAGTACATTTTTACCCCAAGCAAAATATGACAAAATCAAGCCTCAACTTTATTTTTGCGGGATTTTTTTTGCATACTCCTGCAAAAACACATATTTAATCATATGTAAAGGACAGTATCATTTTTTAACAATAAATTGGGTTTTATAGCCTGATTTTGGCCAAAAAGTTAGATACCACGATAATACGGAGTAATACATCTGTACCCCAAGCGAAATAATAGACAAAATCAACCCTAAAATTTAATATTTTTGCATGAATTTTCGCATACTACTACAAAAATACATATTGAATCATACGATAGAAAGAAATTATGCACTTGCCCCCAAAAACCGGTTTTATAGGCTGATTTCGAAATAAAAAGTTGATTTCGCGAAATCAACTTGATTACTCCGATTAGTCATACCCCTGGAGGATACTGTGAATGAACCACTGGGCATATCCACACTAAATTTTCCATACAAGCTGTTGGTATCAAGAGGCACTTTTAGCCACCAAGTAGTTTGTTTGAAATTAACAACAAAAGAAAATATAGAGCCCTTAATGCTCAATTTTGTTTTCTCTAATTTTAATGAAAGTGCCCAACGGGTATAAACCAAGTTTTCTCTCAGAAATTTAGAATAAATCTACTCACGGCAAATATCCAAATGAATTTTCTAAATCTGTATGAGTTGGGTGAAATATCAGCTGAATATCTACATTTTGCCGGGCCTCTGTCAGTCGCAATCACGGATTTTGTCAGAGCTCAGTGAGCAGCCATTTTGTTTTCGATCTGTTGTGCCAGACGTCTACTTTTCGTACACAAAGAGGCGCCGGGTACCAGACTAATGTTCACAGGCCTGTAGTTGTAAAAAGGGCAGTGATTGGCTGAAAAGGTGGGTGGAAGCTCAGCACAATATTTTTAAGTTATAAGGTGCTTCATGATTGGTCAATAATAAAACTACGGAAATATATTGTATTTATAAGACGGGTATATCTTTGCTGGGGTGTCAATCAAAACGTCCCCAGTCAAAACGACCCCTAGTCAAACGTCCCCGAATTGGTCAAAACGTCCCCAACACACGAAAATAAGATTGGTAAAACGTCCCCATAAAACTTCCACATTTTTAAAAGGTGAATTTTCGAAGAAATATGGGATTCTAACAAAGAAAAAGCTTGTTTCAGCGTCTGGTACTAATGTATGAAAGTTTGAAATGATGTTTTGATAGGGTATTTTAGGTTCATGCTGCAATAGATCAACGTTAAAGAATTATAGTTTTTCGCATGTTTTGTTGTCCGCTTTTCTTTTCCAACCATAAAAAATCAAACAAGTGCAAGGGCAATTAGTCATGGTAGACCCAACATCACTAGGACGACGTGAACTGACATAAAACACAAGTATATCATGTATATAAACATACATATTTTTTTAAATTTCACTTTTTTATCTGATACATATTTTTAGCCCATGACCCGCCCACTTCCTTTTGTTTTCAGCCAATCAGTAGCAAGAAAAGGACCATATTCAGCGTGGTATATTTTCCATACCCCACACTTTTGTGAGACTCATTCCCATAACTTGATGAGAGGAAATTGCTGTCCAAAATGTTGATTTCACCAAATTTAGTTTTATTTTAAGAACCCTAAATAAAACTGTGAGAAGAATATTGACACAAAATGATGTAAATTTCAAATGTTAGCTGTTTCACAGAAAAGATGCGACGGCAGAAAACACTGACCAGGCTGCACATTGAAGCCTGGTCAGAAATTACACTGCTTGCCCCAAAATGCTTTTGATAAAGACAGCATGACCAAACGACACATGAATATACATGCTGATCTGAGTGTCTTCACTGTTTGAGAATCAGGGTAGAATGCACAAACAGTAGGGACTGATCAGCCTATACATCTGTAACGCGTGATCAATGAAATGCTTCCCAGATAATTTTGGAAAAAAATCTCACAAAAATGCTGCTAATAAAATCCAATTGTCCCATGTGAACGCATCAAGGGCTAAAAAGAAATGAGAGACTCCTAAACGAAATGCAACAAAATGCTTCATACTGTGTACATTTCAGGATGTGAAACCAACACAGGAAACAGCTGGTACAGGGCTAAATAGGTTATACAATGTTTTGTGTTTGTTATGAAATATAAGCTCCGCTCCCTCGTATATATTCCATAACCAACACAAAACACTGAATAACCTATACATAACAATATATGTATATTTACTCATAACAGGAGGGTAGGCCTATAATGCAAGAAAACCTGACTTATTTCCATGTGAACAGACCAGGCTGCGCATTCATGCAGTCTGATCCTCGCCGTTGTTATTCGCTCAATAGGAAGTATTCCTATTGAAAAACTACAAACTGATGCCCGTGTGGGCATGATGAAAATGGTGGTTCGCGAGACGGAAGCGCGTAAAGCTTCGGGGCGGCGGACTTCCACACCCCGATAACTCGGTATCGAAACATTGTTGCGGGCGGGTGCGCATGGCAATACCTGCGCCTCTGTGGGCCCTATCCGCGTGCAAAATCTAAAAGCGGTCAGAGCCTTAGAAAGCGCGTACAACCGCTATCCCCATTTGCCTTGGGCCCTATGGGAAAACAGGAAATATCATAATTGCGGTCCGGGGCGCGCGCGCACAATGATAATTTTCACACCCGAGTAAGCTCTTTTATAGGTCAACATTTTGGAAAAAAAATTGGCTTGCTGCCCACAGCAGGAGCTGAGAACCATGCATTCGGAGGTTTTCACACCCCACCCACTAATGCCCTCAAAGTTTGAGAAAACGCGACCTTCGCGAAAAGCCCCGGAACCTATTGCAAAGTGATGAGCAGTGCCCAGGAGCACCTCTCAGTCATTTGCGCAAAATTCCTTCGGCTACAAGTGGCTCAAATAAGGGCGTGAAAATTGTGCCGAAAGCCCTTTCAGGGGCTATTGCTCGGCACTCGGGGGACGGAAAATTTTACGCAATGCCTCACAATGAAGCACTGGTCGGGGGCTAACTTCTGGCACCAGTTTCGAGCCCGTCCGTGAAAGTGACCCGCGCAAGTTTTAGGCCGGTTCGGCTACTGTGGCCTAATGGGGCCTAATGGGAAGATCTTCTAATGCTCATAACTTTTTAATTTCCCGACGGAACGCTTTGAAATTTTCACCATTTGTAGACGGCCTCCCGTACTACAAACTGATGCCCGTGTGGGCATGATGAAAATGGTGGTTCGCGAGACGGAAGCGCGTAAAGCTTCGGGGCGGCGGACTTCCACACCCCGATAACTCGGTATCGAAACATTGTTGCGGGTGGGTGCGCATGGCAATACCTGTGCCTCTGTGGGCCCTATCCGCGTGCAAAATCTAAAAGCGGTCAGAGCCTTAGAAAGCGCGTACAACCGCTATCCCCATTTGCCTTGGGCCCTATGGGAAAACAGGAAATATCATAATTGCGGTCCGGGGCGCGCGCGCACAATGATAATTTTCACACCCGAGTAAGCTCTTTTATAGGTCAACATTTTGGAAAAAAAATTGGCTTGCTGCCCACAGCAGGAGCTGAGAACCATGCATTCGGAGGTTTTCACACCCCACCCACTAATGCCCTCAAAGTTTGAGAAAACGCGACCTTCGCGAAAAGCCCCGGAACCTATTGCAAAGTGATGAGCAGTGCCCAGGAGCACCTCTCAGTCATTTGCGCAAAATTCCTTCGGCTACAAGTGGCTCAAATAAGGGCGTGAAAATTGTGCCGAAAGCCCTTTCAGGGGCTATTGCTCGGCACTCGGGGGACGGAAAATTTTACGCAATGCCTCACAATGAAGCACTGGTCGGGGGCTAACTTCTGGCACCAGTTTCGAGCCTGTCCGTGAAAGTGACCCGCGCAAGTTTTAGGCCGGTTCGGCTACTGTGGCCTAATGGGGCCTAATGGGAAGATCTTCTAATGCTCATAACTTTTTAATTTCCCGACGGAACGCTTTGAAATTTTCACCATTTGTAGACGGCCTCCCGTACTACAAACTGATGCCCGTGTGGGCATGATGAAAATGGTGGTTCGCGAGACGGAAGCGCGTAAAGCTTCGGGGCGGCGGACTTCCACACCCCGATAACTCGGTATCGAAACATTGTTGCGGGCGGGTGCGCATGGCAATACCTGCGCCTCTGTGGGCCCTATCCGCGTGCAAAATCTAAAAGCGGTCAGAGCCTTAGAAAGCGCATACAACCGCTATCCCCATTTGCCTTGGGCCCTATGGGAAAACAGGAAATATCATAATTGCGGTCCGGGGCGCGCGCGCACAATGATAATTTTCACACCCGAGTAAGCTCTTTTATAGGTCAACATTTTGGAAAAAAAATTGGCTTGCTGCCCACAGCAGGAGCTGAGAACCATGCATTCGGAGGTTTTCACACCCCACCCACTAATGCCCTCAAAGTTTGAGAAAACGCGACCTTCGCGAAAAGCCCCGGAACCTATTGCAAAGTGATGAGCAGTGCCCAGGAGCACCTCTCAGTCATTTGCGCAAAATTCCTTCGGCTACAAGTGGCTCAAATAAGGGCGTGAAAATTGTGCCGAAAGCCCTTTCAGGGGCTATTGCTCGGCACTCGGGGGACGGAAAATTTTACGCAATGCCTCACAATGAAGCACTGGTCGGGGGCTAACTTCTGGCACCAGTTTCGAGCCCGTCCGTGAAAGTGACCCGCGCAAGTTTTAGGCCGGTTCGGCTACTGTGGCCTAATGGGGCCTAATGGGAAGATCTTCTAATGCTCATAACTTTTTAATTTCCCGACGGAACGCTTTGAAATTTTCACCATTTGTAGACGGCCTCCCGTACTACAAACTGATGCCCGTGTGGGCATGATGAAAATGGTGGTTCGCGAGACGGAAGCGCGTAAAGCTTCGGGGCGGCGGACTTCCACACCCCGATAACTCGGTATCGAAACATTGTTGCGGGCGGGTGCGCATGGCAATACCTGCGCCTCTGTGGGCCCTATCCGCGTGCAAAATCTAAAAGCGGTCAGAGCCTTAGAAAGCGCGTACAACCGCTATCCCCATTTGCCTTGGGCCCTATGGGAAAACAGGAAATATCATAATTGCGGTCCGGGGCGCGCGCGCACAATGATAATTTTCACACCCGAGTAAGCTCTTTTATAGGTCAACATTTTGGAAAAAAAATTGGCTTGCTGCCCACAGCAGGAGCTGAGAACCATGCATTCGGAGGTTTTCACACCCCACCCACTAATGCCCTCAAAGTTTGAGAAAACGCGACCTTCGCGAAAAGCCCCGGAACCTATTGCAAAGTGATGAGCAGTGCCCAGGAGCACCTCTCAGTCATTTGCGCAAATTCCTTCGGCTACAAGTGGCTCAAATAAGGGCGTGAAAATTGTGCCGAAAGCCCTTTCAGGGGCTATTGCTCGGCACTCGGGGGACGGAAAATTTTACGCAATGCCTCACAATGAAGCACTGGTCGGGGGCTAACTTCTGGCACCAGTTTCGAGCCCGTCCGTGAAAGTGACCCGCGCAAGTTTTAGGCCGGTTCGGCTACTGTGGCCTAATGGGGCCTAATGGGAAGATCTTCTAATGCTCATAACTTTTTAATTTCCCGACGGAACGCTTTGAAATTTTCACCATTTGTAGACGGCCTCCCGTACTACAAACTGATGCCCGTGTGGGCATGATGAAAATGGTGGTTCGCGAGACGGAAGCGCGTAAAGCTTCGGGGCGGCGGACTTCCACACCCCGATAACTCGGTATCGAAACATTGTTGCGGGCGGGTGCGCATGGCAATACCTGCGCCTCTGTGGGCCCTATCCGCGTGCAAAATCTAAAAGCGGTCAGAGCCTTAGAAAGCGCGTACAACCGCTATCCCCATTTGCCTTGGGCCCTATGGGAAAACAGGAAATATCATAATTGCGGTCCGGGGCGCGCGCGCACAATGATAATTTTCACACCCGAGTAAGCTCTTTTATAGGTCAACATTTTGGAAAAAAAATTGGCTTGCTGCCCACAGCAGGAGCTGAGAACCATGCATTCGGAGGTTTTCACACCCCACCCACTAATGCCCTCAAAGTTTGAGAAAACGCGACCTTCGCGAAAAGCCCCGGAACCTATTGCAAAGTGATGAGCAGTGCCCAGGAGCACCTCTCAGTCATTTGCGCAAAATTCCTTCGGCTACAAGTGGCTCAAATAAGGGCGTGAAAATTGTGCCGAAAGCCCTTTCAGGGGCTATTGCTCGGCACTCGGGGGACGGAAAATTTTACGCAATGCCTCACAATGAAGCACTGGTCGGGGGCTAACTTCTGGCACCAGTTTCGAGCCCGTCCGTGAAAGTGACCCACGCAAGTTTTAGGCCGGTTCGGCTACTGTGGCCTAATGGGGCCTAATGGGAAGATCTTCTAATGCTCATAACTTTTTAATTTCCCGACGGAACGCTTTGAAATTTTCACCATTTGTAGACGGCCTCCCGTACTACAAACTGATGCCCGTGTGGGCATGATGAAAATGGTGGTTCGCGAGACGGAAGCGCGTAAAGCTTCGGGGCGGCGGACTTCCACACCCCGATAACTCGGTATCGAAACATTGTTGCGGGCGGGTGCGCATGGCAATACCTGCGCCTCTGTGGGCCCTATCCGCGTGCAAAATCTAAAAGCGGTCAGAGCCTTAGAAAGCGCGTACAACCGCTATCCCCATTTGCCTTGGGCCCTATGGGAAAACAGGAAATATCATAATTGCGGTCCGGGGCGCGCGCGCACAATGATAATTTTCACACCCGAGTAAGCTCTTTTATAGGTCAACATTTTAGAAAAAAAATTGGCTTGCTGCCCACAGCAGGAGCTGAGAACCATGCATTCGGAGGTTTTCACACCCCACCCACTAATGCCCTCAAAGTTTGAGAAAACGCGACCTTCGCGAAAAGCCCCGGAACCTATTGCAAAGTGATGAGCAGTGCCCAGGAGCACCTCTCAGTCATTTGCGCAAAATTCCTTCGGCTACAAGTGGCTCAAATAAGGGCGTGAAAATTGTGCCGAAAGCCCTTTCAGGGGCTATTGCTCGGCACTCGGGGGACGGAAAATTTTACGCAATGCCTCACAATGAAGCACTGGTCGGGGGCTAACTTCTGGCACCAGTTTCGAGCCCGTCCGTGAAAGTGACCCGCGCAAGTTTTAGGCCGGTTCGGCTACTGTGGCCTAATGGGGCCTAATGGGAAGATCTTCTAATGCTCATAACTTTTTAATTTCCCGACGGAACGCTTTGAAATTTTCACCATTTGTAGACGGCCTCCCGTACTACAAACTGATGCCCGTGTGGGCATGATGAAAATGGTGGTTCGCGAGACAGAAGCGCGTAAAGCTTCGGGGCGGCGGACTTCCACACCCCGATAACTCGGTATCGAAACATTGTTGCGGGCTGGTGCGCATGGCAATACCTGCGCCTCTGTGGGCCCTATCTGCGTGCAAAATCTAAAAGCGGTCAGAGCCTTAGAAAGCGCGTACAACCGCTATCCCCATTTGCCTTGGGCCCTATGGGAAAACAGGAAATATCATAATTGCGGTCCGGGGCGCGCGCGCACAATGATAATTTTCACACCCGAGTAAGCTCTTTTATAGGTCAACATTTTGGAAAAAAAATTGGCTTGCTGCCCACAGCAGGAGCTGAGAACCATGCATTCGGAGGTTTTCACACCCCACCCACTAATGCCCTCAAAGTTTGAGAAAACGCGACCTTCGCGAAAAGCCCCGGAACCTATTGCAAAGTGATGAGCAGTGCCCAGGAGCACCTCTCAGTCATTTGCGCAAAATTCCTTCGGCTACAAGTGGCTCAAATAAGGGCGTGAAAATTGTGCCGAAAGCCCTTTCAGGGGCTATTGCTCGGCACTCGGGGGACGGAAAATTTTACGCAATGCCTCACAATGAAGCACTGGTCGGGGGCTAACTTCTGGCACCAGTTTCGAGCCCGTCCGTGAAAGTGACCCGCGCAAGTTTTAGGCCGGTTCGGCTACTGTGGCCTAATGGGGCCTAATGGGAAGATCTTCTAATGCTCATAACTTTTTAATTTCCCGACGGAACGCTTTGAAATTTTCACCATTTGTAGACGGCCTCCCGTACTACAAACTGATGCCCGTGTGGGCATGATGAAAATGGTGGTTCGCGAGACGGAAGCGCGTAAAGCTTCGGGGCGGCGGACTTCCACACCCCGATAACTCGGTATCGAAACATTGTTGCGGGCGGGTGCGCATGGCAATACCTGCGCCTCTGTGGGCCCTATCCGCGTGCAAAATCTAAAAGCGGTCAGAGCCTTAGAAAGCGCGTACAACCGCTATCCCCATTTGCCTTGGGCCCTATGGGAAAACAGGAAATATCATAATTGCGGTCCGGGGCGCGCGCGCACAATGATAATTTTCACACCCGAGTAAGCTCTTTTATAGGTCAACATTTTGGAAAAAAAATTGGCTTGCTGCCCACAGCAGGAGCTGAGAACCATGCATTCGGAGGTTTTCACACCCCACCCACTAATGCCCTCAAAGTTTGAGAAAACGCGACCTTCGCGAAAAGCCCCGGAACCTATTGCAAAGTGATGAGCACTGCCCAGGAGCACCTCTCAGTCATTTGCGCAAAATTCCTTCGGCTACAAGTGGCTCAAATAAGGGCGTGAAAATTGTGCCGAAAGCCCTTTCAGGGGCTATTGCTCGGCACTCGGGGGACGGAAAATTTTACGCAATGCCTCACAATGAAGCACTGGTCGGGGGCTAACTTCTGGCACCAGTTTCGAGCCCGTCCGTGAAAGTGACCCGCGCAAGTTTTAGGCCGGTTCGGCTACTGTGGCCTAATGGGGCCTAATGGGAAGATCTTCTAATGCTCATAAATTTTAATTTCCCGACGGAACGCTTTGAAATTTTCACCATTTGTAGACGGCCTCCCGTACTACAAACTGATGCCCGTGTGGGCATGATGAAAATGGTGGTTCGCGAGACGGAAGCGCGTAAAGCTTCGGGGCGGCGGACTTCCACACCCCGATAACTCGGTATCGAAACATTGTTGCGGGCGGGTGCGCATGGCAATACCTGCGCCATTGTGGGCCCTATCCGCGTGCAAAATCTAAAAGCGGTCAGAGCCTTAGAAAGCGCGTACAACCGCTATCCCCATTTGCCTTGGGCCCTATGGGAAAACAGGAAATATCATAATTGCGGTCCGGGGCGCGCGCGCACAATGATAATTTTCACACCCGAGTAAGCTCTTTTATAGGTCAACATTTTGGAAAAAAAATTGGCTTGCTGCCCACAGCAGGAGCTGAGAACCATGCATTCGGAGGTTTTCACACCCCACCCACTAATGCCCTCAAAGTTTGAGAAAACGCGACCTTCGCGAAAAGCCCCGGAACCTATTGCAAAGTGATGAGCAGTGCCCAGGAGCACCTCTCAGTCATTTGCGCAAAATTCCTTCGGCTACAAGTGGCTCAAATAAGGGCGTGAAAATTGTGCCGAAAGCCCTTTCAGGGGCTATTGCTCGGCACTCGGGGGACGGAAAATTTTACGCAATGCCTCACAATGAAGCACTGGTCGGGGGCTAACTTCTGGCACCAGTTTCGAGCCCGTCCGTGAAAGTGACCCGCGCAAGTTTTAGGCCGGTTCGGCTACTGTGGCCTAATGGGGCCTAATGGGAAGATCTTCTAATGCTCATAACTTTTTAATTTCCCGACGGAACGCTTTGAAATTTTCACCATTTGTAGACGGCCTCCCGTACTACAAACTGATGCCCGTGTGGGCATGATGAAAATGGTGGTTCGCGAGACGGAAGCGCGTAAAGCTTCGGGGCGGCGGACTTCCACACCCCGATAACTCGGTATCGAAACATTGTTGCGGGCGGGTGCGCATGGCAATACCTGCGCCTCTGTGGGCCCTATCCGCGTGCAAAATCTAAAAGCGGTCAGAGCCTTAGAAAGCGCGTACAACCGCTATCCCCATTTGCCTTGGGCCCTATGGGAAAACAGGAAATATCATAATTGCGGTCCGGGGCGCGCGCGCACAATGATAATTTTCACACCCGAGTAAGCTCTTTTATAGGTCAACATTTTGGAAAAAAAATTGGCTTGCTGCCCACAGCAGGAGCTGAGAACCATGCATTCGGAGGTTTTCACACCCCACCCACTAATGCCCTCAAAGTTTGAGAAAACGCGACCTTCGCGAAAAGCCCCGGAACCTATTGCAAAGTGATGAGCAGTGCCCAGGAGCACCTCTCAGTCATTTGCGCAAAATTCCTTCGGCTACAAGTGGCTCAAATAAGGGCGTGAAAATTGTGCCGAAAGCCCTTTCAGGGGCTATTGCTCGGCACTCGGGGGACGGAAAATTTTACGCAATGCCTCACAATGAAGCACTGGTCGGGGGCTAACTTCTGGCACCAGTTTCGAGCCCGTCCGTGAAAGTGACCCGCGCAAGTTTTAGGCCGGTTCGGCTACTGTGGCCTAATGGGGCCTAATGGGAAGATCTTCTAATGCTCATAACTTTTTAATTTCCCGACGGAACGCTTTGAAATTTTCACCATTTGTAGACGGCCTCCCGTACTACAAACTGATGCCCGTGTGGGCATGATGAAAATGGTGGTTCGCGAGACGGAAGCGCGTAAAGCTTCGGGGCGGCGGACTTCCACACCCCGATAACTCGGTATCGAAACATTGTTGCGGGCGGGTGCGCATGGCAATACCTGCGCCTCTGTGGGCCCTATCCGCGTGCAAAATCTAAAAGCGGTCAGAGCCTTAGAAAGCGCGTACAACCGCTATCCCCATTTGCCTTGGGCCCTATGGGAAAACAGGAAATATCATAATTGCGGTCCGGGGCGCGCGCGCACAATGATAATTTTCACACCCGAGTAAGCTCTTTTATAGGTCAACATTTTGGAAAAAAAATTGGCTTGCTGCCCACAGCAGGAGCTGAGAACCATGCATTCGGAGGTTTTCACACCCCACCCACTAATGCCCTCAAAGTTTGAGAAAACGCGACCTTCGCGAAAAGCCCCGGAACCTATTGCAAAGTGATGAGCAGTGCCCAGGAGCACCTCTCAGTCATTTGCGCAAAATTCCTTCGGCTACAAGTGGCTCAAATAAGGGCGTGAAAATTGTGCCGAAAGCCCTTTCAGGGGCTATTGCTCGGCACTCGGGGGACGGAAAATTTTACGCAATGCCTCACAATGAAGCACTGGTCGGGGGCTAACTTCTGGCACCAGTTTCGAGCCCGTCCGTGAAAGTGACCCGCGCAAGTTTTAGGCCGGTTCGGCTACTGTGGCCTAATGGGGCCTAATGGGAAGATCTTCTAATGCTCATAACTTTTTAATTTCCCGACGGAACGCTTTGAAATTTTCACCATTTGTAGACGGCCTCCCGTACTACAAACTGATGCCCGTGTGGGCATGATGAAAATGGTGGTTCGCGAGACAGAAGCGCGTAAAGCTTCGGGGCGGCGGACTTCCACACCCCGATAACTCGGTATCGAAACATTGTTGTGGGCGGGTGCGCATGGCAATACCTGCGCCTCTGTGGGCCCTATCCGCGTGCAAAATCTAAAAGCGGTCAGAGCCTTAGAAAGCGCGTACAACCGCTATCCCCATTTGCCTTGGGCCCTATGGGAAAACAGGAAATATCATAATTGCGGTCCGGGGCGCGCGCGCACAATGATAATTTTCACACCCGAGTAAGCTCTTTTATAGGTCAACATTTTGGAAAAAAAATTGGCTTGCTGCCCACAGCAGGAGCTGAGAACCATGCATTCGGAGGTTTTCACACCCCACCCACTAATGCCCTCAAAGTTTGAGAAAACGCGACCTTCGCGAAAAGCCCCGGAACCTATTGCAAAGTGATAAGCAGTGCCCAGGAGCACCTCTCAGTCATTTGCGCAAAATTCCTTCGGCTACAAGTGGCTCAAATAAGGGCGTGAAAATTGTGCCGAAAGCCCTTTCAGGGGCTATTGCTCGGCACTCGGGGGACGGAAAATTTTACGCAATGCCTCACAATGAAGCACTGGTTGGGGGCTAACTTCTGGCACCAGTTTCGAGCCCGTCCGTGAAAGTGACCCGCGCAAGTTTTAGGCCGGTTCGGCTACTGTGGCCTAATGGGGCCTAATGGGAAGATCTTCTAATGCTCATAACTTTTTAATTTCCCGACGGAACGCTTTGAAATTTTCACCATTTGTAGACGGCCTCCCGTACTACAAACTGATGCCCGTGTGGGCATGATGAAAATGGTGGTTCGCGAGACGGAAGCGCGTAAAGCTTCGGGGCGGCGGACTTCCACACCCCGATAACTCGGTATCGAAACATTGTTGCGGGCGGGTGCGCATGGCAATACCTGCGCCTCTGTGGGCCCTATCCGCGTGCAAAATCTAAAAGCGGTCAGAGCCTTAGAAAGCGCGTACAACCGCTATCCCCATTTGCCTTGGGCCCTATGGGAAAACAGGAAATATCATAATTGCGGTCCGGGGCGCGCGCGCACAATGATAATTTTCACACCCGAGTAAGCTCTTTTATAGGTCAACATTTTGGAAAAAAAATTGGCTTGCTGCCCACAGCAGGAGCTGAGAACCATGCATTCGGAGGTTTTCACACCCCACCCACTAATGCCCTCAAAGTTTGAGAAAACGCGACCTTCGCGAAAAGCCCCGGAACCTATTGCAAAGTGATGAGCAGTGCCCAGGAGCACCTCTCAGTCATTTGCGCAAAATTCCTTCGGCTACAAGTGGCTCAAATAAGGGCGTGAAAATTGTGCCGAAAGCCCTTTCAGGGGCTATTGCTCGGCACTCGGGGGACGGAAAATTTTACGCAATGCCTCACAATGAAGCACTGGTCGGGGGCTAACTTCTGGCACCAGTTTCGAGCCCGTCCGTGAAAGTGACCCGCGCAAGTTTTAGGCCGGTTCGGCTACTGTGGCCTAATGGGGCCTAATGGGAAGATCTTCTAATGCTCATAACTTTTTAATTTCCCGACGGAACGCTTTGAAATTTTCACCATTTGTAGACGGCCTCCCGTACTACAAACTGATGCCCGTGTGGGCATGATGAAAATGGTGGTTCGCGAGACGGAAGCGCGTAAAGCTTCGGGGCGGCGGACTTCCACACCCCGATAATTCGGTATCGAAACATTGTTGCGGGCGGGTGCGCATGGCAATACCTGCGCCTCTGTGGGCCCTATCCGCGTGCAAAATCTAAAAGCGGTCAGAGCCTTAGAAAGCGCGTACAACCGCTATCCCCATTTGCCTTGGGCCCTATGGGAAAACAGGAAATATCATAATTGCGGTCCGGGGCGCGCGCGCACAATGATAATTTTCACACCCGAGTAAGCTCTTTTATAGGTCAACATTTTGGAAAAAAAATTGGCTTGCTGCCCACAGCAGGAGCTGAGAACCATGCATTCGGAGGTTTTCACACCCCACCCACTAATGCCCTCAAAGTTTGAGAAAACGCGACCTTCGCGAAAAGCCCCGGAACCTATTGCAAAGTGATGAGCAGTGCCCAGGAGCACCTCTCAGTCATTTGCGCAAAATTCCTTCGGCTACAAGTGGCTCAAATAAGGGCGTGAAAATTGTGCCAAAAGCCCTTTCAGGGGCTATTGCTTGGCACTCGGGGGACGGAAAATTTTACGCAATGCCTCACAATGAAGCACTGGTCGGGGGCTAACTTCTGGCACCAGTTTCGAGCCCGTCCGTGAAAGTGACCCGCGCAAGTTTTAGGCCGGTTCGGCTACTGTGGCCTAATGGGGCCTAATGGGAAGATCTTCTAATGCTCATAACTTTTTAATTTCCCGACGGAACGCTTTGAAATTTTCACCATTTGTAGACGGCCTCCCGTACTACAAACTGATGCCCGTGTGGGCATGATAAAAATGGTGGTTCGCGAGACGGTAGCGCGTAAAGCTTCGGGGCGGCGGACTTCCACACCTCGATAACTCGGTATCGAAACATTGTTGCGGGCGGGTGCGCATGGCAATACCTGCGCCTCTGTGGGCCCTATCCGCGTGCAAAATCTAAAAGCGGTCAGAGCCTTAGAAAGCGCGTACAACCGCTATCCCCATTTGCCTTGGGCCCTATGGGAAAACAGGAAATATCATAATTGCGGTCCGGGGCGCGCGCGCACAATGATAATTTTCACACCCGAGTAAGCTCTTTTATAGGTCAACATTTTGGAAAAAAAATTGGCTTGCTGCCCACAGCAGGAGCTGAGAACCATGCATTCGGAGGTTTTCACACCCCACCCACTAATGCCCTCAAAGTTTGAGAAAACGCGACCTTCGCGAAAAGCCCCGGAACCTATTGCAAAGTGATGAGCAGTGCCCAGGAGCACCTCTCAGTCATTTGCGCAAAATTCCTTCGGCTACAAGTGGCTCAAATAAGGGCGTGAAAATTGTGCCAAAAGCCCTTTCAGGGGCTATTGCTTGGCACTCGGGGGACGGAAAATTTTACGCAATGCCTCACAATGAAGCACTGGTCGGGGGCTAACTTCTGGCACCAGTTTCGAGCCCGTCCGTGAAAGTGACCCGCGCAAGTTTTAGGCCGGTTCGGCTACTGTGGCCTAATGGGGCCTAATGGGAAGATCTTCTAATGCTCATAACTTTTTAATTTCCCGACGGAACGCTTTGAAATTTTCACCATTTGTAGACGGCCTCCCGTACTACAAACTGATGCCCGTGTGGGCATGATAAAAATGGTGGTTCGCGAGACGGAAGCGCGTAAAGCTTCGGGGCGGCGGACTTCCACACCTCGATAACTCGGTATCGAAACATTGTTGCGGGCGGGTGCGCATGGCAATACCTGCGCCTCTGTGGGCCCTATCCGCGTGCAAAATCTAAAAGCGGTCAGAGCCTTAGAAAGCGCGTACAACCGCTATCCCCATTTGCCTTGGGCCCTATGGGAAAACAGGAAATATCATAATTGCGGTCCGGGGCGCGCGCGCACAATGATAATTTTCACACCCGAGTAAGCTCTTTTATAGGTCAACATTTTGGAAAAAAAATTGGCTTGCTGCCCACAGCAGGAGCTGAGAACCATGCATTCGGAGGTTTTCACACCCCACCCACTAATGCCCTCAAAGTTTGAGAAAACGCGACCTTCGCGAAAAGCCCCGGAACCTATTGCAAAGTGATGAGCAGTGCCCAGGAGCACCTCTCAGTCATTTGCGCAAAATTCCTTCGGCTACAAGTGGCTCAAATAAGGGCGTGAAAATTGTGCCGAAAGCCCTTTCAGGGGCTATTGCTCGGCACTCGGGGGACGGAAAATTTTACGCAATGCCTCACAATGAAGCACTGGTCGGGGGCTAACTTCTGGCACCAGTTTCGAGCCCGTCCGTGAAAGTGACCCGCGCAAGTTTTAGGCCGGTTCGGCTACTGTGGCCTAATGGGGCCTAATGGGAAGATCTTCTAATGCTCATAACTTTTTAATTTCCCGACGGAACGCTTTGAAATTTTCACCATTTGTAGACGGCCTCCCGTACTACAAACTGATGCCCGTGTGGGCATGATGAAAATGGTGGTTCGCGAGACGGAAGCGCGTAAAGCTTCGGGGCGGCGGACTTCCACACCCCGATAACTCGGTATCGAAACATTGTTGCGGGCGGGTGCGCATAGCAATACCTGCGCCTCTGTGGGCCCTATCCGCGTGCAAAATCTAAAAGCGGTCAGAGCCTTAGAAAGCGCGTACAACCGCTATCCCCATTTGCCTTGGGCCCTATGGGAAAACAGGAAATATCATAATTGCGGTCCGGGGCGCGCGCGCACAATGATAATTTTCACACCCGAGTAAGCTCTTTTATAGGTCAACATTTTGGAAAAAAAATTGGCTTGCTGCCCACAGCAGGAGCTGAGAACCATGCATTCGGAGGTTTTCACACCCCACCCACTAATGCCCTCAAAGTTTGAGAAAACGCGACCTTCGCGAAAAGCCCCGGAACCTATTGCAAAGTGATGAGCAGTGCCCAGGAGCACCTCTCAGTCATTTGCGCAAAATTCCTTCGGCTACAAGTGGCTCAAATAAGGGCGTGAAAATTGTGCTGAAAGCCCTTTCAGGGGCTATTGCTCGGCACTCGGGGGACGGAAAATTTTACGCAATGCCTCACAATGAAGCTCTGGTCGGGGGCTAACTTCTGGCACCAGTTTCGAGCCCGTCCGTGAAAGTGACCCGCGCAAGTTTTAGGCCGGTTCGGCTACTGTGGCCTAATGGGGCCTAATGGGAAGATCTTCTAATGCTCATAACTTTTTAATTTCCCGACGGAACGCTTTGAAATTTTCACCATTTGTAGACGGCCTCCCGTACTACAAACTGATGCCCGTGTGGGCATGATGAAAATGGTGGTTGGCGAGACGGAAGCGCGTAAAGCTTCGGGGCCGCGGACTTCCACACCCCGATAACTCGGTATCGAAACATTGTTGCGGGCGGGTGCGCATGGCAATACCTGCGCCTCTGTGGGCCCTATCCGCGTGCAAAATCTAAAAGCGGTCAGAGCCTTAGAAAGCGCGTACAACCGCTATCCCCATTTGCCTTGGGCCCTATGGGAAAACAGGAAATATCATAATTGCGGTCCGGGGCGCGCGCGCACAATGATAATTTTCACACCCGAGTAAGCTCTTTTATAGGTCAACATTTTGGAAAAAAAATTGGCTTGCTGCCCACAGCAGGAGCTGAGAACCATGCATTCGGAGGTTTTCACACCCCACCCACTAATGCCCTCAAAGTTTGAGAAAACGCGACCTTCGCGAAAAGCCCCGGAACCTATTGCAAAGTGATGAGCAGTGCCCAGGAGCACCTCTCAGTCATTTGCGCAAAATTCCTTCGGCTACAAGTGGCTCAAATAAGGGCGTGAAAATTGTGCCGAAAGCCCTTTCAGGGGCTATTGCTCGGCACTCGGGGGACGGAAAATTTTACGCAATGCCTCACAATGAAGCACTGGTCGGGGGCTAACTTCTGGCACCAGTTTCGAGCCCGTCCGTGAAAGTGACCCGCGCAAGTTTTAGGCCGGTTCGGCTACTGTGGCCTAATGGGGCCTAATGGGAAGATCTTCTAATGCTCATAACTTTTTAATTTCCCGACGGAACGCTTTGAAATTTTCACCATTTGTAGACGGCCTCCCGTACTACAAACTGATGCCCGTGTGGGCATGATGAAAATGGTGGTTCGCGAGACGGAAGCGCGTAAAGCTTCGGGGCGGCGGACTTCCACACCCCGATAACTCGGTATCGAAACATTGTTGCGGGCGGGTGCGCATGGCAATACCTGCGCCTCTGTGGGCCCTATCCGCGTGCAAAATCTAAAAGCGGTCAGAGCCTTAGAAAGCGCGTACAACCGCTATCCCCATTTGCCTTGGGCCCTATGGGAAAACAGGAAATATCATAATTGCGGTCCGGGGCCACGCGCACAATGATAATTTTCACACCCGAGTAAGCTCTTTTATAGGTCAACATTTTGGAAAAAAAATTGGCTTGCTGCCCACAGCAGGAGCTGAGAACCATGCATTCGGAGGTTTTCACACCCCACCCACTAATGCCCTCAAAGTTTGAGAAAACGCGACCTTCGCGAAAAGCCCCGGAACCTATTGCAAAGTGATGAGCAGTGCCCAGGAGCACCTCTCAGTCATTTGCGCAAAATTCCTTCGGCTACAAGTGGCTCAAATAAGGGCGTGAAAATTGTGCCGAAAGCCCTTTCAGGGGCTATTGCTCGGCACTCGGGGGACGGAAAATTTTACGCAATGCCTCACAATGAAGCACTGGTCGGGGGCTAACTTCTGGCACCAGTTTCGAGCCCGTCCGTGAAAGTGACCCGCGCAAGTTTTAGGCCGGTTCGGCTACTGTGGCCTAATGGGGCCTAATGGGAAGATCTTCTAATGCTCATAACTTTTTAATTTCCCGACGGAACGCTTTGAAATTTTCACCATTTGTAGACGGCCTCCCGTACTACAAACTGATGCCCGTGTGGGCATGATGAAAATGGTGGTTCGCGAGACGGAAGCGCGTAAAGCTTCGGGGCGGCGGACTTCCACACCCCGATAACTCGGTATCGAAACATTGTTGCGGGCGGGTGCGCATGGCAATACCTGCGCCTCTGTGGGCCCTATCCGCGTGCAAAATCTAAAAGCGGTCAGAGCCTTAGAAAGCGCGTACAACCGCTATCCCCATTTGCCTTGGGCCCTATGGGAAAACAGGAAATATCATAATTGCGGTCCGGGGCGCGCGCGCACAATGATAATTTTCACACCCGAGTAAGCTCTTTTATAGGTCAACATTTTGGAAAAAAAATTGGCTTGCTGCCCACAGCAGGAGCTGAGAACCATGCATTCGGAGGTTTTCACACCCCACCCACTAATGCCCTCAAAGTTTGAGAAAACGCGACCTTCGCGAAAAGCCCCGGAACCTATTGCAAAGTGATGAGCAGTGCCCAGGAGCACCTCTCAGTCATTTGCGCAAAATTCCTTCGGCTACAAGTGGCTCAAATAAGGGCGTGAAAATTGTGCCGAAAGCCCTTTCAGGGGCTATTGCTCGGCACTCGGGGGACGGAAAATTTTACGCAATGCCTCACAATGAAGCACTGGTCGGGGGCTAACTTCTGGCACCAGTTTCGAGCCCGTCCGTGAAAGTGACCCGCGCAAGTTTTAGGCCGGTTCGGCTACTGTGGCCTAATGGGGCCTAATGGGAAGATCTTCTAATGCTCATAACTTTTTAATTTCCCGACGGAACGCTTTGAAATTTTCACCATTTGTAGACGGCCTCCCGTACTACAAACTGATGCCCGTGTGGGCATGATGAAAATGGTGGTTCGCGAGACGGAAGCGCGTAAAGCTTCGGGGCGGCGGACTTCCACACCCCGATAACTCGGTATCGAAACATTGTTGCGGGCGGGTGCGCATGGCAATACCTGCGCCTCTGTGGGCCCTATCCGCGTGCAAAATCTAAAAGCGGTCAGAGCCTTAGAAAGCGCGTACAACCGCTATCCCCATTTGCCTTGGGCCCTATGGGAAAACAGGAAATATCATAATTGCGGTCCGGGGCGCGCGCGCACAATGATAATTTTCACACCCGAGTAAGCTCTTTTATAGGTCAACATTTTGGAAAAAAAATTGGCTTGCTGCCCACAGCAGGAGCTGAGAACCATGCATTCGGAGGTTTTCACACCCCACCCACTAATGCCCTCAAAGTTTGAGAAAACGCGACCTTCGCGAAAAGCCCCGGAACCTATTGCAAAGTGATGAGCAGTGCCCAGGAGCACCTCTCAGTCATTTGCGCAAAATTCCTTCGGCTACAATTGGCTCAAATAAGGGCGTGAAAATTGTGCCGAAAGCCCTTTCAGGGGCTATTGCTCGGCACTCGGGGGACGAAAAATTTTACGCAATGCCTCACAATGAAGCACTGGTCGGGGGCTAACTTCTGGCACCAGTTTCGAGCCCGTCCGTGAAAGTGACCCGCGCAAGTTTTAGGCCGGTTCGGCTACTGTGGCCTAATGGGGCCTAATGGGAAGATCTTCTAATGCTCATAACTTTTTAATTTCCCGACGGAACGCTTTGAAATTTTCACCATTTGTAGACGGCCTCCCGTACTACAAACTGATGCCCGTGTGGGCATGATGAAAATGGTGGTTCGCGAGACGGAAGCGCGTAAAGCTTCGGGGCGGCGGACTTCCACACCCCGATAACTCGGTATCGAAACATTGTTGCGGGCGGGTGCGCATGGCAATACCTGCGCCTCTGTGGGCCCTATCCGCGTGCAAAATCTAAAAGCGGTCAGAGCCTTAGAAAGCGCGTACAACCGCTATCCCCATTTGCCTTGGGCCCTATGGGAAAACAGGAAATATCATAATTGCGGTCCGGGGCGCGCGCGCACAATGATAATTTTCACACCCGAGTAAGCTCTTTTATAGGTCAACATTTTGGAAAAAAAATTGGCTTGCTGCCCACAGCAGGAGCTGAGAACCATGCATTCGGAGGTTTTCACACCCCACCCACTAATGCCCTCAAAGTTTGAGAAAACGCGACCTTCGCGAAAAGCCCCGGAACCTATTGCAAAGTGATGAGCAGTGCCCAGGAGCACCTCTCAGTCATTTGCGCAAAATTCCTTCGGCTACAAGTGGCTCAAATAAGGGCGTGAAAATTGTGCCGAAAGCCCTTTCAGGGGCTATTGCTCGGCACTCGGGGGACGGAAAATTTTACGCAATGCCTCACAATGAAGCACTGGTCGGGGGCTAACTTCTGGCACCAGTTTCGAGCCCGTCCGTGAAAGTGACCCGCGCAAGTTTTAGGCTGGTTCGGCTACTGTGGCCTAATGGGGCCTAATGGGAAGATCTTCTAATGCTCATAACTTTTTAATTTCCCGACGGAACGCTTTGAAATTTTCACCATTTGTAGACGGCCTCCCGTACTACAAACTGATGCCCGTGTGGGCATGATGAAAATGGTGGTTCGCGAGACGGAAGCGCGTAAAGCTTCGGGGCGGCGGACTTCCACACCCCGATAACTCGGTATCGAAACATTGTTGCGGGCGGGTGCGCATGGCAATACCTGCGCCTCTGTGGGCCCTATCCGCGTGCAAAATCTAAAAGCGGTCAGAGCCTTAGAAAGCGCGTACAACCGCTATCCCCATTTGCCTTGGGCCCTATGGGAAAACAGGAAATATCATAATTGCGGTCCGGGGCGCGCGCGCACAATGATAATTTTCACACCCGAGTAAGCTCTTTTATAGGTCAACATTTTGGAAAAAAAATTGGCTTGCTGCCCACAGCAGGAGCTGAGAACCATGCATTCGGAGGTTTTCACACCCCACCCACTAATGCCCTCAAAGTTTGAGAAAACGCGACCTTCGCGAAAAGCCCCGGAACCTATTGCAAAGTGATGAGCAGTGCCCAGGAGCACCTCTCAGTCATTTGCGCAAAATTCCTTCGGCTAAAAGTGGCTCAAATAAGGGCGTGAAAATTGTGCCGAAAGCCCTTTCAGGGGCTATTGCTCGGCACTCGGGGGACGGAAAATTTTACGCAATGCCTCACAATGAAGCACTGGTCGGGGGCTAACTTCTGGCACCAGTTTCGAGCCCTTCCGTGAAAGTGACCCGCGCAAGTTTTAGGCCGGTTCGGCTACTGTGGCCTAATGGGGCCTAATGGGAAGATCTTCTAATGCTCATAACTTTTTAATTTCCCGACGGAACGCTTTGAAATTTTCACCATTTGTAGACGGCCTCCCGTACTACAAACTGATGCCCGTGTGGGCATGATGAAAATGGTGGTTCGCGAGACGGAAGCGCGTAAAGCTTCGGGGCGGCAGACTTCCACACCCCGATAACTCGGTATCGAAACATTGTTGCGGGCGGGTGCGCATGGCAATACCTGCGCCTCTGTGGGCCCTATCCGCGTGCAAAATCTAAAAGCGGTCAGAGCCTTAGAAAGCGCGTACAACCGCTATCCCCATTTGCCTTGGGCCCTATGGGAAAACAGGAAATATCATAATTGCGGTCCGGGGCGCGCGCGCACAATGATAATTTTCACACCCGAGTAAGCTCTTTTATAGGTCAACATTTTGGAAAAAAAATTGGCTTGCTGCCCACAGCAGGAGCTGAGAACCATGCATTCGGAGGTTTTCACACCCCACCCACTAATGCCCTCAAAGTTTGAGAAAACGCGACCTTCGCGAAAAGCCCCGGAACCTATTGCAAAGTGATGAGCAGTGCCCAGGAGCACCTCTCAGTCATTTGCGCAAAATTCCTTCGGCTACAAGTGGCTCAAATAAGGGCGTGAAAATTGTGCCGAAAGCCCTTTCAGGGGCTATTGCTCGGCACTCGGGGGACGGAAAATTTTACGCAATGCCTCACAATGAAGCACTGGTCGGGGGCTAACTTCTGGCACCAGTTTCGAGCCCGTCCGTGAAAGTGACCCGCGCAAGTTTTAGGCCGGTTCGGCTACTGTGGCCTAATGGGGCCTAATGGGAAGATCTTCTAATGCTCATAACTTTTTAATTTCCCGACGGAACGCTTTGAAATTTTCACCATTTGTAGACGGCCTCCCGTACTACAAACTGATGCCCGTGTGGGCATGATGAAAATGGTGGTTCGCGAGACGGAAGCGCGTAAAGCTTCGGGGCGGCGGACTTCCACACCCCGATAACTCGGTATCGAAACATTGTTGCGGGCGGGTGCGCATGGCAATACCTGCGCCTCTGTGGGCCCTATCCGCGTGCAAAATCTAAAAGCGGTCAGAGCCTTAGAAAGCGCGTACAACCGCTATCCCCATTTGCCTTGGGCCCTATGGGAAAACAGGAAATATCATAATTGCGGTCCGGGGCGCGCGCGCACAATGATAATTTTCACACCCGAGTAAGCTCTTTTATAGGTCAACATTTTGGAAAAAAAATTGGCTTGCTGCCCACAGCAGGAGCTGAGAACCATGCATTCGGAGGTTTTCACACCCCACCCACTAATGCCCTCAAAGTTTGAGAAAACGCGACCTTCGCGAAAAGCCCCGGAACCTATTGCAAAGTGATGAGCAGTGCCCAGGAGCACCTCTCAGTCATTTGCGCAAAATTCCTTCGGCTACAAGTGGCTCAAATAAGGGCGTGAAAATTGTGCCGAAAGCCCTTTCAGGGGCTATTGCTCGGCACTCGGGGGACGGAAAATTTTACGCAATGCCTCACAATGAAGCACTGGTCGGGGGCTAACTTCTGGCACCAGTTTCGAGCCCGTCCGTGAAAGTGACCCGCGCAAGTTTTAGGCCGGTTCGGCTACTGTGGCCTAATGGGGCCTAATGGGAAGATCTTCTAATGCTCATAACTTTTTAATTTCCCGACGGAACGCTTTGAAATTTTCACCATTTGTAGACGGCCTCCCGTACTACAAACTGATGCCCGTGTGGGCATGATGAAAATGGTGGTTTGCGAGACGGAAGCGCGTAAAGCTTCGGGGCGGCGGACTTCCACACCCCGATAACTCGGTATCGAAACATTGTTGCGGGCGGGTGCGCATGGCAATACCTGCGCCTCTGTGGGCCCTATCCGCGTGCAAAATCTAAAAGCGGTCAGAGCCTTAGAAAGCGCGTACAACCGCTATCCCCATTTGCCTTGGGCCCTATGGGAAAACAGGAAATATCATAATTGCGGTCCGGGGCGCGCGCGCACAATGATAATTTTCACACCCGAGTAAGCTCTTTTATAGGTCAACATTTTGGAAAAAAAATTGGCTTGCTGCCCACAGCAGGAGCTGAGAACCATGCATTCGGAGGTTTTCACACCCCACCCACTAATGCCCTCAAAGTTTGAGAAAACGCGACCTTCGCGAAAAGCCCCGGAACCTATTGCAAAGTGATGAGCAGTGCCCAGGAGCACCTCTCAGTCATTTGCGCAAAATTCCTTCGGCTACAAGTGGCTCAAATAAGGGCGTGAAAATTGTGCCGAAAGCCCTTTCAGGGGCTATTGCTCGGCACTCGGGGGACGGAAAATTTTACGCAATGCCTCACAATGAAGCACTGGTCGGGGGCTAACTTCTGGCACCAGTTTCGAGCCCGTCCGTGAAAGTGACCCGCGCAAGTTTTAGGCCGGTTCGGCTACTGTGGCCTAATGGGGCCTAATGGGAAGATCTTCTAATGCTCATAACTTTTTAATTTCCCGACGGAACGCTTTGAAATTTTCACCATTTGTAGACGGCCTCCCGTACTACAAACTGATGCCCGTGTGGGCATGATGAAAATGGTGGTTCGCGAGACGGAAGCGCGTAAAGCTTCGGGGCGGCGAACTTCCACACCCCGATAACTCGGTATCGAAACATTGTTGCGGGCGGGTGCGCATGGCAATACCTGCGCCTCTGTGGGCCCTATCCGCGTGCAAAATCTAAAAGCGGTCAGAGCCTTAGAAAGCGCGTACAACCGCTATCCCCATTTGCCTTGGGCCCTATGGGAAAACAGGAAATATCATAATTGCGGTCCGGGGCGCGCGCGCACAATGATAATTTTCACACCCGAGTAAGCTCTTTTATAGGTCAACATTTTGGAAAAAAAATTGGCTTGCTGCCCACAGCAGGAGCTGAGAACCATGCATTCGGAGGTTTTCACACCCCACCCACTAATGCCCTCAAAGTTTGAGAAAACGCGACCTTCGCGAAAAGCCCCGGAACCTATTGCAAAGTGATGAGCAGTGCCCAGGAGCACCTCTCAGTCATTTGCGCAAAATTCCTTCGGCTACAAGTGGCTCAAATAAGGGCGTGAAAATTGTGCCGAAAGCCCTTTCAGGGGCTATTGCTCGGCACTCGGGGGACGGAAAATTTTACGCAATGCCTCACAATGAAGCACTGGTCGGGGGCTAACTTCTGGCACCAGTTTCGAGCCCGTCCGTGAAAGTGACCCGCGCAAGTTTTAGGCCGGTTCGGCTACTGTGGCCTAATGGGGCCTAATGGGAAGATCTTCTAATGCTCATAACTTTTTAATTTCCCGACGGAACGCTTTGAAATTTTCACCATTTGTAGACGGCCTCCCGTACTACAAACTGATGCCCGTGTGGGCATGATGAAAATGGTGGTTCGCGAGACGGAAGCGCGTAAAGCTTCGGGGCGGCGGACTTCCACACCCCGATAACTCGGTATCGAAACATTGTTGCGGGCGGGTGCGCATGGCAATACCTGCGCCTCTGTGGGCCCTATCCGCGTGCAAAATCTAAAAGCGGTCAGAGCCTTAGAAAGCGCGTACAACCGCTATCCCCATTTGCCTTGGGCCCTATGGGAAAACAGGAAATATCATAATTGCGGTCCGGGGCGCGCGCGCACAATGATAATTTTCACACCCGAGTAAGCTCTTTTATAGGTCAACATTTTGGAAAAAAAATTGGCTTGCTGCCCACAGCAGGAGCTGAGAACCATGCATTCGGAGGTTTTCACACCCCACCCACTAATGCCCTCAAAGTTTGAGAAAACGCGACCTTCGCGAAAAGCCCCGGAACCTATTGCAAAGTGATGAGCAGTGCCCAGGAGCACCTCTCAGTCATTTGCGCAAAATTCCTTCGGCTACAAGTGGCTCAAATAAGGGCGTGAAAATTGTGCCGAAAGCCCTTTCAGGGGCTATTGCTCGGCACTCGGGGGACGGAAAATTTTACGCAATGCCTCACAATGAAGCACTGGTCGGGGGCTAACTTCTGGCACCAGTTTCGAGCCCGTCCGTGAAAGTGACCCGCGCAAGTTTTAGGCCGGTTCGGCTACTGTGGCCTAATGGGGCCTAATGGGAAGATCTTCTAATGCTCATAACTTTTTAATTTCCCGACGGAACGCTTTGAAATTTTCACCATTTGTAGACGGCCTCCCGTACTACAAACTGATGCCCGTGTGGGCATGATGAAAATGGTGGTTCGCGAGACGGAAGCGCGTAAAGCTTCGGGGCGGCGGACTTCCACACCCCGATAACTCGGTATCGAAACATTGTTGCGGGCGGGTGCGCATGGCAATACCTGCGCCTCTGTGGGCCCTATCCGCGTGCAAAATCTAAAAGCGGTCAGAGCCTTAGAAAGCGCGTACAACCGCTATCCCCATTTGCCTTGGGCCCTATGGGAAAACAGGAAATATCATAATTGCGGTCCGGGGCGCGCGCGCACAATGATAATTTTCACACCCGAGTAAGCTCTTTTATAGGTCAACATTTTGGAAAAAAAATTGGCTTGCTGCCCACAGCAGGAGCTGAGAACCATGCATTCGGAGGTTTTCACACCCCACCCACTAATGCCCTCAAAGTTTGAGAAAACGTGACCTTCGCGAAAAGCCCCGGAACCTATTGCAAAGTGATGAGCAGTGCCCAGGAGCACCTCTCAGTCATTTGCGCAAAATTCCTTCGGCTAAAAGTGGCTCAAATAAGGGCGTGAAAATTGTGCCGAAAGCCCTTTCAGGGGCTATTGCTCGGCACTCGGGGGACGGAAAATTTTACGCAATGCCTCACAATGAAGCACTGGTCGGGGGCTAACTTCTGGCACCAGTTTCGAGCCCGTCCGTGAAAGTGACCCGCGCAAGTTTTAGGCCGGTTCGGCTACTGTGGCCTAATGGGGCCTAATGGGAAGATCTTCTAATGCTCATAACTTTTTAATTTCCCGACGGAACGCTTTGAAATTTTCACCATTTGTAGACGGCCTCCCGTACTACAAACTGATGCCCGTGTGGGCATGATGAAAATGGTGGTTCGCGAGACGGAAGCGCGTAAAGCTTCGGGGCGGCAGACTTCCACACCCCGATAACTCGGTATCGAAACATTGTTGCGGGCGGGTGCGCATGGCAATACCTGCGCCTCTGTGGGCCCTATCCGCGTGCAAAATCTAAAAGCGGTCAGAGCCTTAGAAAGCGCGTACAACCGCTATCCCCATTTGCCTTGGGCCCTATGGGAAAACAGGAAATATCATAATTGCGGTCCGGGGCGCGCGCGCACAATGATAATTTTCACACCCGAGTAAGCTCTTTTATAGGTCAACATTTTGGAAAAAAAATTGGCTTGCTGCCCACAGCAGGAGCTGAGAACCATGCATTCGGAGGTTTTCACACCCCACCCACTAATGCCCTCAAAGTTTGAGAAAACGCGACCTTCGCGAAAAGCCCCGGAACCTATTGCAAAGTGATGAGCAGTGCCCAGGAGCACCTCTCAGTCATTTGCGCAAAATTCCTTCGGCTACAAGTGGCTCAAATAAGGGCGTGAAAATTGTGCCGAAAGCCCTTTCAGGGGCTATTGCTCGGCACTCGGGGGACGGAAAATTTTACGCAATGCCTCACAATGAAGCACTGGTCGGGGGCTAACTTCTGGCACCAGTTTCGAGCCCGTCCGTGAAAGTGACCCGCGCAAGTTTTAGGCCGGTTCGGCTACTGTGGCCTAATGGGGCCTAATGGGAAGATCTTCTAATGCTCATAACTTTTTAATTTCCCGACGGAACGCTTTGAAATTTTCACCATTTGTAGACGGCCTCCCGTACTACAAACTGATGCCCGTGTGGGCATGATGAAAATGGTGGTTCGCGAGACGGAAGCGCGTAAAGCTTCGGGGCGGCGGACTTCCACACCCCGATAACTCGGTATCGAAACATTGTTGCGGGCGGGTGCGCATGGCAATACCTGCGCCTCTGTGGGCCCTATCCGCGTGCAAAATCTAAAAGCGGTCAGAGCCTTAGAAAGCGCGTACAACCGCTATCCCCATTTGCCTTGGGCCCTATGGGAAAACAGGAAATATCATAATTGCGGTCCGGGGCGCGCGCGCACAATGATAATTTTCACACCCGAGTAAGCTCTTTTATAGGTCAACATTTTGGAAAAAAAATTGGCTTGCTGCCCACAGCAGGAGCTGAGAACCATGCATTCGGAGGTTTTCACACCCCACCCACTAATGCCCTCAAAGTTTGAGAAAACGCGACCTTCGCGAAAAGCCCCGGAACCTATTGCAAAGTGATGAGCAGTGCCCAGGAGCACCTCTCAGTCATTTGCGCAAAATTCCTTCGGCTACAAGTGGCTCAAATAAGGGCGTGAAAATTGTGCCGAAAGCCCTTTCAGGGGCTATTGCTCGGCACTCGGGGGACGGAAAATTTTACGCAATGCCTCACAATGAAGCACTGGTCGGGGGCTAACTTCTGGCACCAGTTTCGAGCCCGTCCGTGAAAGTGACCCGCGCAAGTTTTAGGCCGGTTCGGCTACTGTGGCCTAATGGGGCCTAATGGGAAGATCTTCTAATGCTCATAACTTTTTAATTTCCCGACGGAACGCTTTGAAATTTTCACCATTTGTAGACGGCCTCCCGTACTACAAACTGATGCCCGTGTGGGCATGATGAAAATGGTGGTTCGCGAGACGGAAGCGCGTAAAGCTTCGGGGCGGCGGACTTCCACACCCCGATAACTCGGTATCGAAACATTGTTGCGGGCGGGTGCGCATGGCAATACCTGCGCCTCTGTGGGCCCTATCCGCGTGCAAAATCTAAAAGCGGTCAGAGCCTTAGAAAGCGCGTACAACCGCTATCCCCATTTGCCTTGGGCCCTATGGGAAAACAGGAAATATCATAATTGCGGTCCGGGGCGCGCGCGCACAATGATAATTTTCACACCCGAGTAAGCTCTTTTATAGGTCAACATTTTGGAAAAAAAATTGGCTTGCTGCCCACAGCAGGAGCTGAGAACCATGCATTCGGAGGTTTTCACACCCCACCCACTAATGCCCTCAAAGTTTGAGAAAACGCGACCTTCGCGAAAAGCCCCGGAACCTATTGCAAAGTGATGAGCAGTGCCCAGGAGCACCTCTCAGTCATTTGCGCAAAATTCCTTCGGCTACAAGTGGCTCAAATAAGGGCGTGAAAATTGTGCCGAAAGCCCTTTCAGGGGCTATTGCTCGGCACTCGGGGGACGGAAAATTTTACGCAATGCCTCACAATGAAGCACTGGTCGGGGGCTAACTTCTGGCACCAGTTTCGAGCCCGTCCGTGAAAGTGACCCGCGCAAGTTTTAGGCCGGTTCGGCTACTGTGGCCTAATGGGGCCTAATGGGAAGATCTTCTAATGCTCATAACTTTTTAATTTCCCGACGGAACGCTTTGAAATTTTCACCATTTGTAGACGGCCTCCCGTACTACAAACTGATGCCCGTGTGGGCATGATGAAAATGGTGGTTCGCGAGACGGAAGCGCGTAAAGCTTCGGGGCGGCGAACTTCCACACCCCGATAACTCGGTATCGAAACATTGTTGCGGGCGGGTGCGCATGGCAATACCTGCGCCTCTGTGGGCCCTATCCACGTGCAAAATCTAAAAGCGGTCAGAGCCTTAGAAAGCGCGTACAACCGCTATCCCCATTTGCCTTGGGCCCTATGGGAAAACAGGAAATATCATAATTGCGGTCCGGGGCGCGCGCGCACAATGATAATTTTCACACCCGAGTAAGCTCTTTTATAGGTCAACATTTTGGAAAAAAAATTGGCTTGCTGCCCACAGCAGGAGCTGAGAACCATGCATTCGGAGGTTTTCACACCCCACCCACTAATGCCCTCAAAGTTTGAGAAAACGCGACCTTCGCGAAAAGCCCCGGAACCTATTGCAAAGTGATGAGCAGTGCCCAGGAGCACCTCTCAGTCATTTGCGCAAAATTCCTTCGGCTACAAGTGGCTCAAATAAGGGCGTGAAAATTGTGCCGAAAGCCCTTTCAGGGGCTATTGCTCGGCACTCGGGGGACGGAAAATTTTACGCAATGCCTCACAATGAAGCACTGGTCGGGGCTAACTTCTGGCACCAGTTTCGAGCCCGTCCGTGAAAGTGACCCGCGCAAGTTTTAGGCCGGTTCGGCTACTGTGGCCTAATGGGGCCTAATGGGAAGATCTTCTAATGCTCATAACTTTTTAATTTCCCGACGGAACGCTTTGAAATTTTCACCATTTGTAGACGGCCTCCCGTACTACAAACTGATGCCCGTGTGGGCATGATGAAAATGGTGGTTCGCGAGACGGAAGCGCGTAAAGCTTCGGGGCGGCGGACTTCCACACCCCGATAACTCGGTATCGAAACATTGTTGCGGGCGGGTGCGCATGGCAATACCTGCGCCTCTGTGGGCCCTATCCGCGTGCAAAATCTAAAAGCGGTCAGAGCCTTAGAAAGCGCGTACAACCGCTATCCCCATTTGCCTTGGGCCCTATGGGAAAACAGGAAATATCATAATTGCGGTCCGGGGCGCGCGCGCACAATGATAATTTTCACACCCGAGTAAGCTCTTTTATAGGTCAACATTTTGGAAAAAAAATTGGCTTGCTGCCCACAGCAGGAGCTGAGAACCATGCATTCGGAGGTTTTCACACCCCACCCACTAATGCCCTCAAAGTTTGAGAAAACGCGACCTTCGCGAAAAGCCCCGGAACCTATTGCAAAGTGATGAGCAGTGCCCAGGAGCACCTCTCAGTCATTTGCGCAAAATTCCTTCGGCTACAAGTGGCTCAAATAAGGGCGTGAAAATTGTGCCGAAAGCCCTTTCAGGGGCTATTGCTCGGCACTCGGGGGACGGAAAATTTTACGCAATGCCTCACAATGAAGCACTGGTCGGGGGCTAACTTCTGGCACCAGTTTCGAGCCCGTCCGTGAAAGTGACCCGCGCAAGTTTTAGGCCGGTTCGGCTACTGTGGCCTAATGGGGCCTAATGGGAAGATCTTCTAATGCTCATAACTTTTTAATTTCCCGACGGAACGCTTTGAAATTTTCACCATTTGTAGACGGCCTCCCGTACTACAAACTGATGCCCGTGTGGGCATGATGAAAATGGTGGTTCGCGAGACGGAAGCGCGTAAAGCTTCGGGGCGGCGGACTTCCACACCCCGATAACTCGGTATCGAAACATTGTTGCGGGCGGGTGCGCATGGCAATACCTGCGCCTCTGTGGGCCCTATCCGCGTGCAAAATCTAAAAGCGGTCAGAGCCTTAGAAAGCGCGTACAACCGCTATCCCCATTTGCCTTGGGCCCTATGGGAAAACAGGAAATATCATAATTGCGGTCCGGGGCGCGCGCGCACAATGATAATTTTCACACCCGAGTAAGCTCTTTTATAGGTCAACATTTTGGAAAAAAAATTGGCTTGCTGCCCACAGCAGGAGCTGAGAACCATGCATTCGGAGGTTTTCACACCCCACCCACTAATGCCCTCAAAGTTTGAGAAAACGCGACCTTCGCGAAAAGCCCCGGAACCTATTGCAAAGTGATGAGCAGTGCCCAGGAGCACCTCTCAGTCATTTGCGCAAAATTCCTTCGGCTACAAGTGGCTCAAATAAGGGCGTGAAAATTGTGCCGAAAGCCCTTTCAGGGGCTATTGCTCGGCACTCGGGGGACGGAAAATTTTACGCAATGCCTCACAATGAAGCACTGGTCGGGGGCTAACTTCTGGCACCAGTTTCGAGCCCGTCCGTGAAAGTGACCCGCGCAAGTTTTAGGCCGGTTCGGCTACTGTGGCCTAATGGGGCCTAATGGGAAGATCTTCTAATGCTCATAACTTTTTAATTTCCCGACGGAACGCTTTGAAATTTTCACCATTTGTAGACGGCCTCCCGTACTACAAACTGATGCCCGTGTGGGCATGATGAAAATGGTGGTTCGCGAGACGGAAGCGCGTAAAGCTTCGGGGCGGCGGACTTCCACACCCCGATTACTCGGTATCGAAACATTGTTGCGGGCGGGTGCGCATGGCAATACCTGCGCCTCTGTGGGCCCTATCCGCGTGCAAAATCTAAAAGCGGTCAGAGCCTTAGAAAGCGCGTACAACCGCTATCCCCATTTGCCTTGGGCCCTATGGGAAAACAGGAAATATCATAATTGCGGTCCGGGGCGCGCGCGCACAATGATAATTTTCACACCCGAGTAAGCTCTTTTATAGGTCAACATTTTGGAAAAAAAATTGGCTTGCTGCCCACAGCAGGAGCTGAGAACCATGCATTCGGAGGTTTTCACACCCCACCCACTAATGCCCTCAAAGTTTGAGAAAACGCGACCTTCGCGAAAAGCCCCGGAACCTATTGCAAAGTGATGAGCAGTGCCCAGGAGCACCTCTCAGTCATTTGCGCAAAATTCCTTCGGCTACAAGTGGCTCAAATAAGGGCGTGAAAATTGTGCCGAAAGCCCTTTCAGGGGCTATTGCTCGGCACTCGGGGGACGGAAAATTTTACGCAATGCCTCACAATGAAGCACTGGTCGGGGGCTAACTTCTGGCACCAGTTTCGAGCCCGTCCGTGAAAGTGACCCGCGCAAGTTTTAGGCCGGTTCGGCTACTGTGGCCTAATGGGGCCTAATGGGAAGATCTTCTAATGCTCATAACTTTTTAATTTCCCGACGGAACGCTTTGAAATTTTCACCATTTGTAGACGGCCTCCCGTACTACAAACTGATGCCCGTGTGGGCATGATGAAAATGGTGGTTCGCGAGACGGAAGCGCGTAAAGCTTCGGGGCGGCGGACTTCCACACCCCGATAACTCGGTATCGAAACATTGTTGCGGGCGGGTGCGCATGGCAATACCTGCGCCTCTGTGGGCCCTATCCGCGTGCAAAATCTAAAAGCGGTCAGAGCCTTAGAAAGCGCGTACAACCGCTATCCCCATTTGCCTTGGGCCCTATGGGAAAACAGGAAATATCATAATTGCGGTCCGGGGCGCGCGCGCACAATGATAATTTTCACACCCGAGTAAGCTCTTTTATAGGTCAACATTTTGGAAAAAAAATTGGCTTGCTGCCCACAGCAGGAGCTGAGAACCATGCATTCGGAGGTTTTCACACCCCACCCACTAATGCCCTCAAAGTTTGAGAAAACGCGACCTTCGCGAAAAGCCCCGGAACCTATTGCAAAGTGATGAGCAGTGCCCAGGAGCACCTCTCAGTCATTTGCGCAAAATTCCTTCGGCTACAAGTGGCTCAAATAAGGGCGTGAAAATTGTGCCGAAAGCCCTTTCAGGGGCTATTGCTCGGCACTCGGGGGACGGAAAATTTTACGCAATGCCTCACAATGAAGCACTGGTCGGGGGCTAACTTCTGGCACCAGTTTCGAGCCCGTCCGTGAAAGTGACCCGCGCAAGTTTTAGGCCGGTTCGGCTACTGTGGCCTAATGGGGCCTAATGGGAAGATCTTCTAATGCTCATAACTTTTTAATTTCCCGACGGAACGCTTTGAAATTTTCACCATTTGTAGACGGCCTCCCGTACTACAAACTGATGCCCGTGTGGGCATGATGAAAATGGTGGTTCGCGAGACGGAAGCGCGTAAAGCTTCGGGGCGGCGGACTTCCACACCCCGATAACTCGGTATTGAAACATTGTTGCGGGCGGGTGCGCATGGCAATACCTGCGCCTCTGTGGGCCCTATCCGCGTGCAAAATCTAAAAGCGGTCAGAGCCTTAGAAAGCGCGTACAACCGCTATCCCCATTTGCCTTGGGCCCTATGGGAAAACAGGAAATATCATAATTGCGGTCCGGGGCGCGCGCGCACAATGATAATTTTCACACCCGAGTAAGCTCTTTTATAGGTCAACATTTTGGAAAAAAAATTGGCTTGCTGCCCACAGCAGGAGCTGAGAACCATGCATTCGGAGGTTTTCACACCCCACCCACTAATGCCCTCAAAGTTTGAGAAAACGCGACCTTCGCGAAAAGCCCCGGAACCTATTGCAAAGTGATGAGCAGTGCCCAGGAGCACCTCTCAGTCATTTGCGCAAAATTCCTTCGGCTACAAGTGGCTCAAATAAGGGCGTGAAAATTGTGCCGAAAGCCCTTTCAGGGGCTATTGCTCGGCACTCGGGGGACGGAAAATTTTACGCAATGCCTCACAATGAAGCACTGGTCGGGGGCTAACTTCTGGCACCAGTTTCGAGCCCGTCCGTGAAAGTGACCCGCGCAAGTTTTAGGCCGGTTCGGCTACTGTGGCCTAATGGGGCCTAATGGGAAGATCTTCTAATGCTCATAACTTTTTAATTTCCCGACGGAACGCTTTGAAATTTTCACCATTTGTAGACGGCCTCCCGTACTACAAACTGATGCCCGTGTGGGCATGATGAAAATGGTGGTTCGCGAGACGGAAGCGCGTAAAGCTTCGGGGCGGCGGACTTCCACACCCCGATAACTCGGTATCGAAACATTGTTGCGGGCGGGTGCGCATGGCAATACCTGCGCCTCTGTGGGCCCTATCCGCGTGCAAAATCTAAAAGCGGTCAGAGCCTTAGAAAGCGCGTACAACCGCTATCCCCATTTGCCTTGGGCCCTATGGGAAAACAGGAAATATCATAATTGCGGTCCGGGGCGCGCGCGCACAATGATAATTTTCACACCCGAGTAAGCTCTTTTATAGGTCAACATTTTGGAAAAAAAATTGGCTTGCTGCCCACAGCAGGAGCTGAGAACCATGCATTCGGAGGTTTTCACACCCCACCCACTAATGCCCTCAAAGTTTGAGAAAACGCGACCTTCGCGAAAAGCCCCGGAACCTATTGCAAAGTGATGAGCAGTGCCCAGGAGCACCTCTCAGTCATTTGCGCAAAATTCCTTCGGCTACAAGTGGCTCAAATAAGGGCGTGAAAATTGTGCCGAAAGCCCTTTCAGGGGCTATTGCTCGGCACTCGGGGGACGGAAAATTTTACGCAATGCCTCACAATGAAGCACTGGTCGGGGGCTAACTTCTGGCACCAGTTTCGAGCCCGTCCGTGAAAGTTACCCGCGCAAGTTTTAGGCCGGTTCGGCTACTGTGGCTTAATGGGGCCTAATGGGAAGATCTTCTAATGCTCATAACTTTTTAATTTCCCGACGGAACGCTTTGAAATTTTCACCATTTGTAGACGGCCTCCCGTACTACAAACTGATGCCCGTGTGGGCATGATGAAAATGGTGGTTCGCGAGACGGAAGCGCGTAAAGCTTCGGGGCGGCGGACTTCCACACCCCGATAACTCGGTATTGAAACATTGTTGCGGGCGGGTGCGCATGGCAATACCTGCGCCTCTGTGGGCCCTATCCGCGTGCAAAATCTAAAAGCGGTCAGAGCCTTAGAAAGCGCGTACAACCGCTATCCCCATTAGCCTTGGGCCCTATGGGAAAACAGGAAATATCATAATTGCGGTCCGGGGCGCGCGCGCACAATGATAATTTTCACACCCGAGTAAGCTCTTTTATAGGTCAACATTTTGGAAAAAAAATTGGCTTGCTGCCCACAGCAGGAGCTGAGAACCATGCATTCGGAGGTTTTCACACCCCACCCACTTATGCCCTCAAAGTTTGAGAAAACGCGACCTTCGCGAAAAGCCCCGGAACCTATTGCAAAGTGATGAGCAGTGCCCAGGAGCACCTCTCAGTCATTTGCGCAAAATTCCTTCGGCTACAAGTGGCTCAAATAAGGGCGTGAAAATTGTGCCGAAAGCCCTTTCAGGGGCTATTGCTCGGCACTCGGGGGACGGAAAATTTTACGCAATGCCTCACAATGAAGCACTGGTCGGGGGCTAACTTCTGGCACCAGTTTCGAGCCCGTCCGTGAAAGTGACCCGCGCAAGTTTAAGGCCGGTTCGGCTACTGTGGCCTAATGGGGCCTAATGGGAAGATCTTCTAATGCTCATAACTTTTTAATTTCCCGACGGAACGCTTTGAAATTTTCACCATTTGTAGACGGCCTCCCGTACTACAAACTGATGCCCGTGTGGGCATGATGAAAATGGTGGTTCGCGAGACGGAAGCGCGTAAAGCTTCGGGGCGGCGGACTTCCACACCCCGATAACTCGGTATCGAAACATTGTTGCGGGCGGGTGCGCATGGCAATACCTGCGCCTCTGTGGGCCCTATCCGCGTGCAAAATCTAAAAGCGGTCAGAGCCTTAGAAAGCGCGTACAACCGCTATCCCCATTTGCCTTGGGCCCTATGGGAAAACAGGAAATATCATAATTGCGGTCCGGGGCGCGCGCGCACAATGATAATTTTCACACCCGAGTAAGCTCTTTTATAGGTCAACATTTTGGAAAAAAAATTGGCTTGCTGCCCACAGCAGGAGCTGAGAACCATGCATTCGGAAGTTTTCACACCCCACCCACTAATGCCCTCAAAGTTTGAGAAAACGCGACCTTCGCGAAAAGCCCCGGAACCTATTGCAAAGTGATGAGCAGTGCCCAGGAGCACCTCTCAGTCATTTGCGCAAAATTCCTTCGGCTACAAGTGGCTCAAATAAGGGCGTGAAAATTGTGCCGAAAGCCCTTTCAGGGGCTATTGCTCGGCACTCGGGGGACGGAAAATTTTACGCAATGCCTCACAATGAAGCACTGGTCGGGGGCTAACTTCTGGCACCAGTTTCGAGCCCGTCCGTGAAAGTGACCCGCGCAAGTTTTAGGCCGGTTCGGCTACTGTGGCCTAATGGGGCCTAATGGGAAGATCTTCTAATGCTCATAACTTTTTAATTTCCCGACGGAACGCTTTGAAATTTTCACCATTTGTAGACGGCCTCCCGTACTACAAACTGATGCCCGTGTGGGCATGATGAAAATGGTGGTTCGCGAGACGGAAGCGCGTAAAGCTTCGGGGCGGCGGACTTCCACACCCCGATAACTCGGTATCGAAACATTGTTGCGGGCGGGTGCGCATGGCAATACCTGCGCCTCTGTGGGCCCTATCCGCGTGCAAAATCTAAAAGCGGTCAGAGCCTTAGAAAGCGCATACAACCGCTATCCCCATTTGCCTTGGGCCCTATGGGAAAACAGGAAATATCATAATTGCGGTCCGGGGCGCGCGCGCACAATGATAATTTTCACACCCGAGTAAGCTCTTTTATAGGTCAACATTTTGGAAAAAAAATTGGCTTGCTGCCCACAGCAGGAGCTGAGAACCATGCATTCGGAGGTTTTCACACCCCACCCACTAATGCCCTCAAAGTTTGAGAAAACGCGACCTTCGCGAAAAGCCCCGGAACCTATTGCAAAGTGATGAGCAGTGCCCAGGAGCACCTCTCAGTCATTTGCGCAAAATTCCTTCGGCTACAAGTGGCTCAAATAAGGGCGTGAAAATTGTGCCGAAAGCCCTTTCAGGGGCTATTGCTCGGCACTCGGGGGACGGAAAATTTTACGCAATGCCTCACAATGAAGCACTGGTCGGGGGCTAACTTCTGGCACCAGTTTCGAGCCCGTCCGTGAAAGTGACCCGCGCAAGTTTTAGGCCGGTTCGGCTACTGTGGCCTAATGGGGCCTAATGGGAAGATCTTCTAATGCTCATAACTTTTTAATTTCCCGACGGAACGCTTTGAAATTTTCACCATTTGTAGACGGCCTCCCGTACTACAAACTGATGCCCGTGTGGGCATGATGAAAATGGTGGTTCGCGAGACGGAAGCGCGTAAAGCTTCGGGGCGGCGGACTTCCACACCCCGATAACTCGGTATCGAAACATTGTTGCGGGCGGGTGCGCATGGCAATACCTGCGCCTCTGTGGGCCCTATCCGCGTGCAAAATCTAAAAGCGGTCAGAGCCTTAGAAAGCGCGTACAACCGCTATCCCCATTTGCCTTGGGCCCTATGGGAAAACAGGAAATATCATAATTGCGGTCCGGGGCGCGCGCGCACAATGATAATTTTCACACCCGAGTAAGCTCTTTTATAGGTCAACATTTTGGAAAAAAAATTGGCTTGCTGCCCACAGCAGGAGCTGAGAACCATGCATTCGGAGGTTTTCACACCCCACCCACTAATGCCCTCAAAGTTTGAGAAAACGCGACCTTCGCGAAAAGCCCCGGAACCTATTGCAAAGTGATGAGCAGTGCCCAGGAGCACCTCTCAGTCATTTGCGCAAAATTCCTTCGGCTACAAGTGGCTCAAATAAGGGCGTGAAAATTGTGCCGAAAGCCCTTTCAGGGGCTATTGCTCGGCACTCGGGGGACGGAAAATTTTACGCAATGCCTCACAATGAAGCACTGGTCGGGGGCTAACTTCTGGCACCAGTTTCGAGCCCGTCCGTGAAAGTGACCCGCGCAAGTTTTAGGCCGGTTCGGCTACTGTGGCCTAATGGGGCCTAATGGGAAGATCTTCTAATGCTCATAACTTTTTAATTTCCCGACGGAACGCTTTGAAATTTTCACCATTTGTAGACGGCCTCCCGTACTACAAACTGATGCCCGTGTGGGCATGATGAAAATGGTGGTTCGCGAGACGGAAGCGCGTAAAGCTTCGGGGCGGCGGACTTCCACACCCCGATAACTCGGTATCGAAAATATGTTGCGGGCGGGTGCGCATGGCAATACCTGCGCCTCTGTGGGCCCTATCCGCGTGCAAAATCTAAAAGCGGTCAGAGCCTTAGAAAGCGCGTACAACCGCTATCCCCATTTGCCTTGGGCCCTATGGGAAAACAGGAAATATCATAATTGCGGTCCGGGGCGCGCGCGCACAATGATAATTTTCACACCCGAGTAAGCTCTTTTATAGGTCAACATTTTGGAAAAAAAATTGGCTTGCTGCCCACAGCAGGAGCTGAGAACCATGCATTCGGAGGTTTTCACACCCCACCCACTAATGCCCTCAAAGTTTGAGAAAACGCGACCTTCGCGAAAAGCCCCGGAACCTATTGCAAAGTGATGAGCAGTGCCCAGGAGCACCTCTCAGTCATTTGCGCAAAATTCCTTCGGCTACAAGTGGCTCAAATAAGGGCGTGAAAATTGTGCCGAAAGCCCTTTCAGGGGCTATTGCTCGGCACTCGGGGGACGGAAAATTTTACGCAATGCCTCACAATGAAGCACTGGTCGGGGGCTAACTTCTGGCACCAGTTTCGAGCCCGTCCGTGAAAGTGACCCGCGCAAGTTTTAGGCCGGTTCGGCTACTGTGGCCTAATGGGGCCTAATGGGAAGATCTTCTAATGCTCATAACTTTTTAATTTCCCGACGGAACGCTTTGAAATTTTCACCATTTGTAGACGGCCTCCCGTACTACAAACTGATGCCCGTGTGGGCATGATGAAAATGGTGGTTCGCGAGACGGAAGCGCGTAAAGCTTCGGGGCGGCGGACTTCCACACCCCGATAACTCGGTATCGAAACATTGTTGCGGGGGGGGTGCGCATGGCAATACCTGCGCCTCTGTGGGCCCTATCCGCGTGCAAAATCTAAAAGCGGTCAGAGCCTTAGAAAGCGCGTACAACCGCTATCCCCATTTGCCTTGGGCCCTATGGGAAAACAGGAAATATCATAATTGCGGTCCGGGGCGCGCGCGCACAATGATAATTTTCACACCCGAGTAAGCTCTTTTATAGGTCAACATTTTGGAAAAAAAATTGGCTTGCTGCCCACAGCAGGAGCTGAGAACCATGCATTCGGAGGTTTTCACACCCCACCCACTAATGCCCTCAAAGTTTGAGAAAACGCGACCTTCGCGAAAAGCCCCGGAACCTATTGCAAAGTGATGAGCAGTGCCCAGGAGCACCTCTCAGTCATTTGCGCAAAATTCCTTCGGCTACAAGTGGCTCAAATAAGGGCGTGAAAATTGTGCCGAAAGCCCTTTCAGGGGCTATTGCTCGGCACTCGGGGGACGGAAAATTTTACGCAATGCCTCACAATGAAGCACTGGTCGGGGGCTAACTTCTGGCACCAGTTTCGAGCCCGTCCGTGAAAGTGACCCGCGCAAGTTTTAGGCCGGTTCGGCTACTGTGGCCTAATGGGGCCTAATGGGAAGATCTTCTAATGCTCATAACTTTTTAATTTCCCGACGGAACGCTTTGAAATTTTCACCATTTGTAGACGGCCTCCCATACTACAAACTGATGCCCGTGTGGGCATGATGAAAATGGTGGTTCGCGAGACGGAAGCGCGTAAAGCTTCGGGGCGGCGGACTTCCACACCCCGATAACTCGGTATCGAAACATTGTTGCGGGCGGGTGCGCATGGCAATACCTGCGCCTCTGTGGGCCCTATCCGCGTGCAAAATCTAAAAGCGGTCAGAGCCTTAGAAAGCGCGTACAACCGCTATCCCCATTTGCCTTGGGCCCTATGGGAAAACAGGAAATATCATAATTGCGGTCCGGGGCGCGCGCGCACAATGATAATTTTCACACCCGAGTAAGCTCTTTTATAGGTCAACATTTTGGAAAAAAATTGGCTTGCTGCCCACAGCAGGAGCTGAGAACCATGCATTCGGAGGTTTTCACACCCCACCCACTAATGCCCTCAAAGTTTGAGAAAACGCGACCTTCGCGAAAAGCCCCGGAACCTATTGCAAAGTGATGAGCAGTGCCCAGGAGCACCTCTCAGTCATTTGCGCAAAATTCCTTCGGCTACAAGTGGCTCAAATAAGGGCGTGAAAATTGTGCCGAAAGCCCTTTCAGGGGCTATTGCTCGGCACTCGGGGGACGGAAAATTTTACGCAATGCCTCACAATGAAGCACTGGTCGGGGGCTAACTTCTGGCACCAGTTTCGAGCCCGTCCGTGAAAGTGACCCGCGCAAGTTTTAGGCCGGTTCGGCTACTGTGGCCTAATGGGGCCTAATGGGAAGATCTTCTAATGCTCATAACTTTTTAATTTCCCGACGGAACGCTTTGAAATTTTCACCATTTGTAGACGGCCTCCCGTACTACAAACTGATGCCCGTGTGGGCATGATGAAAATGGTGGTTCGCGAGACGGAAGCGCGTAAAGCTTCGGGGCGGCGGACTTCCACACCCCGATAACTCGGTATCGAAACATTGTTGCGGGGGGGGTGCGCATGGCAATACCTGCGCCTCTGTGGGCCCTATCCGCGTGCAAAATCTAAAAGCGGTCAGAGCCTTAGAAAGCGCGTACAACCGCTATCCCCATTTGCCTTGGGCCCTATGGGAAAACAGGAAATATCATAATTGCGGTCCGGGGCGCGCGCGCACAATGATAATTTTCACACCCGAGTAAGCTCTTTTATAGGTCAACATTTTGGAAAAAAAATTGGCTTGCTGCCCACAGCAGGAGCTGAGAACCATGCATTCGGAGGTTTTCACACCCCACCCACTAATGCCCTCAAAGTTTGAGAAAACGCGACCTTCGCGAAAAGCCCCGGAACCTATTGCAAAGTGATGAGCAGTGCCCAGGAGCACCTCTCAGTCATTTGCGCAAAATTCCTTCGGCTACAAGTGGCTCAAATAAGGGCGTGAAAATTGTGCCGAAAGCCCTTTCAGGGGCTATTGCTCGGCACTCGGGGGACGGAAAATTTTACGCAATGCCTCACAATGAAGCACTGGTCGGGGGCTAACTTCTGGCACCAGTTTCGAGCCCGTCCGTGAAAGTGACCCGCGCAAGTTTTAGGCCGGTTCGGCTACTGTGGCCTAATGGGGCCTAATGGGAAGATCTTCTAATGCTCATAACTTTTTAATTTCCCGACGGAACGCTTTGAAATTTTCACCATTTGTAGACGGCCTCCCATACTACAAACTGATGCCCGTGTGGGCATGATGAAAATGGTGGTTCGCGAGACGGAAGCGCGTAAAGCTTCGGGGCGGCGGACTTCCACACCCCGATAACTCGGTATCGAAACATTGTTGCGGGCGGGTGCGCATGGCAATACCTGCGCCTCTGTGGGCCCTATCCGCGTGCAAAATCTAAAAGCGGTCAGAGCCTTAGAAAGCGCGTACAACCGCTATCCCCATTTGCCTTGGGCCCTATGGGAAAACAGGAAATATCATAATTGCGGTCCGGGGCGCGCGCGCACAATGATAATTTTCACACCCGAGTAAGCTCTTTTATAGGTCAACATTTTGGAAAAAAAATTGGCTTGCTGCCCACAGCAGGAGCTGAGAACCATGCATTCGGAGGTTTTCACACCCCACCCACTAATGCCCTCAAAGTTTGAGAAAACGCGACCTTCGCGAAAAGCCCCGGAACCTATTGCAAAGTGATGAGCAGTGCCCAGGAGCACCTCTCAGTCATTTGCGCAAAATTCCTTCGGCTACAAGTGGCTCAAATAAGGGCGTGAAAATTGTGCCGAAAGCCCTTTCAGGGGCTATTGCTCGGCACTCGGGGGACGGAAAATTTTACGCAATGCCTCACAATGAAGCACTGGTCGGGGGCTAACTTCTGGCACCAGTTTCGAGCCCGTCCGTGAAAGTGACCTGCGCAAGTTTTAGGCCGGTTCGGCTACTGTGGCCTAATGGGGCCTAATGGGAAGATCTTCTAATGCTCATAACTTTTTAATTTCCCGACGGAACGCTTTGAAATTTTCACCATTTGTAGACGGCCTCCCGTACTACAAACTGATGCCCGTGTGGGCATGATGAAAATGGTGGTTCGCGAGACGGAAGCGCGTAAAGCTTCGGGGCGGCGGACTTCCACACCCCGATAACTCGGTATCGAAACATTGTTGCGGGGGGGGTGCGCATGGCAATACCTGCGCCTCTGTGGGCCCTATCCGCGTGCAAAATCTAAAAGCGGTCAGAGCCTTAGAAAGCGCGTACAACCGCTATCCCCATTTGCCTTGGGCCCTATGGGAAAACAGGAAATATCATAATTGCGGTCCGGGGCGCGCGCGCACAATGATAATTTTCACACCCGAGTAAGCTCTTTTATAGGTCAACATTTTGGAAAAAAAATTGGCTTGCTGCCCACAGCAGGAGCTGAGAACCATGCATTCGGAGGTTTTCACACCCCACCCACTAATGCCCTCAAAGTTTGAGAAAACGCGACCTTCGCGAAAAGCCCCGGAACCTATTGCAAAGTGATGAGCAGTGCCCAGGAGCACCTCTCAGTCATTTGCGCAAAATTCCTTCGGCTACAAGTGGCTCAAATAAGGGCGTGAAAATTGTGCCGAAAGCCCTTTCAGGGGCTATTGCTCGGCACTCGGGGGACGGAAAATTTTACGCAATGCCTCACAATGAAGCACTGGTCGGGGGCTAACTTCTGGCACCAGTTTCGAGCCCGTCCGTGAAAGTGACCCGCGCAAGTTTTAGGCCGGTTCGGCTACTGTGGCCTAATGGGGCCTAATGGGAAGATCTTCTAATGCTCATAACTTTTTAATTTCCCGACGGAACGCTTTGAAATTTTCACCATTTGTAGACGGCCTCCCGTACTACAAACTGATGCCCGTGTGGGCATGATGAAAATGGTGGTTCGCGAGACGGAAGCGCGTAAAGCTTCGGGGCGGCGGACTTCCACACCCCGATAACTCGGTATCGAAACATTGTTGCGGGCGGGTGCGCATGGCAATACCTGCGCCTCTGTGGGCCCTATCCGCGTGCAAAATCTAAAAGCGGTCAGAGCCTTAGAAAGCGCGTACAACCGCTATCCCCATTTGCCTTGGGCCCTATGGGAAAACAGGAAATATCATAATTGCGGTCCGGGGCGCGCGCGCACAATGATAATTTTCACACCCGAGTAAGCTCTTTTATAGGTCAACATTTTGGAAAAAAAATTGGCTTGCTGCCCACAGCAGGAGCTGAGAACCATGCATTCGGAGGTTTTCACACCCCACCCACTAATGCCCTCAAAGTTTGAGAAAACGGGACCTTCGCGAAAAGCCCCGGAACCTATTGCAAAGTGATGAGCAGTGCCCAGGAGCACCTCTCAGTCATTTGCGCAAAATTCCTTCGGCTACAAGTGGCTCAAATAAGGGCGTGAAAATTGTGCCGAAAGCCCTTTCAGGGGCTATTGCTCGGCACTCGGGGGACGGAAAATTTTACGCAATGCCTCACAATGAAGCACTGGTCAGGGGCTAACTTCTGGCACCAGTTTCGAGCCCGTCCGTGAAAGTGACCCGCGCAAGTTTTAGGCCGGTTCGGCTACTGTGGCCTAATGGGGCCTAATGGGAAGATCTTCTAATGCTCATAACTTTTTAATTTCCCGACGGAACGCTTTGAAATTTTCACCATTTGTAGACGGCCTCCCGTACTACAAACTGATGCCCGTGTGGGCATGATGAAAATGGTGGTTCGCGAGACGGAAGCGCGTAAAGCTTCGGGGAGGCGGACTTCCACACCCCAATAACTCGGTATCGAAACATTGTTGCGGGCGGGTGCGCATGGCAATACCTGCGCCTCTGTGGGCCCTATCCGCGTGCAAAATCTAAAAGCGGTCAGAGCCTTAGAAAGCGCGTACAACCGCTATCCCCATTTGCCTTGGGCCCTATGGGAAAACAGGAAATATCATAATTGCGGTCCGGGGCGCGCGCGCACAATGATAATTTTCACACCCGAGTAAGCTCTTTTATAGGTCAACATTTTGGAAAAAAAATTGGCTTGCTGCCCACAGCAGGAGCTGAGAACCATGCATTCGGAGGTTTTCACACCCCACCCACTAATGCCCTCAAAGTTTGAGAAAACGCGACCTTCGCGAAAAGCCCCGGAACCTATTGCAAAGTGATGAGCAGTGCCCAGGAGCACCTCTCAGTCATTTGCGCAAAATTCCTTCGGCTACAAGTGGCTCAAATAAGGGCGTGAAAATTGTGCCGAAAGCCCTTTCAGGGGCTATTGCTCGGCACTCGGGGGACGGAAAATTTTACGCAATGCCTCACAATGAAGCACTGGTCGGGGGCTAACTTCTGGCACCAGTTTCGAGCCCGTCCGTGAAAGTGACCCGCGCAAGTTTTAGGCCGGTTCGGCTACTGTGGCCTAATGGGGCCTAATGGGAAGATCTTCTAATGCTCATAACTTTTTAATTTCCCGACGGAACGCTTTGAAATTTTCACCATTTGTAGACGGCCTCCCGTACTACAAACTGATGCCCGTGTGGGCATGATGAAAATGGTGGTTCGCGAGACGGAAGCGCGTAAAGCTTCGGGGCGGCGGACTTCCACACCCCGATAACTCGGTATTGAAACATTGTTGCGGGCGGGTGCGCATGGCAATACCTGCGCCTCTGTGGGCCCTATCCGCGTGCAAAATCTAAAAGCGGTCAGAGCCTTAGAAAGCGCGTACAACCGCTATCCCCATTTGCCTTGGGCCCTATGGGAAAACAGGAAATATCATAATTGCGGTCCGGGGCGCGCGCGCACAATGATAATTTTCACACCCGAGTAAGCTCTTTTATAGGTTAACATTTTGGAAAAAAAATTGGCTTGCTGCCCACAGCAGGAGCTGAGAACCATGCATTCGGAGGTTTTCACACCCCACCCACTAATGCCCTCAAAGTTTGAGAAAACGCGACCTTCGCGAAAAGCCCCGGAACCTATTGCAAAGTGATGAGCAGTGCCCAGGAGCACCTCTCAGTCATTTGCGCAAAATTCCTTCGGCTACAAGTGGCTCAAATAAGGGCGTGAAAATTGTGCCGAAAGCCCTTTCAGGGGCTATTGCTCGGCACTCGGGGGACGGAAAATTTTACGCAATGCCTCACAATGAAGCACTGGTCGGGGGCTAACTTCTGGCACCAGTTTCGAGCCCGTCCGTGAAAGTGACCCGCGCAAGTTTTAGGCCGGTTCGGCTACTGTGGCCTAATGGGGCCTAATGGGAAGATCTTCTAATGCTCATAACTTTTTAATTTCCCGACGGAACGCTTTGAAATTTTCACCATTTGTAGACGGCCTCCCGTACTACAAACTGATGCCCGTGTGGGCATGATGAAAATGGTGGTTCGCGAGACGGAAGCGCGTAAAGCTTCGGGGCGGCGGACTTCCACACCCCGATAACTCGGTATCGAAACATTGTTGCGGGCGGGTGCGCATGGCAATACCTGCGCCTCTGTGGGCCCTATCCGCGTGCAAAATCTAAAAGCGGTCAGAGCCTTAGAAAGCGCGTACAACCGCTATCCCCATTTGCCTTGGGCCCTATGGGAAAACAGGAAATATCATAATTGCGGTCCGGGGCGCGCGCGCACAATGATAATTTTCACACCCGAGTAAGCTCTTTTATAGGTCAACATTTTGGAAAAAAAATTGGCTTGCTGCCCACAGCAGGAGCTGAGAACCATGCATTCGGAGGTTTTCACACCCCACCCACTAATGCCCTCAAAGTTTGAGAAAACGCGACCTTCGCGAAAAGCCCCGGAACCTATTGCAAAGTGATGAGCAGTGCCCAGGAGCACCTCTCAGTCATTTGCGCAAAATTCCTTCGGCTACAAGTGGCTCAAATAAGGGCGTGAAAATTGTGCCGAAAGCCCTTTCAGGGGCTATTGCTCGGCACTCGGGGGACGGAAAATTTTACGCAATGCCTCACAATGAAGCACTGGTCGGGGGCTAACTTCTGGCACCAGTTTCGAGCCCGTCCGTGAAAGTGACCCGCGCAAGTTTTAGGCCGGTTCGGCTACTGTGGCCTAATGGGGCCTAATGGGAAGATCTTCTAATGCTCATAACTTTTTAATTTCCCGACGGAACGCTTTGAAATTTTCACCATTTGTAGACGGCCTCCCGTACTACAAACTGATGCCCGTGTGGGCATGATGAAAATGGTGGTTCGCGAGACGGAAGCGCGTAAAGCTTCGGGGCGGCGGACTTCCACACCCCGATAACTCGGTATCGAAACATTGTTGCGGGCGGGTGCGCATGGCAATACCTGCGCCTCTGTGGGCCCTATCCGCGTGCAAAATCTAAAAGCGGTCAGAGCCTTAGAAAGCGCGTACAACCGCTATCCCCATTTGCCTTGGGCCCTATGGGAAAACAGGAAATATCATAATTGCGGTCCGGGGCGCGCGCGCACAATGATAATTTTCACACCCGAGTAAGCTCTTTTATAGGTCAACATTTTGGAAAAAAAATTGGCTTGCTGCCCACAGCAGGAGCTGAGAACCATGCATTCGGAGGTTTTCACACCCCACCCACTAATGCCCTCAAAGTTTGAGAAAACGCGACCTTCGCGAAAAGCCCCGGAACCTATTGCAAAGTGATGAGCAGTGCCCAGGAGCACCTCTCAGTCATTTGCGCAAAATTCCTTCGGCTACAAGTGGCTCAAATAAGGGCGTGAAAATTGTGCCGAAAGCCCTTTCAGGGGCTATTGCTCGGCACTCGGGGGACGGAAAATTTTACGCAATGCCTCACAATGAAGCACTGGTCGGGGGCTAACTTCTGGCACCAGTTTCGAGCCCGTCCGTGAAAGTGACCCGCGCAAGTTTTAGGCCGGTTCGGCTACTGTGGCCTAATGGGGCCTAATGGGAAGATCTTCTAATGCTCATAACTTTTTAATTTCCCGACGGAACGCTTTGAAATTTTCACCATTTGTAGACGGCCTCCCGTACTACAAACTGATGCCCGTGTGGGCATGATGAAAATGGTGGTTCGCGAGACGGAAGCGCGTAAAGCTTCGGGGCGGCGGACTTCCACACCCCGATAACTCGGTATCGAAACATTGCTGCGGGCGGGTGCGCATGGCAATACCTGCGCCTCTGTGGGCCCTATCCGCGTGCAAAATCTAAAAGCGGTCAGAGCCTTAGAAAGCGCGTACAACCGCTATCCCCATTTGCCTTGGGCCCTATGGGAAAACAGGAAATATCATAATTGCGGTCCGGGGCGCGCGCGCACAATGATAATTTTCACACCCGAGTAAGCTCTTTTATAGGTCAACATTTTGGAAAAAAAATTGGCTTGCTGCCCACAGCAGGAGCTGAGAACCATGCATTCGGAGGTTTTCACACCCCACCCACTAATGCCCTCAAAGTTTGAGAAAACGCGACCTTCGCGAAAAGCCCCGGAACCTATTGCAAAGTGATGAGCAGTGCCCAGGAGCACCTCTCAGTCATTTGCGCAAAATTCCTTCGGCTACAAGTGGCTCAAATAAGGGCGTGAAAATTGTGCCGAAAGCCCTTTCAGGGGCTATTGCTCGGCACTCGGGGGACGGAAAATTTTACGCAATGCCTCACAATGAAGCACTGGTCGGGGGCTAACTTCTGGCACCAGTTTCGAGCCCGTCCGTGAAAGTGACCCGCGCAAGTTTTAGGCCGGTTCGGCTACTGTGGCCTAATGGGGCCTAATGGGAAGATCTTCTAATGCTCATAACTTTTTAATTTCCCGACGGAACGCTTTGAAATTTTCACCATTTGTAGACGGCCTCCCGTACTACAAACTGATGCCCGTGTGGGCATGATGAAAATGGTGGTTCGCGAGACGGAAGCGCGTAAAGCTTCGGGGCGGCGGACTTCCACACCCCGATAACTCGGTATCGAAACATTGTTGCGGGCGGGTGCGCATGGCAATACCTGCGCCTCTGTGGGCCCTATCCGCGTGCAAAATCTAAAAGCGGTCAGAGCCTTAGAAAGCGCGTACAACCGCTATCCCCATTTGCCTTGGGCCCTATGGGAAAACAGGAAATATCATAATTGCGGTCCGGGGCGCGCGCGCACAATGATAATTTTCACACCCGAGTAAGCTCTTTTATAGGTCAACATTTTGGAAAAAAAATTGGCTTGCTGCCCACAGCAGGAGCTGAGAACCATGCATTCGGAGGTTTTCACACCCCACCCACTAATGCCCTCAAAGTTTGAGAAAACGCGACCTTCGCGAAAAGCCCCGGAACCTATTGCAAAGTGATGAGCAGTGCCCAGGAGCACCTCTCAGTCATTTGCGCAAAATTCCTTCGGCTACAAGTGGCTCAAATAAGGGCGTGAAAATTGTGCCGAAAGCCCTTTCAGGGGCTATTGCTCGGCACTCGGGGGACGGAAAATTTTACGCAATGCCTCACAATGAAGCACTGGTCGGGGGCTAACTTCTGGCACCAGTTTCGAGCCCGTCCGTGAAAGTGACCCGCGCAAGTTTTAGGCCGGTTCGGCTACTGTGGCCTAATGGGGCCTAATGGGAAGATCTTCTAATGCTCATAACTTTTTAATTTCCCGACGGAACGCTTTGAAATTTTCACCATTTGTAGACGGCCTCCCGTACTACAAACTGATGCCCGTGTGGGCATGATGAAAATGGTGGTTCGCGAGACGGAAGCGCGTAAAGCTTTGGGGCGGCGGACTTCCACACCCCGATAACTCGGTATCGAAACATTGTTGCGGGCGGGTGCGCATGGCAATACATGCGCCTCTGTGGGCCCTATCCGCGTGCAAAATCTAAAAGCGGTCAGAGCCTTAGAAAGCGCGTACAACCGCTATCCCCATTTGCCTTGGGCCCTATGGGAAAACAGGAAATATCATAATTGCGGTCCGGGGCGCGCGCGCACAATGATAATTTTCACACCCGAGTAAGCTCTTTTATAGGTCAACATTTTGGAAAAAAAATTGGCTTGCTGCCCACAGCAGGAGCTGAGAACCATGCATTCGGAGGTTTTCACACCCCACCCACTAATGCCCTCAAAGTTTGAGAAAACGCGACCTTCGCGAAAAGCCCCGGAACCTATTGCAAAGTGATGAGCAGTGCCCAGGAGCACCTCTCAGTCATTTGCGCAAAATTCCTTCGGCTACAAGTGGCTCAAATAAGGGCGTGAAAATTGTGCCGAAAGCCCTTTCAGGGGCTATTGCTCGGCACTCGGGGGACGGAAAATTTTACGCAATGCCTCACAATGAAGCACTGGTCGGGGGCTAACTTCTGGCACCAGTTTCGAGCCCGTCCGTGAAAGTGACCCGCGCAAGTTTTAGGCCGGTTCGGCTACTGTGGCCTAATGGGGCCTAATGGGAAGATCTTCTAATGCTCATAACTTTTTAATTTCCCGACGGAACGCTTTGAAATTTTCACCATTTGTAGACGGCCTCCCGTACTACAAACTGATGCCCGTGTGGGCATGATGAAAATGGTGGTTCGCGAGACGGAAGCGCGTAAAGCTTCGGGGCGGCGGACTTCCACACCCCGATAACTCGGTATCGAAACATTGTTGCGGGCGGGTGCGCATGGCAATACCTGCGCCTCTGTGGGCCCTATCCGCGTGCAAAATCTAAAAGCGGTCAGAGCCTTAGAAAGCGCGTACAACCGCTATCCCCATTTGCCTTGGGCCCTATGGGAAAACAGGAAATATCATAATTGCGGTCCGGGGCGCGCGCGCACAATGATAATTTTCACACCCGAGTAAGCTCTTTTATAGGTCAACATTTTGGAAAAAAAATTGGCTTGCTGCCCACAGCAGGAGCTGAGAACCATGCATTCGGAGGTTTTCACACCCCACCCACTAATGCCCTCAAAGTTTGAGAAAACGCGACCTTCGCGAAAAGCCCCGGAACCTATTGCAAAGTGATGAGCAGTGCCCAGGAGCACCTCTCAGTCATTTGCGCAAAATTCCTTCGGCTACAAGTGGCTCAAATAAGGGCGTGAAAATTGTGCCGAAAGCCCTTTCAGGGGCTATTGCTCGGCACTCGGGGGACGGAAAATTTTACGCAATGCCTCACAATGAAGCACTGGTCGGGGGCTAACTTCTGGCACCAGTTTCGAGCCCGTCCGTGAAAGTGACCCGCGCAAGTTTTAGGCCGGTTCGGCTACTGTGGCCTAATGGGGCCTAATGGGAAGATCTTCTAATGCTCATAACTTTTTAATTTCCCGACGGAACGCTTTGAAATTTTCACCATTTGTAGACGGCCTCCCGTACTACAAACTGATGCCCGTGTGGGCATGATGAAAATGGTGGTTCGCGAGACGGAAGCGCGTAAAGCTTCGGGGCGGCGGACTTCCACACCCCGATAACTCGGTATCGAAACATTGTTGCGGGCGGGTGCGCATGGCAATACCTGCGCCTCTGTGGGCCCTATCCGCGTGCAAAATCTAAAAGCGGTCAGAGCCTTAGAAAGCGCGTACAACCGCTATCCCCATTTGCCTTGGGCCCTATGGGAAAACAGGAAATATCATAATTGCGGTCCGGGGCGCGCGCGCACAATGATAATTTTCACACCCGAGTAAGCTCTTTTATAGGTCAACATTTTGGAAAAAAAATTGGCTTGCTGCCCACAGCAGGAGCTGAGAACCATGCATTCGGAGGTTTTCACACCCCACCCACTAATGCCCTCAAAGTTTGAGAAAACGCGACCTTCGCGAAAAGCCCCGGAACCTATTGCAAAGTGATGAGCAGTGCCCAGGAGCACCTCTCAGTCATTTGCGCAAAATTCCTTCGGCTACAAGTGGCTCAAATAAGGGCGTGAAAATTGTGCCGAAAGCCCTTTCAGGGGCTATTGCTCGGCACTCGGGGGACGGAAAATTTTACGCAATGCCTCACAATGAAGCACTGGTCGGGGGCTAACTTCTGGCACCAGTTTCGAGCCCGTCCGTGAAAGTGACCCGCGCAAGTTTTAGGCCGGTTCGGCTACTGTGGCCTAATGGGGCCTAATGGGAAGATCTTCTAATGCTCATAACTTTTTAATTTCCCGACGGAACGCTTTGAAATTTTCACCATTTGTAGACGGCCTCCCGTACTACAAACTGATGCCCGTGTGGGCATGATGAAAATGGTGGTTCGCGAGACGGAAGCGCGTAAAGCTTCGGGACGGCGGACTTCCACACCCCGATAACTCGGTATCGAAACATTGTTGCGGGCGGGTGCGCATGGCAATACCTGCGCCTCTGTGGGCCCTATCCGCGTGCAAAATCTAAAAGCGGTCAGAGCCTTAGAAAGCGCGTACAACCGCTATCCCCATTTGCCTTGGGCCCTATGGGAAAACAGGAAATATCATAATTGCGGTCCGGGGCGCGCGCGCACAATGATAATTTTCACACCCGAGTAAGCTCTTTTATAGGTCAACATTTTGGAAAAAAAATTGGCTTGCTGCCCACAGCAGGAGCTGAGAACCATGCATTCGGAGGTTTTCACACCCCACCCACTAATGCCCTCAAAGTTTGAGAAAACGCGACCTTCGCGAAAAGCCCCGGAACCTATTGCAAAGTGATGAGCAGTGCCCAGGAGCACCTCTCAGTCATTTGCGCAAAATTCCTTTGGCTACAAGTGGCTCAAATAAGGGCGTGAAAATTGTGCCGAAAGCCCTTTCAGGGGCTATTGCTCGGCACTCGGGGGACGGAAAATTTTACGCAATGCCTCACAATGAAGCACTGGTCGGGGGCTAACTTCTGGCACCAGTTTCGAGCCCGTCCGTGAAAGTGACCCGCGCAAGTTTTAGGCCGGTTCGGCTACTGTGGCCTAATGGGGCCTAATGGGAAGATCTTCTAATGCTCATAACTTTTTAATTTCCCGACGGAACGCTTTGAAATTTTCACCATTTGTAGACGGCCTCCCGTACTACAAACTGATGCCCGTGTGGGCATGATGAAAATGGTGGTTCGCGAGACGGAAGCGCGTAAAGCTTCGGGGCGGCGGACTTCCACACCCCGATAACTCGGTATCGAAACATTGTTGCGGGCGGGTGCGCATGGCAATACCTGCGCCTCTGTGGGCCCTATCCGCGTGCAAAATCTAAAAGCGGTCAGAGCCTTAGAAAGCGCGTACAACCGCTATCCCCATTTGCCTTGGGCCCTATGGGAAAACAGGAAATATCATAATTGCGGTCCGGGGCGCGCGCGCACAATGATAATTTTCACACCCGAGTAAGCTCTTTTATAGGTCAACATTTTGGAAAAAAAATTGGCTTGCTGCCCACAGCAGGAGCTGAGAACCATGCATTCGGAGGTTTTCACACCCCACCCACTAATGCCCTCAAAGTTTGAGAAAACGCGACCTTCGCGAAAAGCCCCGGAACCTATTGCAAAGTGATGAGCAGTGCCCAGGAGCACCTCTCAGTCATTTGCGCAAAATTCCTTCGGCTACAAGTGGCTCAAATAAGGGCGTGAAAATTGTGCCGAAAGCCCTTTCAGGGGCTATTGCTCGGCACTCGGGGGACGGAAAATTTTACGCAATGCCTCACAATGAAGCACTGGTCGGGGGCTAACTTCTGGCACCAGTTTCGAGCCCGTCCGTGAAAGTGACCCGCGCAAGTTTTAGGCCGGTTCGGCTACTGTGGCCTAATGGGGCCTAATGGGAAGATCTTCTAATGCTCATAACTTTTTAATTTCCCGACGGAACGCTTTGAAATTTTCACCATTTGTAGACGGCCTCCCGTACTACAAACTGATGCCCGTGTGGGCATGATGAAAATGGTGGTTCGCGAGACGGAAGCGCGTAAAGCTTCGGGGCGGCGGACTTCCACACCCCGATAACTCGGTATCGAAACATTGTTGCGGGCGGGTGCGCATGGCAATACCTGCGCCTCTGTGGGCCCTATCCGCGTGCAAAATCTAAAAGCGGTCAGAGCCTTAGAAAGCGCGTACAACCGCTATCCCCATTTGCCTTGGGCCTTATGGGAAAACAGGAAATATCATAATTGCGGTCCGGGGCGCGCGCGCACAATGATAATTTTCACACCCGAGTAAGCTCTTTTATAGGTCAACATTTTGGAAAAAAAATTGGCTTGCTGCCCACAGCAGGAGCTGAGAACCATGCATTCGGAGGTTTCACACCCCACCCACTAATGCCCTCAAAGTTTGAGAAAACGCGACCTTCGCGAAAAGCCCCGGAACCTATTGCAAAGTGATGAGCAGTGCCCAGGAGCACCTCTCAGTCATTTGCGCAAAATTCCTTCGGCTACAAGTGGCTCAAATAAGGGCGTGAAAATTGTGCTGAAAGCCCTTTCAGGGGCTATTGCTCGGCACTCGGGGGACGGAAAATTTTACGCAATGCCTCACAATGAAGCACTGGTCGGGGGCTAACTTCTGGCACCAGTTTCGAGCCCGTCCGTGAAAGTGACCCTCGCAAGTTTTAGGCCGGTTCGGCTACTGTGGCCTAATGGGGCCTAATGGGAAGATCTTCTAATGCTCATAACTTTTTAATTTCCCGACGGAACGCTTTGAAATTTTCACCATTTGTAGACGGCCTCCCGTACTACAAACTGATGCCCGTGTGGGCATGATGAAAATGGTGGTTCGCGAGACGGAAGCGCGTAAAGCTTCGGGGCGGCGGACTTCCACACCCCGATAACTCGGTATCGAAACATTGTTGCGGGCGGGTGCACATGGCAATACCTGCGCCTCTGTGGGCCCTATCCGCGTGCAAAATCTAAAAGCGGTCAGAGCCTTAGAAAGCGCGTACAACCGCTATCCCCATTTGCCTTGGGCCCTATGGGAAAACAGGAAATATCATAATTGCGGTCCGGGGCGCGCGCGCACAATGATAATTTTCACACCCGAGTAAGCTCTTTTATAGGTCAACATTTTGGAAAAAAAATTGGCTTGCTGCCCACAGCAGGAGCTGAGAACCATGCATTCGGAGGTTTTCACACCCCACCCACTAATGCCCTCAAAGTTTGAGAAAACGCGACCTTCGCGAAAAGCCCCGGAACCTATTGCAAAGTGATGAGCAGTGCCCAGGAGCACCTCTCAGTCATTTGCGCAAAATTCCTTCGGCTACAAGTGGCTCAAATAAGGGCGTGAAAATTGTGCCGAAAGCCCTTTCAGGGGCTATTGCTCGGCACTCGGGGGACGGAAAATTTTACGCAATGCCTCACAATGAAGCACTGGTCGGGGGCTAACTTCTGGCACCAGTTTCGAGCCCGTCCGTGAAAGTGACCCGCGCAAGTTTTAGGCCGGTTCGGCTACTGTGGCCTAATGGGGCCTAATGGGAAGATCTTCTAATGCTCATAACTTTTTAATTTCCCGACGGAACGCTTTGAAATTTTCACCATTTGTAGACGGCCTCCCGTACTACAAACTGATGCCCGTGTGGGCATGATGAAAATGGTGGTTCGCGAGACGGAAGCGCGTAAAGCTTCGGGGCGGCGGACTTCCACACCCCGATAACTCGGTATCGAAACATTGTTGCGGGCGGGTGCGCATGGCAATACCTGCGCCTCTGTGGGCCCTATCCGCGTGCAAAATCTAAAAGCGGTCAGAGCCTTAGAAAGCGCGTACAACCGCTATCCCCATTTGCCTTGGGCCCTATGGGAAAACAGGAAATATCATAATTGCGGTCCGGGGCGCGCGCGCACAATGATAATTTTCACACCCGAGTAAGCTCTTTTATAGGTCAACATTTTGGAAAAAAAATTGGCTTGCTGCCCACAGCAGGAGCTGAGAACCATGCATTCGGAGGTTTTCACACCCCACCCACTAATGCCCTCAAAGTTTGAGAAAACGCGACCTTCGCGAAAAGCCCCGGAACCTATTGCAAAGTGATGAGCAGTGCCCAGGAGCACCTCTCAGTCATTTGCGCAAAATTCCTTCGGCTACAAGTGGCTCAAATAAGGGCGTGAAAATTGTGCCGAAAGCCCTTTCAGGGGCTATTGCTCGGCACTCGGGGGACGGAAAATTTTACGCAATGCCTCACAATGAAGCACTGGTCGGGGGCTAACTTCTGGCACCAGTTTCGAGCCCGTCCGTGAAAGTGACCCGCGCAAGTTTTAGGCCGGTTCGGCTACTGTGGCCTAATGGGGCCTAATGGGAAGATCTTCTAATGCTCATAACTTTTTAATTTCCCGACGGAACGCTTTGAAATTTTCACCATTTGTAGACGGCCTCCCGTACTACAAACTGATGCCCGTGTGGGCATGATGAAAATGGTGGTTCGCGAGACGGAAGCGCGTAAAGCTTCGGGGCGGCGGACTTCCACACCCCGATAACTCGGTATCGAAACATTGTTGCGGGCGGGTGCGCATGGCAATACCTGCGCCTCTGTGGGCCCTATCCGCGTGCAAAATCTAAAAGCGGTCAGAGCCTTAGAAAGCGCGTACAACCGCTATCCCCATTTGCCTTGGGCCCTATGGGAAAACAGGAAATATCATAATTGCGGTCCGGGGCGCGCGCGCACAATGATAATTTTCACACCCGAGTAAGCTCTTTTATAGGTCAACATTTTGGAAAAAAAATTGGCTTGCTGCCCACAGCAGGAGCTGAGAACCATGCATTCGGAGGTTTTCACACCCCACCCACTAATGCCCTCAAAGTTTGAGAAAACGCGACCTTCGCGAAAAGCCCCGGAACCTATTGCAAAGTGATGAGCAGTGCCCAGGAGCACCTCTCAGTCATTTGCGCAAAATTCCTTCGGCTACAAGTGGCTCAAATAAGGGCGTGAAAATTGTGCCGAAAGCCCTTTCAGGGGCTATTGCTCGGCACTCGGGGGACGGAAAATTTTACGCAATGCCTCACAATGAAGCACTGGTCGGGGGCTAACTTCTGGCACCAGTTTCGAGCCCGTCCGTGAAAGTGACCCGCGCAAGTTTTAGGCCGGTTCGGCTACTGTGGCCTAATGGGGCCTAATGGGAAGATCTTCTAATGCTCATAACTTTTTAATTTCCCGACGGAACGCTTTGAAATTTTCACCATTTGTAGACGGCCTCCCGTACTACAAACTGATGCCCGTGTGGGCATGATGAAAATGGTGGTTCGCGAGACGGAAGCGCGTAAAGCTTCGGGGCGGCGGACTTCCACACCCCGATAACTCGGTATCGAAACATTGTTGCGGGCGGGTGCGCATGGCAATACCTGCGCCTCTGTGGGCCCTATCCGCGTGCAAAATCTAAAAGCGGTCAGAGCCTTAGAAAGCGCGTACAACCGCTATCCCCATTTGCCTTGGGCCCTATGGGAAAACAGGAAATATCATAATTGCGGTCCGGGGCGCGCGCGCACAATGATAATTTTCACACCCGAGTAAGCTCTTTTATAGGTCAACATTTTGGAAAAAAAATTGGCTTGCTGCCCACAGCAGGAGCTGAGAACCATGCATTCGGAGGTTTTCACACCCCACCCACTAATGCCCTCAAAGTTTGAGAAAACGCGACCTTCGCGAAAAGCCCCGGAACCTATTGCAAAGTGATGAGCAGTGCCCAGGAGCACCTCTCAGTCATTTGCGCAAAATTCCTTCGGCTACAAGTGGCTCAAATAAGGGCGTGAAAATTGTGCCGAAAGCCCTTTCAGGGGCTATTGCTCGGCACTCGGGGGACGGAAAATTTTACGCAATGCCTCACAATGAAGCACTGGTCGGGGGCTAACTTCTGGCACCAGTTTCGAGCCCGTCCGTGAAAGTGACCCGCGCAAGTTTTAGGCCGGTTCGGCTACTGTGGCCTAATGGGGCCTAATGGGAAGATCTTCTAATGCTCATAACTTTTTAATTTCCCGACGGAACGCTTTGAAATTTTCACCATTTGTAGACGGCCTCCCGTACTACAAACTGATGCCCGTGTGGGCATGATGAAAATGGTGGTTCGCGAGACGGAAGCGCGTAAAGCTTCGGGGCGGCGGACTTCCACACCCCGATAACTCGGTATCGAAACATTGTTGCGGGCGGGTGCGCATGGCAATACCTGCGCCTCTGTGGGCCCTATCCGCGTGCAAAATCTAAAAGCGGTCAGAGCCTTAGAAAGCGCGTACAACCGCTATCCCCATTTGCCTTGGGCCCTATGGGAAAACAGGAAATATCATAATTGCGGTCCGGGGCGCGCGCGCACAATGATAATTTTCACACCCGAGTAAGCTCTTTTATAGGTCAACATTTTGGAAAAAAAATTGGCTTGCTGCCCACAGCAGGAGCTGAGAACCATGCATTCGGAGGTTTTCACACCCCACCCACTAATGCCCTCAAAGTTTGAGAAAACGCGACCTTCGCGAAAAGCCCCGGAACCTATTGCAAAGTGATGAGCAGTGCCCAGGAGCACCTCTCAGTCATTTGCGCAAAATTCCTTCGGCTACAAGTGGCTCAAATAAGGGCGTGAAAATTGTGCCGAAAGCCCTTTCAGGGGCTATTGCTCGGCACTCGGGGGACGGAAAATTTTACGCAATGCCTCACAATGAAGCACTGGTCGGGGGCTAACTTCTGGCACCAGTTTCGAGCCCGTCCGTGAAAGTGACCCGCGCAAGTTTTAGGCCGGTTCGGCTACTGTGGCCTAATGGGGCCTAATGGGAAGATCTTCTAATGCTCATAACTTTTTAATTTCCCGACGGAACGCTTTGAAATTTTCACCATTTGTAGACGGCCTCCCGTACTACAAACTGATGCCCGTGTGGGCATGATGAAAATGGTGGTTCGCGAGACGGAAGCGCGTAAAGCTTCGGGGCGGCGGACTTCCACACCCCGATAACTCGGTATCGAAACATTGTTGCGGGCGGGTGCGCATGGCAATACCTGCGCCTCTGTGGGCCCTATCCGCGTGCAAAATCTAAAAGCGGTCAGAGCCTTAGAAAGCGCGTACAACCGCTATCCCCATTTGCCTTGGGCCCTATGGGAAAACAGGAAATATCATAATTGCGGTCCGGGGCGCGCGCGCACAATGATAATTTTCACACCCGAGTAAGCTCTTTTATAGGTCAACATTTTGGAAAAAAAATTGGCTTGCTGCCCACAGCAGGAGCTGAGAACCATGCATTCGGAGGTTTTCACACCCCACCCACTAATGCCCTCAAAGTTTGAGAAAACGCGACCTTCGCGAAAAGCCCCGGAACCTATTGCAAAGTGATGAGCAGTGCCCAGGAGCACCTCTCAGTCATTTGCGCAAAATTCCTTCGGCTACAAGTGGCTCAAATAAGGGCGTGAAAATTGTGCCGAAAGCCCTTTCAGGGGCTATTGCTCGGCACTCGGGGGACGGAAAATTTTACGCAATGCCTCACAATGAAGCACTGGTCGGGGGCTAACTTCTGGCACCAGTTTCGAGCCCGTCCGTGAAAGTGACCCGCGCAAGTTTTAGGCCGGTTCGGCTACTGTGGCCTAATGGGGCCTAATGGGAAGATCTTCTAATGCTCATAACTTTTTAATTTCCCGACGGAACGCTTTGAAATTTTCACCATTTGTAGACGGCCTCCCGTACTACAAACTGATGCCCGTGTGGGCATGATGAAAATGGTGGTTCGCGAGACGGAAGCGCGTAAAGCTTCGGGGCGGCGGACTTCCACACCCCGATAACTCGGTATCGAAACATTGTTGCGGGCGGGTGCGCATGGCAATACCTGCGCCTCTGTGGGCCCTATCCGCGTGCAAAATCTAAAAGCGGTCAGAGCCTTAGAAAGCGCGTACAACCGCTATCCCCATTTGCCTTGGGCCCTATGGGAAAACAGGAAATATCATAATTGCGGTCCGGGGCGCGCGCGCACAATGATAATTTTCACACCCGAGTAAGCTCTTTTATAGGTCAACATTTTGGAAAAAAAATTGGCTTGCTGCCCACAGCAGGAGCTGAGAACCATGCATTCGGAGGTTTTCACACCCCACCCACTAATGCCCTCAAAGTTTGAGAAAACGCGACCTTCGCGAAAAGCCCCGGAACCTATTGCAAAGTGATGAGCAGTGCCCAGGAGCACCTCTCAGTCATTTGCGCAAAATTCCTTCGGCTACAAGTGGCTCAAATAAGGGCGTGAAAATTGTGCCGAAAGCCCTTTCAGGGGCTATTGCTCGGCACTCGGGGGACGGAAAATTTTACGCAATGCCTCACAATGAAGCACTGGTCGGGGGCTAACTTCTGGCACCAGTTTCGAGCCCGTCCGTGAAAGTGACCCGCGCAAGTTTTAGGCCGGTTCGGCTACTGTGGCCTAATGGGGCCTAATGGGAAGATCTTCTAATGCTCATAACTTTTTAATTTCCCGACGGAACGCTTTGAAATTTTCACCATTTGTAGACGGCCTCCCGTACTACAAACTGATGCCCGTGTGGGCATGATGAAAATGGTGGTTCGCGAGACGGAAGCGCGTAAAGCTTCGGGGCGGCGGACTTCCACACCCCGATAACTCGGTATCGAAACATTGTTGCGGGCGGGTGCGCATGGCAATACCTGCGCCTCTGTGGGCCCTATCCGCGTGCAAAATCTAAAAGCGGTCAGAGCCTTAGAAAGCGCGTACAACCGCTATCCCCATTTGCCTTGGGCCCTATGGGAAAACAGGAAATATCATAATTGCGGTCCGGGGCGCGCGCGCACAATGATAATTTTCACACCCGAGTAAGCTCTTTTATAGGTCAACATTTTGGAAAAAAAATTGGCTTGCTGCCCACAGCAGGAGCTGAGAACCATGCATTCGGAGGTTTTCACACCCCACCCACTAATGCCCTCAAAGTTTGAGAAAACGCGACCTTCGCGAAAAGCCCCGGAACCTATTGCAAAGTGATGAGCAGTGCCCAGGAGCACCTCTCAGTCATTTGCGCAAAATTCCTTCGGCTACAAGTGGCTCAAATAAGGGCGTGAAAATTGTGCCGAAAGCCCTTTCAGGGGCTATTGCTCGGCACTCGGGGGACGGAAAATTTTACGCAATGCCTCACAATGAAGCACTGGTCGGTGGCTAACTTCTGGCACCAGTTTCGAGCCCGTCCGTGAAAGTGACCCGCGCAAGTTTTAGGCCGGTTCGGCTACTGTGGCCTAATGGGGCCTAATGGGAAGATCTTCTAATGCTCATAACTTTTTAATTTCCCGACGGAACGCTTTGAAATTTTCACCATTTGTAGACGGCCTCCCGTACTACAAACTGATGCCCGTGTGGGCATGATGAAAATGGTGGTTCGCGAGACGGAAGCGCGTAAAGCTTCGGGGCGGCGGACTTCCACACCCCGATAACTCGGTATCGAAACATTGTTGCGGGCGGGTGCGCATGGCAATACCTGCGCCTCTGTGGGCCCTATCCGCGTGCAAAATCTAAAAGCGGTCAGAGCCTTAGAAAGCGCGTACAACCGCTATCCCCATTTGCCTTGGGCCCTATGGGAAAACAGGAAATATCATAATTGCGGTCCGGGGCGCGCGCGCACAATGATAATTTTCACACCCGAGTAAGCTCTTTTATAGGTCAACATTTTGGAAAAAAAATTGGCTTGCTGCCCACAGCAGGAGCTGAGAACCATGCATTCGGAGGTTTTCACACCCCACCCACTAATGCCCTCAAAGTTTGAGAAAACGCGACCTTCGCGAAAAGCCCCGGAACCTATTGCAAAGTGATGAGCAGTGCCCAGGAGCACCTCTCAGTCATTTGCGCAAAATTCCTTCGGCTACAAGTGGCTCAAATAAGGGCGTGAAAATTGTGCCGAAAGCCCTTTCAGGGGCTATTGCTCGGCACTCGGGGGACGGAAAATTTTACGCAATGCCTCACAATGAAGCACTGGTCGGGGGCTAACTTCTGGCACCAGTTTCGAGCCCGTCCGTGAAAGTGACCCGCGCAAGTTTTAGGCCGGTTCGGCTACTGTGGCCTAATGGGGCCTAATGGGAAGATCTTCTAATGCTCATAACTTTTTAATTTCCCGACGGAACGCTTTGAAATTTTCACCATTTGTAGACGGCCTCCCGTACTACAAACTGATGCCCGTGTGGGCATGATGAAAATGGTGGTTCGCGAGACGGAAGCGCGTAAAGCTTCGGGGCGGCGGACTTCCACACCCCGATAACTCGGTATCGAAACATTGTTGCGGGCGGGTGCGCATGGCAATACCTGCGCCTCTGTGGGCCCTATCCGCGTGCAAAATCTAAAAGCGGTCAGAGCCTTAGAAAGCGCGTACAACCGCTATCCCCATTTGCCTTGGGCCCTATGGGAAAACAGGAAATATCATAATTGCGGTCCGGGGCGCGCGCGCACAATGATAATTTTCACACCCGAGTAAGCTCTTTTATAGGTCAACATTTTGGAAAAAAAATTGGCTTGCTGCCCACAGCAGGAGCTGAGAACCATGCATTCGGAGGTTTTCACACCCCACCCACTAATGCCCTCAAAGTTTGAGAAAACGCGACCTTCGCGAAAAGCCCCGGAACCTATTGCAAAGTGATGAGCAGTGCCCAGGAGCACCTCTCAGTCATTTGCGCAAAATTCCTTCGGCTACAAGTGGCTCAAATAAGGGCGTGAAAATTGTGCCGAAAGCCCTTTCAGGGGCTATTGCTCGGCACTCGGGGGACGGAAAATTTTACGCAATGCCTCACAATGAAGCACTGGTCGGGGGCTAACTTCTGGCACCAGTTTCGAGCCCGTCCGTGAAAGTGACCCGCGCAAGTTTTAGGCCGGTTCGGCTACTGTGGCCTAATGGGGCCTAATGGGAAGATCTTCTAATGCTCATAACTTTTTAATTTCCCGACGGAACGCTTTGAAATTTTCACCATTTGTAGACGGCCTCCCGTACTACAAACTGATGCCCGTGTGGGCATGATGAAAATGGTGGTTCGCGAGACGGAAGCGCGTAAAGCTTCGGGGCGGCGGACTTCCACACCCCGATAACTCGGTATCGAAACATTGTTGCGGGCGGGTGCGCATGGCAATACCTGCGCCTCTGTGGGCCCTATCCGCGTGCAAAATCTAAAAGCGGTCAGAGCCTTAGAAAGCGCGTACAACCGCTATCCCCATTTGCCTTGGGCCCTATGGGAAAACAGGAAATATCATAATTGCGGTCCGGGGCGCGCGCGCACAATGATAATTTTCACACCCGAGTAAGCTCTTTTATAGGTCAACATTTTGGAAAAAAAATTGGCTTGCTGCCCACAGCAGGAGCTGAGAACCATGCATTCGGAGGTTTTCACACCCCACCCACTAATGCCCTCAAAGTTTGAGAAAACGCGACCTTCGCGAAAAGCCCCGGAACCTATTGCAAAGTGATGAGCAGTGCCCAGGAGCACCTCTCAGTCATTTGCGCAAAATTCCTTCGGCTACAAGTGGCTCAAATAAGGGCGTGAAAATTGTGCCGAAAGCCCTTTCAGGGGCTATTGCTCGGCACTCGGGGGACGGAAAATTTTACGCAATGCCTCACAATGAAGCACTGGTCGGGGGCTAACTTCTGGCACCAGTTTCGAGCCCGTCCGTGAAAGTGACCCGCGCAAGTTTTAGGCCGGTTCGGCTACTGTGGCCTAATGGGGCCTAATGGGAAGATCTTCTAATGCTCATAACTTTTTAATTTCCCGACGGAACGCTTTGAAATTTTCACCATTTGTAGACGGCCTCCCGTACTACAAACTGATGCCCGTGTGGGCATGATGAAAATGGTGGTTCGCGAGACGGAAGCGCGTAAAGCTTCGGGGCGGCGGACTTCCACACCCCGATAACTCGGTATCGAAACATTGTTGCGGGCGGGTGCGCATGGCAATACCTGCGCCTCTGTGGGCCCTATCCGCGTGCAAAATCTAAAAGCGGTCAGAGCCTTAGAAAGCGCGTACAACCGCTATCCCCATTTGCCTTGGGCCCTATGGGAAAACAGGAAATATCATAATTGCGGTCCGGGGCGCGCGCGCACAATGATAATTTTCACACCCGAGTAAGCTCTTTTATAGGTCAACATTTTGGAAAAAAAATTGGCTTGCTGCCCACAGCAGGAGCTGAGAACCATGCATTCGGAGGTTTTCACACCCCACCCACTAATGCCCTCAAAGTTTGAGAAAACGCGACCTTCGCGAAAAGCCCCGGAACCTATTGCAAAGTGATGAGCAGTGCCCAGGAGCACCTCTCAGTCATTTGCGCAAAATTCCTTCGGCTACAAGTGGCTCAAATAAGGGCGTGAAAATTGTGCCGAAAGCCCTTTCAGGGGCTATTGCTCGGCACTCGGGGGACGGAAAATTTTACGCAATGCCTCACAATGAAGCACTGGTCGGGGGCTAACTTCTGGCACCAGTTTCGAGCCCGTCCGTGAAAGTGACCCGCGCAAGTTTTAGGCCGGTTCGGCTACTGTGGCCTAATGGGGCCTAATGGGAAGATCTTCTAATGCTCATAACTTTTTAATTTCCCGACGGAACGCTTTGAAATTTTCACCATTTGTAGACGGCCTCCCGTACTACAAACTGATGCCCGTGTGGGCATGATGAAAATGGTGGTTCGCGAGACGGAAGCGCGTAAAGCTTCGGGGCGGCGGACTTCCACACCCCGATAACTCGGTATCGAAACATTGTTGCGGGCGGGTGCGCATGGCAATACCTGCGCCTCTGTGGGCCCTATCCGCGTGCAAAATCTAAAAGCGGTCAGAGCCTTAGAAAGCGCGTACAACCGCTATCCCCATTTGCCTTGGGCCCTATGGGAAAACAGGAAATATCATAATTGCGGTCCGGGGCGCGCGCGCACAATGATAATTTTCACACCCGAGTAAGCTCTTTTATAGGTCAACATTTTGGAAAAAAAATTGGCTTGCTGCCCACAGCAGGAGCTGAGAACCATGCATTCGGAGGTTTTCACACCCCACCCACTAATGCCCTCAAAGTTTGAGAAAACGCGACCTTCGCAAAAAGCCCCGGAACCTATTGCAAAGTGATGAGCAGTGCCCAGGAGCACCTCTCAGTCATTTGCGCAAAATTCCTTCGGCTACAAGTGGCTCAAATAAGGGCGTGAAAATTGTGCCGAAAGCCCTTTCAGGGGCTATTGCTCGGCACTCGGGGGACGGAAAATTTTACGCAATGCCTCACAATGAAGCACTGGTCGGGGGCTAACTTCTGGCACCAGTTTCGAGCCCGTCCGTGAAAGTGACCCGCGCAAGTTTTAGGCCGGTTCGGCTACTGTGGCCTAATGGGGCCTAATGGGAAGATCTTCTAATGCTCATAACTTTTTAATTTCCCGACGGAACGCTTTGAAATTTTCACCATTTGTAGACGGCCTCCCGTACTACAAACTGATGCCCGTGTGGGCATGATGAAAATGGTGGTTCGCGAGACGGAAGCGCGTAAAGCTTCGGGGCGGCGGACTTCCACACCCCGATAACTCGGTATCGAAACATTGTTGCGGGCGGGTGCGCATGGCAATACCTGCGCCTCTGTGGGCCCTATCCGCGTGCAAAATCTAAAAGCGGTCAGAGCCTTAGAAAGCGCGTACAACCGCTATCCCCATTTGCCTTGGGCCCTATGGGAAAACAGGAAATATCATAATTGCGGTCCGGGGCGCGCGCGCACAATGATAATTTTCACACCCGAGTAAGCTCTTTTATAGGTCAACATTTTGGAAAAAAAATTGGCTTGCTGCCCACAGCAGGAGCTGAGAACCATGCATTCGGAGGTTTTCACACCCCACCCACTAATGCCCTCAAAGTTTGAGAAAACGCGACCTTCGCGAAAAGCCCCGGAACCTATTGCAAAGTGATGAGCAGTGCCCAGGAGCACCTCTCAGTCATTTGCGCAAAATTCCTTCGGCTACAAGTGGCTCAAATAAGGGCGTGAAAATTGTGCCGAAAGCCCTTTCAGGGGCTATTGCTCGGCACTCGGGGGACGGAAAATTTTACGCAATGCCTCACAATGAAGCACTGGTCGGGGGCTAACTTCTGGCACCAGTTTCGAGCCCGTCCGTGAAAGTGACCCGCGCAAGTTTTAGGCCGGTTCGGCTACTGTGGCCTAATGGGGCCTAATGGGAAGATCTTCTAATGCTCATAACTTTTTAATTTCCCGACGGAACGCTTTGAAATTTTCACCATTTGTAGACGGCCTCCCGTACTACAAACTGATGCCCGTGTGGGCATGATGAAAATGGTGGTTCGCGAGACGGAAGCGCGTAAAGCTTCGGGGCGGCGGACTTCCACACCCCGATAACTCGGTATCGAAACATTGTTGCGGGCGGGTGCGCATGGCAATACCTGCGCCTCTGTGGGCCCTATCCGCGTGCAAAATCTAAAAGCGGTCAGAGCCTTAGAAAGCGCGTACAACCGCTATCCCCATTTGCCTTGGGCCCTATGGGAAAACAGGAAATATCATAATTGCGGTCCGGGGCGCGCGCGCACAATGATAATTTTCACACCCGAGTAAGCTCTTTTATAGGTCAACATTTTGGAAAAAAAATTGGCTTGCTGCCCACAGCAGGAGCTGAGAACCATGCATTCGGAGGTTTTCACACCCCACCCACTAATGCCCTCAAAGTTTGAGAAAACGCGACCTTCGCGAAAAGCCCCGGAACCTATTGCAAAGTGATGAGCAGTGCCCAGGAGCACCTCTCAGTCATTTGCGCAAAATTCCTTCGGCTACAAGTGGCTCAAATAAGGGCGTGAAAATTGTGCCGAAAGCCCTTTCAGGGGCTATTGCTCGGCACTCGGGGGACGGAAAATTTTACGCAATGCCTCACAATGAAGCACTGGTCGGGGGCTAACTTCTGGCACCAGTTTCGAGCCCGTCCGTGAAAGTGACCCGCGCAAGTTTTAGGCCGGTTCGGCTACTGTGGCCTAATGGGGCCTAATGGGAAGATCTTCTAATGCTCATAACTTTTTAATTTCCCGACGGAACGCTTTGAAATTTTCACCATTTGTAGACGGCCTCCCGTACTACAAACTGATGCCCGTGTGGGCATGATGAAAATGGTGGTTCGCGAGACGGAAGCGCGTAAAGCTTCGGGGCGGCGGACTTCCACACCCCGATAACTCGGTATCGAAACATTGTTGCGGGCGGGTGCGCATGGCAATACCTGCGCCTCTGTGGGCCCTATCCGCGTGCAAAATCTAAAAGCGGTCAGAGCCTTAGAAAGCGCGTACAACCGCTATCCCCATTTGCCTTGGGCCCTATGGGAAAACAGGAAATATCATAATTGCGGTCCGGGGCGCGCGCGCACAATGATAATTTTCACACCCGAGTAAGCTCTTTTATAGGTCAACATTTTGGAAAAAAAATTGGCTTGCTGCCCACAGCAGGAGCTGAGAACCATGCATTCGGAGGTTTTCACACCCCACCCACTAATGCCCTCAAAGTTTGAGAAAACGCGACCTTCGCAAAAAGCCCCGGAACCTATTGCAAAGTGATGAGCAGTGCCCAGGAGCACCTCTCAGTCATTTGCGCAAAATTCCTTCGGCTACAAGTGGCTCAAATAAGGGCGTGAAAATTGTGCCGAAAGCCCTTTCAGGGGCTATTGCTCGGCACTCGGGGGACGGAAAATTTTACGCAATGCCTCACAATGAAGCACTGGTCGGGGGCTAACTTCTGGCACCAGTTTCGAGCCCGTCCGTGAAAGTGACCCGCGCAAGTTTTAGGCCGGTTCGGCTACTGTGGCCTAATGGGGCCTAATGGGAAGATCTTCTAATGCTCATAACTTTTTAATTTCCCGACGGAACGCTTTGAAATTTTCACCATTTGTAGACGGCCTCCCGTACTACAAACTGATGCCCGTGTGGGCATGATGAAAATGGTGGTTCGCGAGACGGAAGCGCGTAAAGCTTCGGGGCGGCGGACTTCCACACCCCGATAACTCGGTGTCGAAACATTGTTGCGGGCGGGTGCGCATGGCAATACCTGCGCCTCTGTGGGCCCTATCCGCGTGCAAAATCTAAAAGCGGTCAGAGCCTTAGAAAGCGCGTACAACCGCTATCCCCATTTGCCTTGGGCCCTATGGGAAAACAGGAAATATCATAATTGCGGTCCGGGGCGCGCGCGCACAATGATAATTTTCACACCCGAGTAAGCTCTTTTATAGGTCAACATTTTGGAAAAAAAATTGGCTTGCTGCCCACAGCAGGAGCTGAGAACCATGCATTCGGAGGTTTTCACACCCCACCCACTAATGCCCTCAAAGTTTGAGAAAACGCGACCTTCGCGAAAAGCCCCGGAACCTATTGCAAAGTGATGAGCAGTGCCCAGGAGCACCTCTCAGTCATTTGCGCAAAATTCCTTCGGCTACAAGTGGCTCAAATAAGGGCGTGAAAATTGTGCCGAAAGCCCTTTCAGGGGCTATTGCTCGGCACTCGGGGGACGGAAAATTTTACGCAATGCCTCACAATGAAGCACTGGTCGGGGGCTAACTTCTGGCACCAGTTTCGAGCCCGTCCGTGAAAGTGACCCGCGCAAGTTTTAGGCCGGTTCGGCTACTGTGGCCTAATGGGGCCTAATGGGAAGATCTTCTAATGCTCATAACTTTTTAATTTCCCGACGGAACGCTTTGAAATTTTCACCATTTGTAGACGGCCTCCCGTACTACAAACTGATGCCCGTGTGGGCATGATGAAAATGGTGGTTCGCGAGACGGAAGCGCGTAAAGCTTCGGGGCGGCGGACTTCCACACCCCGATAACTCGGTATCGAAACATTGTTGCGGGCGGGTGCGCATGGCAATACCTGCGCCTCTGTGGGCCCTATCCGCGTGCAAAATCTAAAAGCGGTCAGAGCCTTAGAAAGCGCGTACAACCGCTATCCCCATTTGCCTTGGGCCCTATGGGAAAACAGGAAATATCATAATCGCGGTCCGGGGCGCGCGCGCACAATGATAATTTTCACACCCGAGTAAGCTCTTTTATAGGTCAACATTTTGGAAAAAAAATTGGCTTGCTGCCCACAGCAGGAGCTGAGAACCATGCATTCGGAGGTTTTCACACCCCACCCACTAATGCCCTCAAAGTTTGAGAAAACGCGACCTTCGCGAAAAGCCCGGAACCTATTGCAAAGTGATGAGCAGTGCCCAGGAGCACCTCTCAGTCATTTGCGCAAAATTCCTTCGGCTACAAGTGGCTCAAATAAGGGCGTGAAAATTGTGCCGAAAGCCCTTTCAGGGGCTATTGCTCGGCACTCGGGGGACGGAAAATTTTACGCAATGCCTCACAATGAAGCACTGGTCGGGGGCTAACTTCTGGCACCAGTTTCGAGCCCGTCCGTGAAAGTGACCCGCGCAAGTTTTAGGCCGGTTCGGCTACTGTGGCCTAATGGGGCCTAATGGGAAGATCTTCTAATGCTCATAACTTTTTAATTTCCCGACGGAACGCTTTGAAATTTTCACCATTTGTAGACGGCCTCCCGTACTACAAACTGATGCCCGTGTGGGCATGATGAAAATGGTGGTTCGCGAGACGGAAGCGCGTAAAGCTTCGGGGCGGCGGACTTCCACACCCCGATAACTCGGTGTCGAAACATTGTTGCGGGCGGGTGCGCATGGCAATACCTGCGCCTCTGTGGGCCCTATCCGCGTGCAAAATCTAAAAGCGGTCAGAGCCTTAGAAAGCGCGTACAACCGCTATCCCCATTTGCCTTGGGCCCTATGGGAAAACAGGAAATATCATAATTGCGGTCCGGGGCGCGCGCGCACAATGATAATTTTCACACCCGAGTAAGCTCTTTTATAGGTCAACATTTTGGAAAAAAAATTGGCTTGCTGCCCACAGCAGGAGCTGAGAACCATGCATTCGGAGGTTTTCACACCCCACCCACTAATGCCCTCAAAGTTTGAGAAAACGCGACCTTCGCGAAAAGCCCCGGAACCTATTGCAAAGTGATGAGCAGTGCCCAGGAGCACCTCTCAGTCATTTGCGCAAAATTCCTTCGGCTACAAGTGGCTCAAATAAGGGCGTGAAAATTGTGCCGAAAGCCCTTTCAGGGGCTATTGCTCGGCACTCGGGGGACGGAAAATTTTACGCAATGCCTCACAATGAAGCACTGGTCGGGGGCTAACTTCTGGCACCAGTTTCGAGCCCGTCCGTGAAAGTGACCCGCGCAAGTTTTAGGCCGGTTCGGCTACTGTGGCCTAATGGGGCCTAATGGGAAGATCTTCTAATGCTCATAACTTTTTAATTTCCCGACGGAACGCTTTGAAATTTTCACCATTTGTAGACGGCCTCCCGTACTACAAACTGATGCCCGTGTGGGCATGATGAAAATGGTGGTTCGCGAGACGGAAGCGCGTAAAGCTTCGGGGCGGCGGACTTCCACACCCCGATAACTCGGTATCGAAACATTGTTGCGGGCGGGTGCGCATGGCAATACCTGCGCCTCTGTGGGCCCTATCCGCGTGCAAAATCTAAAAGCGGTCAGAGCCTTAGAAAGCGCGTACAACCGCTATCCCCATTTGCCTTGGGCCCTATGGGAAAACAGGAAATATCATAATTGCGGTCCGGGGCGCGCGCGCACAATGATAATTTTCACACCCGAGTAAGCTCTTTTATAGGTCAACATTTTGGAAAAAAAATTGGCTTGCTGCCCACAGCAGGAGCTGAGAACCATGCATTCGGAGGTTTTCACACCCCACCCACTAATGCCCTCAAAGTTTGAGAAAACGCGACCTTCGCGAAAAGCCCCGGAACCTATTGCAAAGTGATGAGCAGTGCCCAGGAGCACCTCTCAGTCATTTGCGCAAAATTCCTTCGGCTACAAGTGGCTCAAATAAGGGCGTGAAAATTGTGCCGAAAGCCCTTTCAGGGGCTATTGCTCGGCACTCGGGGGACGGAAAATTTTACGCAATGCCTCACAATGAAGCACTGGTCGGGGGCTAACTTCTGGCACCAGTTTCGAGCCCGTCCGTGAAAGTGACCCGCGCAAGTTTTAGGCCGGTTCGGCTACTGTGGCCTAATGGGGCCTAATGGGAAGATCTTCTAATGCTCATAACTTTTTAATTTCCCGACGGAACGCTTTGAAATTTTCACCATTTGTAGACGGCCTCCCGTACTACAAACTGATGCCCGTGTGGGCATGATGAAAATGGTGGTTCGCGAGACGGAAGCGCGTAAAGCTTCGGGGCGGCGGACTTCCACACCCCGATAACTTGGTATCGAAACATTGTTGCGGGCGGGTGCGCATGGCAATACCTGCGCCTCTGTGGGCCCTATCCGCGTGCAAAATCTAAAAGCGGTCAGAGCCTTAGAAAGCGCGTACAACCGCTATCCCCATTTGCCTTGGGCCCTATGGGAAAACAGGAAATATCATAATTGCGGTCCGGGGCGCGCGCGCACAATGATAATTTTCACACCCGAGTAAGCTCTTTTATAGGTCAACATTTTGGAAAAAAAATTGGCTTGCTGCCCACAGCAGGAGCTGAGAACCATGCATTCGGAGGTTTTCACACCCCACCCACTAATGCCCTCAAAGTTTGAGAAAACGCGACCTTCGCGAAAAGCCCCGGAACCTATTGCAAAGTGATGAGCAGTGCCCAGGAGCACCTCTCAGTCATTTGCGCAAAATTCCTTCGGCTACAAGTGGCTCAAATAAGGGCGTGAAAATTGTGCCGAAAGCCCTTTCAGGGGCTATTGCTCGGCACTCGGGGGACGGAAAATTTTACGCAATGCCTCACAATGAAGCACTGGTCGGGGGCTAACTTCTGGCACCAGTTTCGAGCCCGTCCGTGAAAGTGACCCGCGCAAGTTTTAGGCCGGTTCGGCTACTGTGGCCTAATGGGGCCTAATGGGAAGATCTTCTAATGCTCATAACTTTTTAATTTCCCGACGGAACGCTTTGAAATTTTCACCATTTGTAGACGGCCTCCCGTACTACAAACTGATGCCCGTGTGGGCATGATGAAAATGGTGGTTCGCGAGACGGAAGCGCGTAAAGCTTCGGGGCGGCGGACTTCCACACCCCGATAACTCGGTATCGAAACATTGTTGCGGGCGGGTGCGCATGGCAATACCTGCGCCTCTGTGGGCCCTATCCGCGTGCAAAATCTAAAAGCGGTCAGAGCCTTAGAAAGCGCGTACAACCGCTATCCCCATTTGCCTTGGGCCCTATGGGAAAACAGGAAATATCATAATTGCGGTCCGGGGCGCGCGCGCACAATGATAATTTTCACACCCGAGTAAGCTCTTTTATAGGTCAACATTTTGGAAAAAAATTGGCTTGCTGCCCACAGCAGGAGCTGAGAACCATGCATTCGGAGGTTTTCACACCCCACCCACTAATGCCCTCAAAGTTTGAGAAAACGCGACCTTCGCGAAAAGCCCCGGAACCTATTGCAAAGTGATGAGCAGTGCCCAGGAGCACCTCTCAGTCATTTGCGCAAAATTCCTTCGGCTACAAGTGGCTCAAATAAGGGCGTGAAAATTGTGCCGAAAGCCCTTTCAGGGGCTATTGCTCGGCACTCGGGGGACGGAAAATTTTACGCAATGCCTCACAATGAAGCACTGGTCGGGGGCTAACTTCTGGCACCAGTTTCGAGCCCGTCCGTGAAAGTGACCCGCGCAAGTTTTAGGCCGGTTCGGCTACTGTGGCCTAATGGGGCCTAATGGGAAGATCTTCTAATGCTCATAACTTTTTAATTTCCCGACGGAACGCTTTGAAATTTTCACCATTTGTAGACGGCCTCCCGTACTACAAACTGATGCCCGTGTGGGCATGATGGAAATGGTGGTTCGCGAGACGGAAGCGCGTAAAGCTTCGGGGCGGCGGACTTCCACACCCCGATAACTCGGTATCGAAACATTGTTGCGGGCGGGTGCGCATGGCAATACCTGCGCCTCTGTGGGCCCTATCCGCGTGCAAAATCTAAAAGCGGTCAGAGCCTTAGAAAGCGCGTACAACCGCTATCCCCATTTGCCTTGGGCCCTATGGGAAAACAGGAAATATCATAATTGCGGTCCGGGGCGCGCGCGCACAATGATAATTTTCACACCCGAGTAAGCTCTTTTATAGGTCAACATTTTGGAAAAAAAATTGGCTTGCTGCCCACAGCAGGAGCTGAGAACCATGCATTCGGAGGTTTTCACACCCCACCCACTAATGCCCTCAAAGTTTGAGAAAACGCGACCTTCGCGAAAAGCCCCGGAACCTATTGCAAAGTGATGAGCAGTGCCCAGGAGCACCTCTCAGTCATTTGCGCAAAATTCCTTCGGCTACAAGTGGCTCAAATAAGGGCGTGAAAATTGTGCCGAAAGCCCTTTCAGGGGCTATTGCTCGGCACTCGGGGGACGGAAAATTTTACGCAATGCCTCACAATGAAGCACTGGTCGGGGGCTAACTTCTGGCACCAGTTTCGAGCCCGTCCGTGAAAGTGACCCGCGCAAGTTTTAGGCCGGTTCGGCTACTGTGGCCTAATGGGGCCTAATGGGAAGATCTTCTAATGCTCATAACTTTTTAATTTCCCGACGGAACGCTTTGAAATTTTCACCATTTGTAGACGGCCTCCCGTACTACAAACTGATGCCCGTGTGGGCATGATGAAAATGGTGGTTCGCGAGACGGAAGCGCGTAAAGCTTCGGGGCGGCGGACTTCCACACCCCGATAACTCGGTATCGAAACATTGTTGCGGGCGGGTGCGCATGGCAATACCTGCGCCTCTGTGGGCCCTATCCGCGTGCAAAATCTAAAAGCGGTCAGAGCCTTAGAAAGCGCGTACAACCGCTATCCCCATTTGCCTTGGGCCCTATGGGAAAACAGGAAATATCATAATTGCGGTCCGGGGCGCGCGCGCACAATGATAATTTTCACACCCGAGTAAGCTCTTTTATAGGTCAACATTTTGGAAAAAAAATTGGCTTGCTGCCCACAGCAGGAGCTGAGAACCATGCATTCGGAGGTTTTCACACCCCACCCACTAATGCCCTCAAAGTTTGAGAAAACGCGACCTTCGCGAAAAGCCCCGGAACCTATTGCAAAGTGATGAGCAGTGCCCAGGAGCACCTCTCAGTCATTTGCGCAAAATTCCTTCGGCTACAAGTGGCTCAAATAAGGGCGTGAAAATTGTGCCGAAAGCCCTTTCAGGGGCTATTGCTCGGCACTCGGGGGACGGAAAATTTTACGCAATGCCTCACAATGAAGCACTGGTCGGGGGCTAACTTCTGGCACCAGTTTCGAGCCCGTCCGTGAAAGTGACCCGCGCAAGTTTTAGGCCGGTTCGGCTACTGTGGCCTAATGGGGCCTAATGGGAAGATCTTCTAATGCTCATAACTTTTTAATTTCCCGACGGAACGCTTTGAAATTTTCACCATTTGTAGACGGCCTCCCGTACTACAAACTGATGCCCGTGTGGGCATGATGAAAATGGTGGTTCGCGAGACGGAAGCGCGTAAAGCTTCGGGGCGGCGGACTTCCACACCCCGATAACTCGGTATCGAAACATTGTTGCGGGCGGGTGCGCATGGCAATACCTGCGCCTCTGTGGGCCCTATCCGCGTGCAAAATCTAAAAGCGGTCAGAGCCTTAGAAAGCGCGTACAACCGCTATCCCCATTTGCCTTGGGCCCTATGGGAAAACAGGAAATATCATAATTGCGGTCCGGGGCGCGCGCGCACAATGATAATTTTCACACCCGAGTAAGCTCTTTTATAGGTCAACATTTTGGAAAAAAAATTGGCTTGCTGCCCACAGCAGGAGCTGAGAACCATGCATTCGGAGGTTTTCACACCCCACCCACTAATGCCCTCAAAGTTTGAGAAAACGCGACCTTCGCGAAAAGCCCCGGAACCTATTGCAAAGTGATGAGCAGTGCCCAGGAGCACCTCTCAGTCATTTGCGCAAAATTCCTTCGGCTACAAGTGGCTCAAATAAGGGCGTGAAAATTGTGCCGAAAGCCCTTTCAGGGGCTATTGCTCGGCACTCGGGGGACGGAAAATTTTACGCAATGCCTCACAATGAAGCACTGGTCGGGGGCTAACTTCTGGCACCAGTTTCGAGCCCGTCCGTGAAAGTGACCCGCGCAAGTTTTAGGCCGGTTCGGCTACTGTGGCCTAATGGGGCCTAATGGGAAGATCTTCTAATGCTCATAACTTTTTAATTTCCCGACGGAACGCTTTGAAATTTTCACCATTTGTAGACGGCCTCCCGTACTACAAACTGATGCCCGTGTGGGCATGATGAAAATGGTGGTTCGCGAGACGGAAGCGCGTAAAGCTTCGGGGCGGCGGACTTCCACACCCCGATAACTCGGTATCGAAACATTGTTGCGGGCGGGTGCGCATGGCAATACCTGCGCCTCTGTGGGCCCTATCCGCGTGCAAAATCTAAAAGCGGTCAGAGCCTTAGAAAGCGCGTACAACCGCTATCCCCATTTGCCTTGGGCCCTATGGGAAAACAGGAAATATCATAATTGCGGTCCGGGGCGCGCGCGCACAATGATAATTTTCACACCCGAGTAAGCTCTTTTATAGGTCAACATTTTGGAAAAAAAATTGGCTTGCTGCCCACAGCAGGAGCTGAGAACCATGCATTCGGAGGTTTTCACACCCCACCCACTAATGCCCTCAAAGTTTGAGAAAACGCGACCTTCGCGAAAAGCCCCGGAACCTATTGCAAAGTGATGAGCAGTGCCCAGGAGCACCTCTCAGTCATTTGCGCAAAATTCCTTCGGCTACAAGTGGCTCAAATAAGGGCGTGAAAATTGTGCCGAAAGCCCTTTCAGGGGCTATTGCTCGGCACTCGGGGGACGGAAAATTTTACGCAATGCCTCACAATGAAGCACTGGTCGGGGGCTAACTTCTGGCACCAGTTTCGAGCCCGTCCGTGAAAGTGACCCGCGCAAGTTTTAGGCCGGTTCGGCTACTGTGGCCTAATGGGGCCTAATGGGAAGATCTTCTAATGCTCATAACTTTTTAATTTCCCGACGGAACGCTTTGAAATTTTCACCATTTGTAGACGGCCTCCCGTACTACAAACTGATGCCCGTGTGGGCATGATGAAAATGGTGGTTCGCGAGACGGAAGCGCGTAAAGCTTCGGGGCGGCGGACTTCCACACCCCGATAACTCGGTATCGAAACATTGCTGCGGGCGGGTGCGCATGGCAATACCTGCGCCTCTGTGGGCCCTATCCGCGTGCAAAATCTAAAAGCGGTCAGAGCCTTAGAAAGCGCGTACAACCGCTATCCCCATTTGCCTTGGGCCCTATGGGAAAACAGGAAATATCATAATTGCGGTCCGGGGCGCGCGCGCACAATGATAATTTTCACACCCGAGTAAGCTCTTTTATAGGTCAACATTTTGGAAAAAAAATTGGCTTGCTGCCCACAGCAGGAGCTGAGAACCATGCATTCGGAGGTTTTCACACCCCACCCACTAATGCCCTCAAAGTTTGAGAAAACGCGACCTTCGCGAAAAGCCCCGGAACCTATTGCAAAGTGATGAGCAGTGCCCAGGAGCACCTCTCAGTCATTTGCGCAAAATTCCTTCGGCTACAAGTGGCTCAAATAAGGGCGTGAAAATTGTGCCGAAAGCCCTTTCAGGGGCTATTGCTCGGCACTCGGGGGACGGAAAATTTTACGCAATGCCTCACAATGAAGCACTGGTCGGGGGCTAACTTCTGGCACCAGTTTCGAGCCCGTCCGTGAAAGTGACCCGCGCAAGTTTTAGGCCGGTTCGGCTACTGTGGCCTAATGGGGCCTAATGGGAAGATCTTCTAATGCTCATAACTTTTTAATTTCCCGACGGAACGCTTTGAAATTTTCACCATTTGTAGACGGCCTCCCGTACTACAAACTGATGCCCGTGTGGGCATGATGAAAATGGTGGTTCGCGAGACGGAAGCGCGTAAAGCTTCGGGGCGGCGGACTTCCACACCCCGATAACTCGGTATCGAAACATTGTTGCGGGCGGGTGCGCATGGCAATACCTGCGCCTCTGTGGGCCCTATCCGCGTGCAAAATCTAAAAGCGGTCAGAGCCTTAGAAAGCGCGTACAACCGCTATCCCCATTTGCCTTGGGCCCTATGGGAAAACAGGAAATATCATAATTGCGGTCCGGGGCGCGCGCGCACAATGATAATTTTCACACCCGAGTAAGCTCTTTTATAGGTCAACATTTTGGAAAAAAAATTGGCTTGCTGCCCACAGCAGGAGCTGAGAACCATGCATTCGGAGGTTTTCACACCCCACCCACTAATGCCCTCAAAGTTTGAGAAAACGCGACCTTCGCGAAAAGCCCCGGAACCTATTGCAAAGTGATGAGCAGTGCCCAGGAGCACCTCTCAGTCATTTGCGCAAAATTCCTTCGGCTACAAGTGGCTCAAATAAGGGCGTGAAAATTGTGCCGAAAGCCCTTTCAGGGGCTATTGCTCGGCACTCGGGGGACGGAAAATTTTACGCAATGCCTCACAATGAAGCACTGGTCGGGGGCTAACTTCTGGCACCAGTTTCGAGCCCGTCCGTGAAAGTGACCCGCGCAAGTTTTAGGCCGGTTCGGCTACTGTGGCCTAATGGGGCCTAATGGGAAGATCTTCTAATGCTCATAACTTTTTAATTTCCCGACGGAACGCTTTGAAATTTTCACCATTTGTAGACGGCCTCCCGTACTACAAACTGATGCCCGTGTGGGCATGATGAAAATGGTGGTTCGCGAGACGGAAGCGCGTAAAGCTTTGGGGCGGCGGACTTCCACACCCCGATAACTCGGTATCGAAACATTGTTGCGGGCGGGTGCGCATGGCAATACATGCGCCTCTGTGGGCCCTATCCGCGTGCAAAATCTAAAAGCGGTCAGAGCCTTAGAAAGCGCGTACAACCGCTATCCCCATTTGCCTTGGGCCCTATGGGAAAACAGGAAATATCATAATTGCGGTCCGGGGCGCGCGCGCACAATGATAATTTTCACACCCGAGTAAGCTCTTTTATAGGTCAACATTTTGGAAAAAAAATTGGCTTGCTGCCCACAGCAGGAGCTGAGAACCATGCATTCGGAGGTTTTCACACCCCACCCACTAATGCCCTCAAAGTTTGAGAAAACGCGACCTTCGCGAAAAGCCCCGGAACCTATTGCAAAGTGATGAGCAGTGCCCAGGAGCACCTCTCAGTCATTTGCGCAAAATTCCTTCGGCTACAAGTGGCTCAAATAAGGGCGTGAAAATTGTGCCGAAAGCCCTTTCAGGGGCTATTGCTCGGCACTCGGGGGACGGAAAATTTTACGCAATGCCTCACAATGAAGCACTGGTCGGGGGCTAACTTCTGGCACCAGTTTCGAGCCCGTCCGTGAAAGTGACCCGCGCAAGTTTTAGGCCGGTTCGGCTACTGTGGCCTAATGGGGCCTAATGGGAAGATCTTCTAATGCTCATAACTTTTTAATTTCCCGACGGAACGCTTTGAAATTTTCACCATTTGTAGACGGCCTCCCGTACTACAAACTGATGCCCGTGTGGGCATGATGAAAATGGTGGTTCGCGAGACGGAAGCGCGTAAAGCTTCGGGGCGGCGGACTTCCACACCCCGATAACTCGGTATCGAAACATTGTTGCGGGCGGGTGCGCATGGCAATACCTGCGCCTCTGTGGGCCCTATCCGCGTGCAAAATCTAAAAGCGGTCAGAGCCTTAGAAAGCGCGTACAACCGCTATCCCCATTTGCCTTGGGCCCTATGGGAAAACAGGAAATATCATAATTGCGGTCCGGGGCGCGCGCGCACAATGATAATTTTCACACCCGAGTAAGCTCTTTTATAGGTCAACATTTTGGAAAAAAAATTGGCTTGCTGCCCACAGCAGGAGCTGAGAACCATGCATTCGGAGGTTTTCACACCCCACCCACTAATGCCCTCAAAGTTTGAGAAAACGCGACCTTCGCGAAAAGCCCCGGAACCTATTGCAAAGTGATGAGCAGTGCCCAGGAGCACCTCTCAGTCATTTGCGCAAAATTCCTTCGGCTACAAGTGGCTCAAATAAGGGCGTGAAAATTGTGCCGAAAGCCCTTTCAGGGGCTATTGCTCGGCACTCGGGGGACGGAAAATTTTACGCAATGCCTCACAATGAAGCACTGGTCGGGGGCTAACTTCTGGCACCAGTTTCGAGCCCGTCCGTGAAAGTGACCCGCGCAAGTTTTAGGCCGGTTCGGCTACTGTGGCCTAATGGGGCCTAATGGGAAGATCTTCTAATGCTCATAACTTTTTAATTTCCCGACGGAACGCTTTGAAATTTTCACCATTTGTAGACGGCCTCCCGTACTACAAACTGATGCCCGTGTGGGCATGATGAAAATGGTGGTTCGCGAGACGGAAGCGCGTAAAGCTTCGGGGCGGCGGACTTCCACACCCCGATAACTCGGTATCGAAACATTGTTGCGGGCGGGTGCGCATGGCAATACCTGCGCCTCTGTGGGCCCTATCCGCGTGCAAAATCTAAAAGCGGTCAGAGCCTTAGAAAGCGCGTACAACCGCTATCCCCATTTGCCTTGGGCCCTATGGGAAAACAGGAAATATCATAATTGCGGTCCGGGGCGCGCGCGCACAATGATAATTTTCACACCCGAGTAAGCTCTTTTATAGGTCAACATTTTGGAAAAAAAATTGGCTTGCTGCCCACAGCAGGAGCTGAGAACCATGCATTCGGAGGTTTTCACACCCCACCCACTAATGCCCTCAAAGTTTGAGAAAACGCGACCTTCGCGAAAAGCCCCGGAACCTATTGCAAAGTGATGAGCAGTGCCCAGGAGCACCTCTCAGTCATTTGCGCAAAATTCCTTCGGCTACAAGTGGCTCAAATAAGGGCGTGAAAATTGTGCCGAAAGCCCTTTCAGGGGCTATTGCTCGGCACTCGGGGGACGGAAAATTTTACGCAATGCCTCACAATGAAGCACTGGTCGGGGGCTAACTTCTGGCACCAGTTTCGAGCCCGTCCGTGAAAGTGACCCGCGCAAGTTTTAGGCCGGTTCGGCTACTGTGGCCTAATGGGGCCTAATGGGAAGATCTTCTAATGCTCATAACTTTTTAATTTCCCGACGGAACGCTTTGAAATTTTCACCATTTGTAGACGGCCTCCCGTACTACAAACTGATGCCCGTGTGGGCATGATGAAAATGGTGGTTCGCGAGACGGAAGCGCGTAAAGCTTCGGGGCGGCGGACTTCCACACCCCGATAACTCGGTATCGAAACATTGTTGCGGGCGGGTGCGCATGGCAATACCTGCGCCTCTGTGGGCCCTATCCGCGTGCAAAATCTAAAAGCGGTCAG